>LR738714.1:398624684-398636233 GCA_902687465.1 Secale cereale | reverse complement strand
TGCCTGCTTCTAGTGGGGGGCTGTGGCTTCTAGTGGGGGTGAAGGGCACCCCATTCTCTGCGGTGTGTTATAATCTCCCAACTCGCCCCGCCTCCCCCTCCCTCTCCGGTATTGAAGATCTGCCCCCGGCTGATCCCTTGGCCACGAAGAAGAAGAAGAAGTCATCCATCAAAAAGTTCTCTGCTCGCAGCAGGGCTTCCGGTGATTCCAAATAGTCTGCGGCAGGGCTGTGTCGTAAGGTGGATGCTGACTTGGGTGCGGCCTCGGGCCCGTATTCTGCGGCAGCTTCTCCGAGCCGTGCTCATCTGGCGGCGTTGCACTCGCCTGCCTCCACTGCCCGCAAGAGCGGTCGTGTCTTCAACAGTGGCGAGCGTGTCGCTGATCGGGCAGCGCGGCGCGCTATGGCCAGGGATCTGGCCCCTCAGGTACGCCTCCATGCTCCCCTTCCTCTTTCCTTCCTGCACCTTCCCCTGTGCGTCTAGTGCTTCCATCACAGTCCAACGATCATCTTTTACATATCTTAGAGGACGTAGGCATTGCTTGTGATCCTAGTTTCGGTTCCCCCTCTTCATTGCTAGATATTATCAGGGCAAACGAAATTGCTCAGGTGGATATCGCTAAAGCCAAGGAGGCAGGGTCTGGGTCTGTCGCCCCACTGGTTGTGGCCGGTGGGGGCGTGGAGGGACCTTATAGGGTTCAGGTGCCCTCGGCGGTGCCTAGGCGTGGGGCTGGCAAACGATCTAAATCCTTCTTGGCCCCAAGCAGGCCGAGTCTTCGCATTAAAAACCTATCTCATAGATGAAGGCTTTATTTTGGAACATTAGGGGTTTTGGCGCTAGGGGGCACCAGGACTAGCTAAAAGACATGGTTCGCTCTGAGAATATTGATATTATTGGTCTTGTTGAAACTTTGAAACCTTCTTTCTCCCCGAATGAACTCTCCGCTGTTACTGGGATCGATAGGTTTGGTTGGAATTATGTGGCATCGTCCGGTCATTCGGGTGGCATCCTTATTGGCACAAATAAAGATTTGTTTGATTTCGTTGCTTTTGACCATGGGATTTTCTGGGCTAGTACAAGTGTATCTCATCGCTCCCTCAATTCTTTATTGGAAATCATGGTGGTATATGGTCCGGCTGATCATTCTGTTTCTTCTATTTTCTTGGATGAACTGCGGACTAAAATAGAGTCATGTGATCTACCTTTACTTATTGGTGGGGATTTCAACCTGTTGCGCTTCCCTACAGACAAAATCTCGCCTAATTTCTCGTGGACGCTTGCTGACGCGTTTAACGCTTTCATTCGGGACACTGCTATTCATGAAATTCCTAGGGTCGGTACCCGGTACACTTGGACGAATCGCCAATCTAACCCCATTCGGTATGTCTTGGATCGTGTCTTCTTCTGTTCTAGGTAGGATACTTTGTTTCCCCGAGCCGCCCTCAGGGCCCTGTCCATCGTGGGTTCTGATCACTCCCCTCTGATTCTTGATGACGGGACTCATTCTGTCTCCTTCCCTCAGTTCCAGTTCAACGCGTCTTGGATCATGGTAGAGGGTTTTGTTGACTTGATAGCGCATAAGGTTTCTACCTTCGTATCTATTAATCGTCGTTCCTTTGGCCCGATGGACGACTGGCATCAGTGCTCCTATTTTCTTTGTAGATTCCTTCGTGGGTGGGCTAAGAATCATTCTGCTCAGTCAAGGCGTGACAAAGTTCGGCTGGCTGCCCAAATTGGCTCCCTAGATGCTCGCGCTGACGGTCCGGGCCTTTCCCCCACTGAATGGCAGGTGCGTTATGATTTAGAAGAGGCCCTTCTGGCTCTTCATCGTCTGGAGGAACTGTATTGGAGGCAAAGAGGCACTATCAATTGGACTTTAAAAGGCGATTCGCCCACATCGTACTTCTTCGCCATTACCAATGGCAGGCGTCGTCGCTGTCTGATTAATAGCCTTCTTATCAATGGTGTCAGGGTCTCTGACCTTTGTGAGATTATGCGGCATGTGGTTAATTTCTTATCCTCTCTCTTCTCCGCTAAACCTGAGGTGGGGTTTAGACTGGCTAGTTCTTTTTGGACCACCCAGGACCAGATATCGAGTGTTGAGAATGATGACTTGCTGATTCCTCTCTCTAAAGATGAGATTTTTGATACGATCCGATCTGCCAACTCTAATGCGGCTTCTGGGCCTGATGGCTTCTCCATCCCCTTTTTTAGGCAATTTTGGCCTCGGCTAAGGGGCCTTGTCGAGGCGATAATTCAAGAATTCTGTCTAGGGACCGTCGACATTTCTCGGCTGAATTACACGGTGCTCACTCTCATTCCTAAAGTCAAAGGGGCAGACCTGATTTCTCAATTTAGGCCTATTGCCTAGATCAACAACTATGCGAAGCTTCTGGCTAAAGGCTTTGCCTCTAGGCTTTCTCCGATCGCTCACCGTGCTATTAACCATTTTCAATTTTCGTTCATAAAGGGCAGGTTCATTTTGGATGGCGTTCTCTGTCTGCATGAGATTGTCCATGATTTGCGGGTCCAGGGGACTAAAGTTGCGGTTCTCAAGCTCGATTTCGAGAAAGCATCGACTCGGTTAGTTGGATATTCCTTCGTCAAGTGCTTCTTGCTATGGGTTTTGACGGTGTGGTGGTTCACCGGCTTATGCAGTTGGTCACGGGTGGACATACGACTGTGTCGGTCAATGGGCAGATTAGTAACTTGTTCGCTAACGACAGGGGCCTAAGACAGGGTGACCCGGCTTCCCCCCTCCTTTTCAATTTTGTCGCGGACGCCCTCTCCCATATTCTGTCTCGGGCAGCTCTTGTCGGCCACATCATTCCTGTCAACTCTCACCTTATCCCCAATGGCATCACTCATCTTCAATATGCAGACCATACCATCATTATGGTTGAGCTTAACGATGCCAGTATTACTCATTTGAAATTCCTGCTCCCCTGCTTCGAAGCTCTCCCGGGTCTTAAAATCAATTTTTCTTAGAGCGAAGTCATTGTTACTGGGGTTGCTAATACCGAGGCTCAAAGAGTTGCGCATCTCCTTAATTGTACTCTAGGATCCTTTCCTCTCAAATATTTGGGCCTTCCGATCTCTCCCCATAAGCTATTGGCTAAGGATTTCGCTCCGGCTCTCTCCAAGGTGGACAACAGGGTCTTACCATGGAGAGGCCGCTATAATACCCAAGCGGGCAAGGTTGCTCTCACCACTGCATGTTTGTCTTCTCTCCCAATGTTCCTGATGGGCTTCTACCTTCTTTTTGGAGGGATCCATGCTGGCTTTGACAAACACAGGGGTGCATTTTACTGGAATTCTTCCGACAATAAGCGCAAATATAGGTTGGTGAAATGGCAATTCATTTGTAGACCAAAGAACATGGTGGGTTTAGGGATCATTAATACGACAGTTATGAACAAGTGCCTCATTCTAAAATGGTGGTGGAAGATCATGCACCTCGAGGAGCACCCCATGTGGCTATCCTTTCTCAAGGCTAAATACTTCCCGGACTCGAGCCCCATGTTTTCTTCTTCCACTGGTGGTTCCCAGTTCCGGCTTCAGCTCGTTAAAGTTCGTCCGGTTTTTCAGTCTTTGGTCAAGTTTGTAGTTAGAAATGGTAAGTCTACTCGTTTCTGGTTAGACTGGTGGTATGGGGACTCCACCCTCGCGGTGACGTTCCGGGTCTTATTTTCCTTCTGCTCTGATCCGGAGATCTCTATCTTTGAGCTCTCGGTTAATAATTGGGACCTAGCCCTCTGTAGATCCCTTTCCCAAGAAGAGTTGGAAGACTGGCATCGTCTTACTGCCTGCTTCCCTGTGATCTCGGAGGAAGAAGACACGGTTTTCTGGCCTCACTCCTCTTCTGGTTGCTTTTCGGTTAAGTCTGCCTACGCTAAACTTATATCCGACTCCCCTACGTCGAAATTCAAGTGCATTTGGAAGGCATGTATCCCTCCTAAGATCAAAATCTTCTTGTGGCAAGCTTTTCGTGGGAAGCTTCCCGCAGCTGATCAAATCCGGAAAAGGAACGGCCCGGGCTCTGATAGATGCGTTTTATGTGGGGCCATTGAAAATACCGAGCATATCTTCTTTCACTGCTCTTTGGCCAAGTTTCTTTGGAGCTGTATTCGGCATCGGCTTCACGTTAATTGGAACCCCTCTTCCTTCGAGGACACGTTTGGCTAGTGGTTTATCCGGGATGGCTAAAAGGGTGTTCTGGGTTGGGTTTGCGGCGATTTGTTGGTCGATGTGGACTACTAGAAACAAGTTTACTATTGAACATATCTTTCCGGCTAACCCTATGAGCTGCTTATTTAAATCTAGTGTCTTCTTCCAGCAGTGGAGATTATTGATTAAGGAGGCGGACCTCGAGGCTTTTGATTCTATGTATCCAAGATGCGGTCTACGGCTTCTTCCCTGTTGCGATGACCCCGGATGATGGCTTAGTCTCCCCTCCCTTCTGGTTCTGTTGCTGGCCTGCGTGCCATGATTGGCTAGGTAGCCATGTACCCGTACTATGTTAGCTCTTGTTGTGATACTTTGTTGGCTTGGTGCTTGCTCTGTGACTCTGCCTGGTGGCTTTATTTATAAAGTCGGGCATATGCCTTTTATCTAAAACCTAGCTTAGATCTTGCTTCTTGGATTGATGGAACTACTTCACCTATTAGGCTACCTCCAAGCACACGACCCCATCCCGTCCGTCCTAGTCTGTTTGGGGTAGAACAAACGAATAGCATGGCCCAACGTGCAGCCCCAAACGGACAAATATTCGGTTTTTGTCTGTTTTCGACCCATTCCCGATCCAAACATGCGCCGCGTTTGGGGATGAAACAGACATCGCGCGGACGGGCGGGACGCACATCCTTGTCCTCCCCGTGGCCCGTCTATCGGGGACATTAGCGCTTCATTCACCTCCTCACTGCTCACCCCCCGGCCGTCCATATAAAACCACGTCTCTCCATGGTCGCCACCACGCCCGCGCTTTCGTACGAGTTTTGGCCGTCGATTGGAGGAGTTTTGGCCATCGCCGTCCTATCCGGTGCCAGAGGGGATACAACCACCGGCGACGCCTATGGACCACGACAGCATTTGAAACCCTGCACTGAGATGGGATGAAGGGAAGCTTTGGGAGGTGATGACTACTAGTGTGATCATGCACAACATGATCGTCTAGGACGAGCGTGATAACAACATCTTCGACCAAGGATTAGATTTTCAAGGTGAAAATGCTGAGCCCCTGCACCAAGAATCGACCACGTTTGAACAGTTTACCCAATTTCATCGTGAAATGTGTGATTGGCACACTCATTTGGATCTTCAAAATGACTTGGTTTAACACATGTGGAATCACATTGGCAACCAATAGATGTATTAGTTCATTATGTTTACTCAAGACAATTTCGATTTGGTTGTAAAACTAGTTTATTCGAGACAATTTCGATTGGGTTGTAAAACTATTTTTATTTGAGACAATTCATATTCATACGTGCAAACTTGTTTTCAACATTGAAATATGAATATATAGGCATATTGGCCGTGGCGGGCGGGATGGGCCAAAAGGATGTGTCCGCGCGTTGGACGCACGGCCACCGCATCCCAGTAAAGGCCCGGACACGACCCCATTGCCGCTGGAGTTGGCTTTACTTGCATGTTCGTATAAAGTGCCCGTCCGGACCAATTTTTTTTTTCATCCAAACCGTTCACAAAAAATGTCCGACCTCTCCGTATATCCCAAATCTCATAAACAAAAAGCAAACATAAGGGAGGTCGCAGTCGTCCAGACCTTCGCCAAGTCAGACTCCAACATGCCCGGCTCACCCAACATTACCGAGCTGAAGCCCCCTTCTTTATTTGCCATATCTCGTCACTCTCCTATGATCCGTATCCACTCCTTTGGTTGACCGACGCCCCTGCTGTACCACCCCGTCCATCGCTCAGGCCTTGCCGGACTACCATTGCTTTATCCCATCACCTTCCCACCTATGACTATGCCACCGTTCCACCCCGGATCCGCTGCAGCCCAGGAATCCTCAACCTGCCGACACCATCTATACTTGTCCGCAGATATCCGCGGACATTTGGTCAGGTCTATTTCGATGATCCGCGTCGAAGTTGCCCTAGCAACATGTGATAATAATCTCAAAACAGAAGCATGTGGATTCACATTTTTTTGGATACAACAATGTTAAGCTATATAGCTGGCCTTTGAGTGTAAACAATGGCAATGTTTTCAATCTCCATAGGCAATTTCTGTTGTAGATGAATTAACAATATTCAATTTTTTTGTCATAAATAGCTCATGAGCATGATATTTCTTAATGGTTACCCCAAAATTAAAATGAAATTCATAAAATGAGAGTTTTAATTTCAGGCCGATCAAAGAGCATAGCTAACCCTTCCTCTAAAACTTAAGCCCTTGAACTTCCCTCCAAATCTCAACTTTTCAAATTTGCGGAATTAAAATTAGGCGTGTCTAGCACTTCCCCTAAATTTTAATTTCCTTGACAAGATCAACGTGACCATGTGCCCTATCTTGATGAGTGTGAATGCGGCCTGTTGAGAATACGTTGTACATCGCAAATGTATAGGACTAGGGGTCTGTATTTATACCATTGTATCTCTCTCTCTCCCCTCGTATATTTGTACATCTTGGGAGACAAGTAGAGGCCGGTCCACCCTGTACCTATATATGTGCACCATGCACACGATCAATGAATTATCGATTCGTGCAATCTCATTCTTCCTAACTAACATGGTATCAGTTTAGCACGCCGATCCTATTTCCCGTCTTCCGCACCAAGCTGCCGCCGCCGCCCTACAGCCGCCGCCGCCACCGCGCCTGCGCCACCCGTTGTACGTCGCCGCCGCCGCGCCCTCTCTCCCTTGCAGCCGCCGCCCTCCTCCCGCCGCCGCTGCCTCCCTCCCTTCCCTAGACGCCGCCGCACACCCCAACCCTAACCCTACCCGCGCCGCCGCCGTCACCATCAACCCACCCGAGCCGCCGCCCTACCCTTCCCGCCGCTGCTTGCATGGCGTCTCCAGGATCCAACAATACCAACCCGTTCGCTGGACTCGTGCCTGACGCCACCGCCGTGCGCGATCTCGACATCCACACACGCGTTCCCATCAAGCTCGATGAATCCACCTCCTCCTACTACGCGTGGAAGACCTACTTCAACCTTGTCTTCCGCGAGTACTACCTCCTCGAGCACGTTGACGGGACCGTCGATGGCGACCGCATGGCGGATGACCCGGACTGGATGGCCATTGAGGCCTCCCTCATCCGGTGGTTCTACCTCACCATCTCCCCCGACATCTTCCACACGGTCGTCTCGGATGCTGACGACGCGTGTGCCGTGTGGACCAAGATCAACAACCTCTTCATCGATAATCAGCTTCAACGTCTTGTGTTTTTGCAGCAGAAATTTTTTGGGTGCCACCAAGATGACTCCTCCATCGACGACTACTTCATGCGCCTCAAGCGCCTCGCCGATGAGCTCCGCGACATCGGCGCCAAGGTGTCGGATGAGCTCATGCTTAGCACTCTCACCGCCGGCCTCAACGAGGACTTCGGCAACGTGGCCTCGAACCTCTCCCTGCTGCCGAACCCAACCTTCCAGTCCGTCGTGGCGTATTTACGCTTGGAGGAACGCCGGATGAAGAAGGTCAAGGCCCGTGTTCAGCACACCGCTCTTGCCGCCGGGACCTCCCGCGGCCCGCCACCGACCGCTCCGCCTCATCCCCGCCCACCGGCGCCACCGGGGTACTACCCCCTCCCGCCTGCTCCGCCCGCACCGGCTGCTCCTCAGCAACAGCAGCAGGGCGGGGGCGGGGGCGGCGGTCACCCCCAACAGCAGCAGCAGCCAGGGTACCGGGGGGGGGGGCTCCACGCCAACACCAGCCCTCCCCGCCCTGGGCCGTCGGCCCCAACCCGTGGACCGGTGTGGTCCACGCTTACCACATGCCGGTCCCACGGGCCGCGGGCATCCTCGGGCCACACCCGGTCGGTCCTCAGGCGCATCTCGCCGCCACACCACACCAGGCGGGTGGGGGCGGCTATGCACCGGGCGGCTACGCTCCAGGTGGCTACGTGCCCCCTCCGGCGCCCGCCGCCTTTGGCTACGCGCCATCGCCCGCGTCGGCTCCGCTCCCTCCGGCTCCATGGGATCCCGCCTTGCTCGCTGCACTCCACTCGGCGCCGTCTCCCTCCAACTACGGAGGTGGCGGTGATTGGTACATGGACACGGGGGCCACCACCCACATGATGTCGCACCCTGGTAACCTTGTCTCCTCCCTCCCGGTCACCACCTCGAACCGCATCACCTTTGGTGATGGTTCTTCCGTTCCCATTACTCATGTCGGTCACAGTTTCTTTCCATCTATCTCCACGCCTATTAACATGTCTAATGTGCTTGTCTCACCTCACCTAGTAAAAAATCTCGTTTCCGTTCGTCGTCTTACCCGTGATAATCCTCTCACCATTGAATTTGATGATCTTGGTTTCTCTGTGAAGGACGCCCGTACCCGGATGGTGCTACACCGATGTGACAGCCCTGACGACTTGTACCCAGTGCACTCTGCCTCCACCGCCGCCGCCACCACCTCTCCAGTCGCCCTCTCCGCCGGTGTCGACCTTTGGCATGCACGTTTGGGTCACCCCAACTCCACCGTCCTTCGCCAGATTCTCAGGAGTTTTTCATTTTCATGTAATAAATTCGACGAACACACTTGTCATGCTTGCCGTCTCGGCAAGCATGTTCGTCGTCCGTTTAGCGAGTCAAACACTATCTCCTCTTTTCCGTTTCAGTTAATCCATAGTGATGTTTGGACCTCTCCCGTTGCGAGCAACACGGGCTTCTTATATTATCTTGTGTTACTTGATGATTTCTCTCATTTTGCATGGACGTTTCCACTCTGTCACAAATCCGATGTGCTCGCCACTCTCACGGCCTTTTACGCCCACATCACTACCCAATTCGGGCGTCCCATTCTCACCCTCCAGACTGACAACGGAAAAGAGTTTGACAACGTCACGGCACCATGTTTCGTCTCACATGCCCATACACATCCCAGCAGAACGGCCGAGCCGAACGGATCCTCCGCACTCTTAACGACTGCGTCCGCACGTTGTTGTTTCACTCCAACGTGCCCCCTCGGTTCTGGCCCGATGCTCTTGCCACCGCCACTCTCCTAGTTAACATTAGGCCTTGCCGTCCTCGATGGAACTATACTCCTCACCACCTTCTCTTCGGTTCTCCTCCATCCTATGATGGCCTTCGCATCTTCGGTTGTTTGTGCTACCCCAGCACCGCCGCTACCACCCCCCACAAACTCGCCCCTCGCTCCGTAGCATGTATCTTCCTAGGCTACCCCCAACACCAAAGGTTACCGGTGCTACGACCCCGTGTCCCACCGCGTCTACACCTCCCGGCACGTGTACTTTGATGAGCAGGTTTTTCCTTTTCACCAGGTACCTCCCTCTGCAGTGGACTCGGCGCCCCATGATGATCTCTCGGATGCGGACCCGGTGCAGCTCCGAGCGCGGCCTCTCCTGGCCTCGGCGCGGCTCCCGCTGGCTCCTCCCGGTGCGACCTCGGTGCGCCCTCCCGCGGCGGGCTCCTCTGCCGTCGCCCCCGCTGCGGACCCCACCGCCGGGGCACCGGCCGCCGACCCCGCGGCCTCGGCCTCGGCACGGCCCTGCATGGCCCCAGGCAGCCCTTCGGCTTCTGCCCCGCCGGGTGGCCCCTCGGCTGCCACCCCGCCGGGTGTTGCGGCCGGCTGCTCCGCCCCGCCTGGCCCTGCTGCTTCGGCCGGTCCCGCCGCGACGCCGGGTGCAGCGGACCCCGCTTCATCATCGTCCGCTGCCCCTACCGCAGCCGCCCCGCCTCCCACTGGCATGGTGACACGGTCTCGCGTCGGTATCTACCGCCCCAGCACGCGCTATGATGCTGACGAGTACGCGTGCGCGGTGTCGACATCATCCTCTCCACCGTCGCCCATTCCCTCGTCCGCACGCGCAGCCCTCCGTGATCCACATTGGCTCGCCGCGATGCGCGAGGAGTTTGATGCGTTGCAGCACAACCACACGTGGCATCTTGTGCCGCGACCCCCTCACTCCAATGTCATCAGTGGCAAATGGGTGTTTCATCACAAGACCAACCCTGACGGTTCTCTCGAGCGCTACAAGGCTCGCTGGGTGGTGCGTGGCTTCCGCCAGCGCGCCGGAGTGGACTTCACCGACACTTTCGCCCCGGTCGTTAAACCGGGCACGATTCAGACGGTGCTTCAGCTGGCGGTCTCCCGTGCCTGGCCTGTGCACCAGTTGGATGTCTCCAACGCTTTTCTGCACGGTCATCTCACGGAACGGGTCCTCTGTGAGCAGCCGACTGGCTTCATCGACGCCAAGCATCCCGATCATGTCTGCCTGCTCTCTAGGTCTCTCTATGGCCTGAAGCAGGCCCCTCGGGCGTGGTACCAACGTATGGCTGGGTTCCTACAGCAGCTTGGGTTTCACACAACCCGCTCCGACGCATCTCTATTCGTCTATCATCAGGGCACTGCTACTGCGTACCTGTTGCTCTATGTGGACCATATTGTCCTGACGGCATCCTCGCCTGGGCTTCTTCAGCAGCTCACGGCTCGTCTTCGTGACGAGTTTGCCCTCAAGGATCTGGGAGCGATGCATTACTTCCTTGGCATTGAGGTTGTCCGCCGTGCCGATGGGTTCTTTCTGCATCAGCAGAAGTACGCTCATGAGCTTCTTGAGCGCGCGGGTATGCTTAATTGCAAGACCGCGTCCACGCCTGTTGACACCTAGGCGAAGGTGTCTGCCTTGGAGGGTTCCCCAGCGCCACATGCGGCATTCTATCGCTCCATCATTGGCGCCCTGCAGTATCTCACTCTCACTCGGCCTGATTTGCAGTATGCAGTCCAGCAGGTGTGCCTCCATATGCACTCCCCACGTGACTCCCATTGGACTCTGGTGAAGAGTATTCTCCGATATATACGCGGCACTATGAGCATGGGGCTCACCCTGACGGCCTCCTCCTCCATCGACATGGTCGCCTACTCTGACGTTGATTGGGCCGGTTGCCCGGACATGCGTCGCTCTACGTCAGGCTATTGTGTCTACCTCGGGGCCTCGCTGATTTCATGGTCGTCCAAGCGACAACCCACGGTCTCTCGCTCAAGTGCCGAGGCGGAGTATCGGGCAGTGGCTAACGCCGTTGCCGAGTGCTCTTGGCTCCGCCAGCTGCTTCAGGAGTTGCTTTGTGTGGTTCCCAAGGCCACGATCGTCTACTGTGACAACGTCTCCGCCGTCTACCTCTCCGCCAACCCAGTTCGCCATCACTGTACGAAGCATATTGAGCTCGACATTCACTTCATTCGTGAGCAGGTGGCTCTTGGGAAGGTTCGTGTTTTGCACGTTCCTACTACTCAGCAGTTTGCCGATGTCATGACTAAGGGACTACCGACCCCAGTCTTTGAGGAGTTTCGGTCCAGTCTCTGTGTCTCCGGCGACGCTTCGACTGCGGGGGGGGGGGGGTGTTG
>LR738714.1:398613934-398624622 GCA_902687465.1 Secale cereale | reverse complement strand
TGAGAATATGTTGTACACCGCATATGTATAGGACTAGGGGTCTGTATTTATACCGTTGTATCTCTCTCTCTCCCCTCGTATATTTGTACATCTTGGGAGACAAGTAGAGGCCGGTCCACCCTGTACCTATATATGTGCACCATGCACACGATCAATGAATTATCGATTCGTGCAATCTCATTCTTCCTAACTAACACGGCCGAATTACGAACAAATTATCGGTCTCCTCCGATCGTCCCCTCCCATGATCACGGCTATGGCCATCTCGAAATCATCATCTTCTTCCTCCGAAGAAGATCCATCAAAGTACATTTACCCCAATGTCTTCTCCAAACATTGTAGATTTCAATGATCAATTAAGCACACTTATTTTAATAGAACAAAGAAAAGAAAAGAAAAACCTTTGTGGAAATTTGATGAACACCTTCGGGCCGAGATAGGTCCAAGACGCAGCGGCCGACAATGGTGGTTCGTGGAAGATGCAAAGACAAAGAGGACATGGATGGATGCTTACACACCTGAGGTATCGTCGTCGATGTACATGCTATGGAGGTAAGATACAATGGCCATGTTTTGACATCCGACAAATGGACACCATGGGGCAAGATGGACGGTGTAAGCATGTACGGGTCGGCTTTGACCTCCTTGTTGTTTGGCAGTCTCATTCCCTATGAAATCCGAATGTCGCCTCGTAGAAATTAAGGTCGAGATGCTTAGTGGTGGTGATGGTACCAGCTAATATGATGCGAGGAAGGGAGGCAAGCAAACTGAGGGACGTCAAAGAGGTTGGGGTGGCTGGGTATCACTGACGATGAGGTAGGCGGCGTTGACACACATCGCAGGTGACCACCTGAGCGAGAGAGATACATAGGAGGAGAGCGAATTTACTGTGAATTGTAGTTTTTACTAAAAATTGATTGGGAAATGTGGGATTGAGTGTCATATCTTCTGAAACATTTTGAGGGGTTAAAGGTTTTGGGGGAAAGGCTATTTAGGGTATTCCTTAATCAAAGAATATTTAGGAGATTAAAACTTTCTATGAGGGAGGGCTAGAGATGCTCTAAGTGTTCTCCCTTTTCCTGGAGCCTTTGTAGCTCCCCAAACCTAGCGGTAATCTCACTTTGTTTTAAAAAATGAAGATCAAGGTACACCAACGACCGTACACTAGTTGCATGCAACCTCAATGGAATACCAACTAGATTCTCATTTTTGTTAGTCAGTTGCATGAAAATGTGTAGAACTTAGTCAATTATTGCGAGGCGGAGGCGTCAACATCATGCAGCAACGACGCTAAGGTGGAGGCGTCAATGCATCTGAAACCACTAGCTAGGGTTTCAAATGTTAAGGTTGGGTTGCACCCCACTAGTTAGAAGGATAGGCCTAGGGGGCGGTGGCTGTGATGGTCAAGTCAATGCACCACATGGAGCACTGCAAATAGGCTGAATGCAGGGTATCAACCTATAGTCCTCCGAATGTCGTACATCATTGCAGATACAAAGGTATTTTGATAGGATTTTCAAAAGTTTTTCACCGATTCTCATATTTTTCTGATGCTATTCCTTCGAGAAATAAGATATTTCCCCTAATAATATACAAAAATAAGCACTTTTGGAAGAAAACCATTGTAGATCCCAGTAAATGAAGAAAACTAACTTCTATATTTGGGAAATATTTGCTACTTCTTGAGTTTGCATTGGTATTTCCCTTGAAGAGGAAAGGGTGATGCAGCAAAGTAGAGATAAGTATTCCCCTTAGTTAAGAACCAAGATATCAATCTAGTAGAAGGAACACGCAAGTCCCCAGTGATAGCACCTGCACAAACAAACAAATACTTGCACCCAACACGATAAAGGGGTTGTCAATCCCTTCATGGTCACGTATCTATAATTTTTGATTGTTTCATGCTATTATATTATCTGTTTTGGATGTTTAATGGGCTTTAATATGCTCTTTTCTATTATTTCTGGGACTAACCTATTAACCGAAGGCGGAGTGCCAGTTTTTGTTTAATGGGCTTTAATATACTCCAATTATTCCTGGGACTAACCTATTAACCAAACGGAGTCCAAACGGAATGAAACCTTCGCAATGATCTTTTTTGGAACGAAAGCAATCCAGAAGAATTGGAGTAGAAGTCTGGAACTCCGCGAGGAGGCCACGAGGCAGGAGGGCACGCCCAGAGGGGTAGGCACACCCCCACCCTCGTGGGCCCTTCGTAGCTCCACCGACGTACCTCTTCCGCCTACATATACCCTTATACCCTAGAAACATCGGGGAGAGCCACGAAACCACTTTTCCACCGCCGCAACCTTCTATACCCATGAGATCCCATCTTGGGGCCTTTTCCGACGATCTGTCGGAGAGGGAATCAATCACGGAGGGCTTCTACAACAACACCATAGCCTCTCCGATGAAGCATGAGTAGTTTACCATAGACCTTCGGGTTCATAGTTATTAGCTAGGTGGCTTATTCTCTCTCTTTGATCCTCAATACAAAGTTCTCCTCGATTCTCTTGGAGATCTATTTGATGTAATACTCTTAGTAGTGTGTTTGTCGAGATCCGATGAATTGTAGATTTATGAACAAGTTTATCTATGAATATTATTGGGTTCTTCTCTGAATTCATATATGCATGATTTGATATCTTTGCAAGTCTCTTCGAAATATCGGTTTAGTTTGGCCGACTAGATTGATCTTTCTTGCAATGGGAGAATTGCTTAGCTTTGGGTTCAATCTTGCAGTGTCCTTTCCCAGTGACAGTAGGGGAAGCAAGGCACGTATTGTATTGTTGCCATCGAGGATAAAAAGATGGGGTTTATATCATATTGCTTGAGTTTATCCCTCTATGTCATGTCATCTTGCTTAATGCGTTACTCTGTTCTTATGAACTTAATACTCTAGATGCATGCTGGATAGCGGTCGATGTGTGGAGAAATAGTAGTAGATGCAGACTCATTTCGGTCTACTTGACACGGACATGATGCCTATATTCATGATCATTGCCTTAGATAACTTCATAACTATGCACTTTTCTATCAATTGCTCGGCAGTAATTTGTTCACCCACCGTAATACATGCTATCATCAGAGAAGCCACTAGTGAAACCTATGGCCCCTGGGTCTCTTTCCTATTATATTGAATCTCTTTTATTTACACCGCATCTTGTTTACTATTTTGCAATCTTTACTTTCCAATCTATACAACAAAAATACCAAAAAATATTTACTTTACTATCTTTATTTGATCTTACTTTTGTCAGTGACCATGAAGGGATTGACAACCTCTTTATCGCGTTGGTTGCAAGGTTCTTGATTGTTTGTGCAGGTACTAGGTGATTTGTGCGTTGTATCCTACTGGATTGATACATTGGTTCTCAAAACTAAGGGAAATACTTACGCTATTTGCTGCATCACCCTTTCCTCTTCAAGGGAAAACCAACGCATGCTCAAGAGGTAGCAAGAAGGATTTATGGTGCCGTTGCCGGGGAGATCTACGCCAAGTCAAGACATACCAAGTACCCATCATAAACTCTTCTCCCTCGCATTACATTATTTGTCATTCGCCTCTCGTTTTCCTCTCCCCCACTTCTAAAACGATTTTGGAAAACCTTTTCTTTTTCTCCGCCCTTTTTCGTTTAAGACTCTTTCCCATGTTACCATGGATGACCTTAAAAGGCTAGGGGTTTTCTCCCAAGTTTTAATGCTTTGGATAGCCCCTCCGTCCTCTCCAGACTCATAAATAATGATACTATGGAAGGGCTTACCGAGGCTAATTCTAGCAATTTAGATGAGGATGATCCCGGAATTTTTTGCTATTTGCTTGATGAATCTTTAAAAGAAGCTTGGGATAGGTTGTTGAGAATCCGAGCTAGTTACGTGCCCCAATACCAGATAGGGATATACTTGAAAAGTTTTTATGTTGGTTTACCTTCTTCCTTTAAGAAAGTTTTGGATTCTATATTTGAGAATGGTTTTCTTGAATGGGACGCTATTCATACTTATGAAAAGATGAAAACCATATTTGGTAACCCTAAGGAAAATGTTGAATCAGCTACCCTTATGTGCTTTTATCAAAACAAAATAATCAAAGAGATGAAGGCTAGTCTAGAGGTGAATTTTCGCAACGTACTTAATCTTTCGTCTACTATTAATGGCCATGTATTTTCACAAAACAGAAATATGAATACTTTGGATAAGAAACTCACCCTTTACTGCCAAAAAGGGGGGATGATAATACCTAGATCTATTTGCGTTTTTATGCCTAGCTAAGGGCGTTAAACAATAGCGCTTGTTGGGAGGCAACCCAATTTATTTTTGTTCTTTGCCTTTTGCTCCTGTTTAGTAATAAATAATTCATCTAGCTTCTGTTTAGATGTGGTTTTATGTTTTATTAGTGTTTGTGCCAAGTAGAACCTTTGGGAAGACTTGGGTGAAGTCTTTGCAATCTTGCTGTAAAAAACAGAAACTTTTGCGCTCACGAGATTAGATTTCATTTTTTACTTGAGAGTGCTTTTAGTTTGATTATTTTTGCAGATGATTAATAGACAAATTACTCACGTCCACCAATTCATATTAGAATTTTTTTTGAGTTACAGAAGTATTCGAAATTTACATATTGCTATAGACTGTTCTGTTTTTGACAGATTATGTTTTTCGTGTGTTGTTTGCTTATTTTGATGAATCTATGAGTAGTATCGGGGGTTATGAACCATAGAGAAGTTGGAATACAGTAGGTTTAACACCAATCTAAATAAAGAATGATTTCATTACAGTACCTTAAAGTGGTGGTTTATTTTCTTATACTGACGGAGCTCACGAGATTTTCTGTTAAGTTTTGTGTTGTGAAGTTTTCATGTTTTTGGGTAAGGATTAGATGGACTATGGAATAAAGAGTGGCAAGAGCTTAATATTGGGGATGCCCAAGGCACCCCAAGGTAAAATTCAAGGAAAACCAAAGTCTAAGCTTGGGGATGCCCCGAGAAGGCATCCCCTCTTTCGTCTTCGTCTATCGGTAACTTTACTTGAGGTTATATTTTTATTCACCACATGATATGTGTTTTGCTTGGAGCGTCATGTATGATATGATTTTTTGCTTTTTAGTTTACCACAATCATCCTCGCTGAATACATCTTTAGGAGAGACACGCATGAATCGGAATTTATTAGAATACTCTATGTGCTTCACTTATATCTTTTGAGCTAGATAATTTTTCTCTAGTGCTTCACTTATATCTCTTTAGAGCACGGTGGTGGTTTTATTTTATAGAAATTAGTGATCTCTCATGCTTCACTTATATTATTTTGAGAGCCTTTTAGAACAGCATGGTAATTTGTGTTGGCTATAAAACTAGTTCTAATATGATGGGCATCCAAGATGGGTATAATAAAAACTTTCATATAAAGTGCGTTGAATACTATGAGAAGTTAGATGCTTGATGATTGTTTTGAGATATGATGATGGTGGTATTAGAGTCATGCTAGTAGATTAATTGTGACTTTGAGGAATACTCGTGTTAAAGTTTGTGATTCTCATAGCATGCACGTATGGTGAACCGTAATGTGATGAAGTTGGAGCATGATTTATTTATTGATTGTCTTCCTTATGAGTGGAGGTCGGGATCGCGCGATGGTTAAATCCTACCAACCCTTCCCCTAGGAGCATGCATGTAGTGCTTGGTTTTGATGACTTGTAGATTTTTGCAATAAGTGTGTGAGTTCTTTATGACAAATGTTGAGTCTATGGATTATACGCACTCTCACCCTTCTACCGTTGCTAGTCTCTCTAATGCCGCGCAACTTTAGCCGGTACCATACACCCACCATACCTTCCTCAAAATAGCCACCATACCTACCTATTATGGCATTTCCATAGCCATTCCGAGATATATTGCCATGCAACTTTCCATCGTTCCATTTATTATGACACGCTCCATCATTATCATATTGTCGTGCATGATCATGCAGTTGACATTGTATTTGTGGCAAATCCACCACTCATAATTTTTTCATACATGTCACTCTTGATACATTGCACATCCCGGTACACTGCCGGAGGCATTCATATAGAGTCATATTTTTTTTCTAAGCATCGAGTTGTAATTCTTGAGTTGTAAGTAAATAAAAGTGTGACGATCTTCGTTATTAGAGCATTGTCCTAGTAAGGAAAGGATGATGGAGGCTATGGTTCTCCCACAAGTCGGGATGAGACTCCAGACGACAAAAAGAGGCCATAAAAAAAGGCCCAAATAAAAAAATGAGTGAAAAAGAGAGAAGGGGAAATGCTACTATCCTTTTTCCACACTTGTGCTTCAAAGTAGCACCATGATCTTCATGATAGAGAGTCTCTTGTTTTGTCACTTTCATATACTAGTGGTAATTTTCGTTATGAAACTTGGCTTGTATATTCCAATGATGGGCTTCCTCAAAGTGCCCTAGGTCTTCGTGAGCAAGCAAGTTGGATGCACACCTACTTCGTTTCTTTTGTTGAGCTTTCATACATTTATAGCTCTAGTGCATCCATTGCATGGCAATCCCTACTCACTCACATTGATATCTATTGATGGGCATCTCCATAGCCCATTAATATGCCTAGTTGATGTGAGACCATCTTCCTCCTTTTTGTCTTCTCCACAACCACCACCTATAGTGCTATGTCCATGGCTCACTCTCATGTATTGCGTTAAAGTTGAAAAAGTTTGAGAATACTAAAGTATGAAACAATTGCTTGACTGAAACCGGGGTTGTGCATGATTTAAATATTTTGTGTGATGAAGATAGAGCATAGCCAGACTATATGATTTTGTAGGGAAGAACTTTCTTTGGCCATGTCATTTTGAGAAGACATGATTACTTTGTTAGTATGATTGAAGTATTATTATTTTTGTGCCAATATTAAACTTTTGTCTTGAATCTTTTGGATCTGAACATTCATGCCACTATAAAGAAAATTACATTGATAATTATGTTAGGTAGCATTCCACATAAAAAAATTCTATTTTTATCATTTACTTACTCGAGGACGAGCAGGAATTAAGCTTGGGGGATGCTTGATACGTCTCCGACGTATCTATAATTTTTTATTGTTCCATGCTTATATTATCTGTTTTGGATGTTTAATGGGCTTTAATATCCTCTTTTATATTATTTTGGGACTAAACTATTAACTTGAGGCCCAATGACAGTTTCTGTTTTTTTCCTATTTTAGAGTTTCGCAGAAAAGGAATACCAAACGGAGTCCAAACGGAATGAAACCTTCACGATGATCTTTCTTGTACGGAAAGCAATCCAGAAGACTTGGAGTAGAAGTCTGGAACTCCACGAGGAGGCCACCAGGCAGGAGGGCGCGCCCAGGGGGTAGGCGTGCCCCCACTCTCGTGGGCCCCTCGTAGCTCCACCGACGTACGTCTTCCACCTATATATACTCTTATACCCTAGAAACACTTGGGAGAGCCACGAAACCACTTTTCCACCGCCGCAACCTTCTGTACCCGTGAGATCCCATCTTGGGGCCTTTTCCGACGATCTGCTTGAGAGGGAATGAATCACGGAGGACTTCTACATCAACACCATAGCCTCTCCGATGAAGGTGAGTAGTTTACCACAGACCTTCGGGTCCATAGTTATTAGCTAGATGTCTTCTTCTCTCTTTGATCCTCAATACAAAGTTCTCCTCGATTCTCTTGGAGGTCTGTTCGATGTAATAGTTTTAGCGGTGTGTTTGCCGAGATCCGATGAATTGTGGATTTATGGACAAGTTTATCTATGAATATTATTTGGTTCTTCTCTGAATTCTTATATGCATGATTTGGTATCTTTGCAAGTCTCTTCGAATTATTGGTTTAGTTTGGCCTACTAGATTGATCTTTCTTGCAATGGGAGAAGTGCTTAGCTTTGGGTTCAATCATGCAGTGTCCTTTCCCAGTGACAGTAGGGGCAGCAAGGCATGTATTGTATTGTTTCCATCGAGGATAAAAAGATGGGGTTTATATCATATTGCTTGAGTTTATCCCTCTACATCATGTCATCTTGCTTAATGTGTTACTCCGTTCTTATGAACTTAATGCTCTAGATGCATACTGGATAGCGGTCGATGTGTGGAGTAATAGAAGTAGATGCAGAATCGTTTCGGTCTACTTGACATGGACGTGATACCTATATTCATGATCATTGCCATAGATATCTTAATAATTATGCGCTTTTCTACAAATTGCTCGGCAGTAATTTGTTCACCCACCATAATACATGCTATCTTGAGAGAAGCCACTAGTGAAACCTATGGCCCCCGGGTCTCTTTCCTATTATATTGAATCTCTTTTATTTACATCGCATCTTGTTTACTATTTTGCAATCTTTAATTTCCAATCTATACAACAAAAATACCAAAAAAACATTTACTTTACTATCTTTATTAGATCTCACTTTCGCGAGTGACCGTGAAGGGATTGACAACCCCTTTATCGCGTTGGTTGCAAGGTTCTTGATTGTTTGTGCAGGTACTAGGTGATTTGTGCGTTATCTCCTACTAGATTGATACATTGGTTCTCAAAACCGAGGGAAATGCTTACGCTACTTTGCTGCATCACTCTTTCCTCTTCAAGGGAAAACCAACGCATGCTCAAGAGGTAGCAGTCACTTGGATGATGAGATCTGATGGAGATAGATATAAAAGATAAATAAAAGAGCAAAATAAAGTAAAGGTAAATAAATTGTAGCAAGTTATTTTTGTTTTTGTTTTATAGATCTGAAAATAATATGATAAAAGTAGACCCGGGGGTCATAGCACTACTGCACGATGCTGCTAATGTGACACTACGATCAGAGACCCTTGGACTAAACTGTGTGCGATGCAATAATCACAAACTGTGATGTAAAAAACCATGAAAAGGATGAAAAACCTTTGCGATGACGGATGCATCAAACACGGTTCAGAATTTAGTTGTGTGTGCGATGACGGGCATACGGTTCTGTTCAGTGAACTGTTTGCGATGAGGCATAAGAACAAAAATGGGCAGCCAGATAAAGGTGTGTGCGATATACGACATACGGTTCACTCAGATGAACTATTTGTGGTTAGGTGGAACAAAAGAAATGGTTAGCCAGATCAAGGTGTGTGCGATAGAGGACAAACAGTTCACTCAGATGAAGTGTTTGCGTTGAGCCAAGATAACATAAATGGTTCAATTTAACAAGATGTGTGTGATATGCGACAAATAGGTCTGTAATCAGAATTGTATGTGAAGATGTGAAGACCGATAATAACATAGACGATTGCTGCTAATAATACGTGTGTGTTTTGCGTTGGGATTGCATAGAAAACAACAACATATAAACACACACACACACACACACACACACACACACACACACACACACACACACACACTTATAAGGACGTGGTTGCATAACCAAATTAAACATCCAACTACATAGGTGGATACTACACACATGACATTTCTACACACCAAAGTCAACTATATATTACATGCATAATTAACTAAGATAAACGATCGTCTAATCATCATCTACTTCTTGTGACGCTTGCCGCTCTTGTGGCTCAATCTGGCCTCGTCGATTTCGGTAACGAGGCACTTCCTCATGTCAACGATCCGCCTGTCCATCTCATAGCATATTGATGACCCACAAGTGTAGGGGTCTATCGTAGTCCTTTCGACAAGTAAGAGTGTCGAACCCAACGAGGAGCAGAAGGAAATGATAGGTAGTTTTTAGTAAGGTATTTTTTGCAAGCACTGAAATTATAGGTAACAGATACTTTTTTGATAAGGTAATTGGTAGCTAGTGACAAAAGGTAAAAGTAAATAAGGTGCAGCAAGATGGCCCAACCCTTTTTGTAGCAAAGGATGGGCCTGGACAAACTCTTATATGGAGGAAAGCGCTCCCGAGGACACATGGGAATTATCGTCAAGCTAGTTTTCATCATGATCATCTGATTCGCGTTCAGTACTTTGATAATTTGGTATGTGGGTGGACCGGTGCTTGGGTGATGTCCTTACTTGGACAATCCTCCCACTTATGATTAACCTCTAATGCAAGCATCCGCAACTACAAAAGTAGTATTAAGGTAAACCTAACCATAGCATGAAACAAGAGGATCCAAATCAGCCCCTTACGAAGCAACGCATAAACTAGGGTTTAAGCTTCTGTCACTCTAGCAACCCATCATCTACTTATTACTTCCCAATGCCTTCCTCTAGGCCCAAATAATGGTGAAGTATCATGTAGTCGACGTTCACATGACACCACTAGAGGAGAGACAACATACATCTCGTCAAAATATCGACCGATTACCAAATTCACATGACTACTTATAGCAAGACTTCTCCCATGTCCTCAGGATCATGATTACCAAATTCCAGCTACCGGCATTCTCCCTCTTCATGTAAACCTTGCAAAATAAGAGAGAAAAGGCATAAGTAATGTGACATAACGTGTAATAACAGCCCATAATGCAATAAATATCAACATAAAAGCATGCTGCAAAATGGACGTATCAACTCCCCCAAGCTTAGACATCGCTTGTCCTCAAGCGAAAGCCGATATTGAAAAATATGTCCACATGTTTAGAGATAAAGGTGTCGATAAAAAGGTAAAATACAGACATGAGGGCATCATGATCATTCTTATAACAACAACACACACACACACACACACACACACACACACACATATATA
>LR738714.1:398586280-398613842 GCA_902687465.1 Secale cereale | reverse complement strand
TATTGTTATATGATTCTTATGCTAAAGTGACAATTCATTCACAATGTCAAGTATGAATCAGAAACTTCATTGAAAACCAACAAACAATGATCTCGGTCATTGAAGCAATTGCAATTTATCGTAACATCGGAAAGAGTCAACGTAAGAGCTTTTCAGCAAGCCTACATACTCAACTATCATATAGCCTTTCACAATTGCTCACACTCACGCAACATTTATGGTTATGGAGTTTAAATCGGACACGGAGAAAGATAGGGGCTTATGGTATTGCCTCCCAACCTTTTACCTCAAGGGTAATGTCAACAGTAATAGACCATGATAACTTACATCCAAGTGGGTATATATGTCAGGATCTTTCCAACACAATGTGCTTGCCAAAGGATAAAATGTAAAAAAGGAAAGGTGATTTTCACCTTGACTCTTAAGGAAGAATAATAGATTGGCCCTTCGGAGAGGGAAGCATAGGTTGTCATGTGCTTTTATGGTTGGATGCACAAAGTCTTAGCACAAAAAAACGTCACTTTATATTGCCACTTGCGATAAGGACCTTTATTATGCAGTCTGTCGCTTTTATTACTTCCATATCACAAGATTGTATAAAGCTTATTTCCTCCACACTAATAAATCATACATATTTTAGCGAGTTTGCAACATGACAACTTACTTGAAGGATCTTACTCAATCCATAGTTAGGTATGGTGGACTCTCATGGCAAAATTGGGTTTAAGGATGTATGGAAGCACAAGTAGTATCTCTACTTGGTGCAAGTAGTTTTGGCTAGCATGAGGGGGAAAGGCAAGCTCAACATGTTGGATGATCCATGACAATATACTTTATTTTGAATATAAGAAAACATAACCCATTATGTTGTCTTCCTTGTCCAACATCAACTCTTTAGCATGTCATATTTTAATGAGTGCTCACAATCATAAAAGATGTCCAAGATAGTATATTTGTATGTGAAACCTCTCTTTCTTTATTACTTCCTATTAATTGCAACGATGACCAAAACTATGTTTGTCAACTCTCAACAATTTTAATTCATCATACTCTTTATATGTGAAGTCATTACTTCCCATAAGATCAATATGATCTCTTTGATACTTTTTTTTATATTTTCTTTTATTCTATCATGATCAAAGTGAGAAAATCAAGCCCTTGACTCAACACTAATCTTTATTATATAGCTCATGGACTCAATTACAAAGGGTAAAGAACATAAAGCAAAAGCTCACAACTGGATCATGCTAACTTTATTCTACTAGATCAAGATACTGCCAAAAGGATCGAACTAAGAAAAACGGTAAAGATAGGAGTGTGATGGTGATATGATACCGGGGCAACTCCCCCAAGCTTGGCAGTTGCCAAGGGGAGTGCCCATACCCATATGATTATGTCCCCTTTTTTGGAGGTGGTGATGATGGAGTTGAAAGTAGTGACGCCGGATCATCATACATCGAGCGTAGGAGATCCTCCAACTTGCGGATAATACCTTTGAGTGTAGCTATATGCTCCTTCAACAAAATATTTTAGCTTGTGAGATACTTGTTTTGAATTTGAGCTAACTCAATCATCTTTAAAGTTTTAATCTCAGTTGAAGTAAAAAGTTTTGGAAGGGGTTGATGGATGTCTTCTTCTCCTGTTGCCGGAGCCTGATCTTCCAGCGCATTCTTGATCCTTTTCTCCTTGTTGATCTCCTCGGGTCCTTCCCTCTTCAGATCTATCTTCATTAGCCAAGCATCGTTGCCCTCATTGTTGGAGGAGGAGGATGACATGAAGCCTGGCCTTGTCGACCCTAGCAGAAAAACAGCTCGAAACAAAAATAGAGGATTTTTGCGTGATACGGTGGTCAAGGCCTTCGGGAGAATATATAATGAATTTTTACCGACCAAAAGGAGTAATAAACAAGAAATCGGAGTCTGGGAGGCACACGAGGTGCCCACGAGCCAGGGGGCGCGCCCAGGGAAATGGGGCGCACCCTCCACCCTCGTGGACGGCTCGTGTCTCTTCCGGATTGCCACTTATTTTTCTATTTTTCTAAATATTCCAAAACGGTGAAAAAATTGCCTTTAGAACTGTTTTGGAGTCGGTTTACTCACCGTACCACGTACCTCTTCCTTTTCGGGGTCTGAATCATTCTGGAAAGTGTCCCTTATGTATTCCTCTGGGGTTATAGTTTCAATAACATTGGTTTCAACATTTATAGGATTACCTGAGATATAATGTTTGATTCTTTGGCCATTCACCACCTTCGGATTTGTGCCTTCGAAGTTGTTGATTTTTATGGCACTGGAACGATAGACCTCCTCGATAACGCAAGGACCTTCCCATTTAGAGAGAAGTTTTTGTGCAAAAAATCATAAACGAGAGTTGTATAGCAAGACATAATCACCTACGTTAAACTCACACTTTTGTATCCTTTTGTCATGCCATCTTTTAACCTTTTCTTTAAACAGCTTGGCATTCTCATAGGCATGGGTTCTCCATTCATCAACAGAGCTAATGTCAAATAACCTCTTCTCACCGGCAAGTTTGAAATCATAATTGAGATCTTTAATAGCCCAATATGCCTTATGTTCTAGCTCAAGAGGTAAGTGACATGCTTTTCCATAAACCATGTTATATGGAGACATACCCATAGGATTTTTGTATGCAGTTCTATAGGCCCATAATGCATCATCAAGTTTCTTGGACCAATTCTTTCTAGACCTATTAACTGTCTTTTGGGAAATTAATTTCAGCTCTCTGTTACTTAATTCTACTTGACCACTAGTCTGGGGGTGATAAGGGGATGCAATTCTATGATTAACATCATACTTTGCAAGCATTTTACGGAAAGCACCATGAATAAAGTGTGAACCACCATCAGTCATTAAGTATCTAGGGACTCCAAACCTCGGGAAAATAACTTCTTTAAGCATCTTAATAGAAGTGTTGTGATCAACACTGCTAGTTGGAATAGCTTCTACCCACTTAGTAACGTAATCAATATCAACTAAAATATGTGTATACCCATTAGAGGAAGGAAATGGTCCCATATAATCAAAGCCCCAAACATCAAATGGTTCAATAACAAGTGAATAATTCATAGGAATTTCTTGACGTCTACTGATATTACCAATTCTTTGACATTCATCACAAGATAAGACAAACTTACATGCATCCTTGAAGTGAGTAGGCCAATAAAAACCAGATTGCAATACCTTATGTGCAGTTCTATCTCCAACATGGTGTCCTCCAGCTTCGGAGTGGCACTTGTGTAGGATCTGTTCCTGTTCATGCTCAGGTACACAACGTTTAATAATACCATCTACTCATTCTTTATAAAGATGTGGGTCATCCTAGAAGTAATGTCTCAAATCATAGAATAACTTTTTCTTTTGCTGGTATGTGAACTTAGGAGGTATAAACTTGGCAACAATGTAATTGGCATAATCAGCATACCATGGAGCAGTACGAGAAGTATTTATGATAGCTAATTGTTCATGAGGGAAGCTATCATCAATAGGTTGTGGGTCATCAAGAATATTCCCTATCCTAGACAAGTTATCTGTAACGGGGTTCTCAGCTCCTTTTCTATCAATAATATGCGAGTCAAATTCTTGCAGCAAGAGAACCAATCTAATAAGTTTAGGTTTAGCATCTTTCTTTTCCATAAGGTATTTGATAGCAGCATGATTAGTGTGAATAGTTACTTTAGAATCAAAAATATAAGGTCTAAACTTATCACAAGCAAATACAACTGCTAAAAATTCTTTCTCAGTAGTAGCATAATTTCTCTGGGCACTGTCTAGAGTTTTACTAGCATATTGGATAACATTCAATTTCTTATCATCTCGTTTCCCTAGAACAACACCTACAACATAATCACTAGCATCGCACATAATCTCAAAGGGTAAATTCCACTCAGGAGGCTGGACAATAGGTGCAAAGATCAATGCTTTCTTAAGTATTTCAAATGCTTCTAGACAATCATCACCAAAGACAAAAGGAATATCTTTTTGTAAGAGATTAGTCAGAGGCCTGAAGATTTTGGATAAGTCCTTAATGAACCTCCTATAAAACCCGACATGACCAAGGAAACTTCGTATACCTTTGATGTCCTTGGGGCACATCATCTTTTCAATAGCATCAACTTTAGCTTTGTCAACTTCAATACCTCTTTCAGAAATTTTATGTCCCAAGACAATGCCTTCATTAACCATAAATTGGCACTTCTCCCAATTCAAGACAAGGTTAGTGTCTTCACATCTCTGCAAAACTCGATCAAGGTTGCTCAAGCAATCATCAAAAGAAGTTCCGTAAACGGAGAAATCATCCATGAAAACTTCAACAATCTTTTCACAAAATCAGAGAATATAGCCATCATGCATCTTTGAAAGGTAGCAGGTGCATTACATAAACCAAAAGGCATACGTCTATAAGCAAAGGTACCGAAAGGACAGGTAAAAGTGGTCTTTTCTTGATCCCCTTTTGACATGGGTATTTGAGAGAAACCAGAATAACCATCTAGAAAGCAAAAATGAGTATGTTTGGATAACCTTTCTAGCATTTGATCAATAAAAGGCAAAGGGTGATGATCTTTCTTAGTAGCTTTATTTAATTTGCGGAAATCAATTACCATCCTATAACCTATAACAATTCTTTGTGGGATCAATTCATATTTATCATTAGGAACAACAGTCATACCTCCCTTCTTATGGACACAATGGACATGACTTACCCACTGTCTATCAGCAACTTGATATATAATACCTGCCTCTAAAAGCTTTAGTATCAACTTCTTTCATCTTAGGATTTAACCGTCGTTGATGATCAATAACCGGTTTAGTGTCTTCTTCCAATTTTATCTTGTGTTGGCATAAAGTGGGACTAATGCCCTTAAGATCATCTAGAGTATATCCAATAGCAGCACGATGCTTCTTCTGAGTTTTCAATAGTTTTTCTTCTTCCTGCTCTGAAAGGTTTGCACTAATAATAACTGGATATATCTTCTTTCATCAAGATAAACATACTTAAGATTATCGGGTAAAGGTTTAAGTTCAAACACGGGATCACCCTTGGGTGGAGGAGGATCCCCTAGGATTTCTACATGCTAGTTGTTTTTCAATACGGGTCCCTGCTTAAAGAATATTTCATCTATTTCCCTTCTCTCATTCATATACATATCATTTTCATGGTCTAGCAGATATTGTTCTAAGGGATCATTAGGAGGCACATCAATAGAAGCAAGACCAATAATTTCATCCTTACTAGGTAATTCTTTATCATGGGGTTGTCTACGGAATTTAGCAAAGTTAAAATCATGAGACATATCCCCTAAACCAACAGTAACAATATCTTTCACACAGTGTATCTTAGCATTAACAGTATTCAAGAAGGGTCTACCAAATATAATGGGATAAAAGTCATCTTGTGGGGAACTAAGAATAAGAAAATCAGCAGGGTATTTAACTTTCCCACACAAAACTTCAACATCTCTAACAATCCCGACTGGTGAAATAGTGTCTCTGTTAGCAAGCTTAATAGTAACATCAATCCCTTCTAACTCAAAAGGTGCAATATCTTGCATAATTTCCTGATATAGGGAATGAGGGATTATACTTGCACTAGCACCTACGTCACGTAAACCATGATAGCAATGATCTCCTATTTTAACAGAGATAACAGGCAAGCCTACAATAGGTCTATGTTTATTCCTAGCATCGGGTTTGGCTATTCTAGCAGCTTCCTCTTGGAGGTAAATAACATGTCCATCTAAATTTTCAACCAAGAGATCTTTAACCATAGCAACACTAGGTTCAACTTTAATTTTCTCAAAGGGTGTAGGTGTTCTAGTACTACTCTTACGAACCACAGTTGAAGCTTTAGCATGATCCTTTATTCTAACAGGGACAGGTGGTTTCTCAATATAAGCAGTAGGAACAATAGGATCAACATTATAAGTGATAGTCTTTTTTTCAACTTTAACAGGTTCAACTACTTTTACTTCAATGGGAGGATGGTATTTAAACCACTTCTCCTTGGGAAGATCAACATGAGTAGCAAATGATTCACAGAAAGAAGCTACTATCTCAGAGTCAAGTCCATATTTAGTGCTAAACTCATGGAAAACATCGGTATCCATAAAAGCTTTAACACAATCAAACTTAGGGGTCATACCTGACTCCTTACCTTCGTCGAGATCCCAATCTTCAGAGTTGCATTTAATTCTTTCCAATAAATCCCATTTGAATTCAACATTCTTCATCATAAAAGAGCCAGAACAAGAATTATCGAGCATGGTGCGATTATTGAGAGAAAGCCGAGCATAAAAAAGTTGAATGATCATTTTTCTTGAGAGATCATGATTGGGGCATGAATATAACATTGACTTAAGCCTCCCCCAAGCTTGAGCGATGATTTCTCCTTCGACAGGACAAAAATTATAATTATAATTACGATCACGATGAACCTGGTGCATAGGGAAGAACTTCTGATGAAATTCCAACTACAGACAATTATAGTTCCATGATCCAATATCATTGCATAGCATAAACCATGTCAATGTGTCTCCCTTCAAAGATAAAGGGAAGACCTTCTTCTTGATAACATCCTCGGGCATACCTGCAAGCTTAAATAATCCACAAACTTCATCCACATAGATTAGGTGTAAAACGGGATGTAGTGTTCCGTCTCCTTTAAAAGGATTATCTAACAGTTTCTCTATCATACCCGAAGAAATTTCAAAGCAAACATTTTCAGTAGGTGCAGTAGGTTGAGGAGCAACTCTTTGCTCTTCTGTTCGGGGTGAAGATACCCCGAACAAGCCCCTCAAAGGACGATGAGCCATAGTAACAAGTAACAGTAAATTTCAGCACACTATATAAATTTTTCCTTACCAAAGGCGCTTCACTCCCCGACAACGGCGCCAGAAAAGAGTCTTGATGACCCACAAGTGTAGGGGATCTATCATAGTCATTTTTATAAGTAAGAGTGTTGAACCCATCGAGGAGCAGAAGGAAATGATAGGCAGTTTTCCGTAAGGTATCTTATGCAAGCACTGAAATTATAGGTAACATATAGTTTTGTGATAAGGTAATTGGTAGAAAGTGACAAAAGGTAAAAGTAAATAAGGTGCAGAAAGATGGCCCAATCCTTTTTGTAGCAAAGGACAAGCCTGGACAAACTCTTATATGGAGGAAAGCGCTCCCGAGGACACATGGGAATTATCGTCAAGCTAGTCTTCATCACGATCATCTGATTCGTGTTCAGTACTTTGATAATTTGGTATGTGGGTGGACCGGTGCTTGGGTGCTGTCCTTACTTGGAAAAGCCTCCCACTTATGATTAACCTCTAATGCAAGCATCCACAACTACAAAATAAGTATTAAGGTAAACCTAACCATAGCATGAAACAAGAGGATCCAAATCAGCCCCTTACAAAGAAACGCATAAACTAGGGTTTAAGCTTCTGTCACTCTAGCAACCCATCATCTACTTATTACTTCCCAATGCCTTCCTCGAGGCCCAAATAATGGTGAAGTGTCATGCAGTCAACGTTCACATGACACCACTAGAGGAGAGACAACATACATCTCATCAAAATATCGAACGATTACCAAATTCACATGACTACTTATAGCAAGACTTCTCCCATGTCCTTAGGAACGAAAGTAACTACTCACAAGACATAATATTGTTCATGATTAGAGGGGTATTAATATGCATAATGGATCTGAACATATGATGTTCCACTAAGTAAACCAACTAGCATCAGCTACAAGGAGTAATCAACACTACTAGCAACCCACAGTTACCAATTTGAGGTTTGGGTACAAAGATTGGATACAAGAGATGAACTAGTGTTTCAGAGGAGATGGTGCTGCTGAAGATGTTGATGAAGATAACCCTCCCCAAGATGGGAGAGTTGTTGGTGATGACGGTAGTGACGATTTCCCCCTCCCGGAGGGAAGTATCCCGGCAGAATAGCTCTGCCGGAGGCCTAGATTGGTTTCCGCCAAGGTTCCGCCTCGAGACGGTGGCGTATGGTCCCGAAAGCCTCCTTATGATTTTTTCCAGGTCAAAACACCTCATATAGGACAAGATGGGCATCGGGGGGCCATCCGGGGGGCCACGAGGCAGGGGCGCGCCCAAAGAGGGGGAAGGGCGCCCCCACCCCCGTGGACAGGTGGTGGCCCCCCTGGTGATCCTCTTTCGCGAGACATTTTTATATTTTCTGAAACGGTGTCCTGTGGAGTTTCGGAGCTTTTTGAGTTGTGCAGAATAGGTTTCCAGAGTTTTCTTCTTTTCCAGCCTAGAATTCCAGCTGTCGGCATTCTCCCTCTTCATGTAAACCTTGTAAAATAAGAGAGAAAAGGCATAAGTAGTGTGACATAACGTGTAATAACAGCCCATAATGCAATAAATATCAACATAAAAGCATGATGCAAAATGGACGTATCACATGTGTACACACTCTTGGCCGCAAACCTAAGGTGAGGTTCATCCAGTTTCTGTGTCCAGGCTCCGTGCCAGGATACGATATTTGTTCTCTTGGCATCCCGCTTCATCTTTTCGCAGTAGGGGTCAATGATGGCCGAGGTGTCGGTGTACTAAGATAGGGGTACCTTAGTACCCCAACTTGTGCACGGGCAGTAGCAGCTTCCCGTGGCAGGGCTTACCACGTGCTCGCCGGGAACCTTTCTGGTCCCTATGAAGCCATTCAAGAACAAAGTATACAAGACAGAAGATCAAGGCCCCGGCAAGAGGAGCTTGCCGGGAAGGCCGCACCAGGCTCAAGGTTATCACTTTAGCACAAGACCCTAGCAAGAGGAGCTTGCCAGGAAGGCCAAGGAATACATATCTCAAAAGATGCCTCGGCGCATCATCCGCCCCGGCAGGACCCGGAGAGCGACAAGCTTCCGGGCCCAGCAAGATCACAACCCCGGCAAGGTGCTTGCCGGGGAAACCTAAGCTGTGTGCCCGCGCTCCAGCTCATCTGCCCACGCGTCGCCCTGGGGCCCTTCCAGGGGCGCGTGGCAGACGGCTGTGCAGCCTGGGGCACACGGTGGCAAGCCACGATGACGAGGCTACCGCCGTGGCGAACGGAGAAGCATGGACGGACGCTTTTGGGGGCGACGGCGACGGGCATTTAATGCCCTTGTACCCCACTGTCAAAGTTAGGTGAAGACCACTGTTCATATACTGTTCACGCACTATTGCAACTACCATCAAAATTACACTTCCACCCTCCTCTACGTTGACACCTGTCGGTGACCCCTTTGAGCTATAAAAGGAGGCCCATGCACAACGTAGAAAGGGTTCGAAACCTAGACAACTCTCTCGCTCGGTGTAGCTAGTACTGTAGCTCTTCAAGCTCCCGAGCTCAAGAACTCAATACAGCCTAAGCAGGAGTAGGGTTTTACGCGTCCGCGCGGCCCGAACCTGGGTAAAACTGCCCGCGTGCGCTCCTCGATCTGCTCTCCGTACTCCCTCCGCTCCCTTACCGCAACGTAGAAGGGGCTCCGGTCCCATAGGTGCTCGTGGGAGGACAGTTTCCCCCGACATCTTTGGCGCGCTAGGTAGGGGGCGTCGAGGTTGTGCGAACCTGATCCGGCGCTCACGCGGGCGCATTCTTCATCAACCTCTCCAACTTCATCGACAACATCAACATGCCTTCGAAGTAGAAGGCTTCAGAGGTCGGAGGCCCGTCTGCGTCGATCCCACCGCCACCAGAACCAACGGTTGGTGGAGGAGACGCCGGCGGAAGGGTGGTCGCCGGGCCCCACGTCCCTGCCAGGAGGTGCAAGACCCGCAGCGGCGTGGTACGGGAGGTACCATACGCTTGCTGGGGCGTGGCCAAGCCGGAGGATCGCGGGGTGCTCAAGGCCAGCGCGCTGGTACGAGCAAGGCGCGGTCGCTGGGGCGGGAACATGCTCCTTCTAACGCTGTTAGAAGTCCGAGCGTGTCCCGCTCCTCGCACCGTTCGCCACCGTTTCCTTCTTCTCCAGCAGAGGCCCTGGCCAGGGCCCAGCTGCTCCTCGATTTCCCTCCAGCGGCAGACAAGGCCGAAGACTGGAGGGCAACAATTCAGAGCCTCATCGCCTTCGCCAACAACGACGCGCCACAGCAGCCGGCAACCTCACGGTCGCGGCAAGTCGACCAAGCGAAGGCCGATGGCGACAAGACCGCCGGGGGCGCAACTACCATGCACTCGCCGCCGCGGAAGCAGAAATCGCCACCCCGCCGGATCAACGTCGACGACGACTCTACGGCGTCGTCGGATCCGCGGGCTCGCCGCGATCAGCGCCAAGTCCTAGACGACAGGCGGCAAGAAGACGCTCGGACTCGCATCGAGCGTCGACGAGAAGCCCGAAGACAGTCAGATCAACGCGCTGGGACCGCTGTCAACGCGCACGCGCCCGGTGAACCAGGCGACTTGCCGTACGCGGCAGGCTGCCCTGCGTTCACCCGTGAGCTGCGGCAAGTCCAGTGGCCCAGCATGATGAATTTCAAGCCCGACGTACCCGAGAAGTACGACGGCAAGACACACCCCTCGGAGTTCCTCAGCATCTACACTATAGCAGTGCAGGCTGCCGGGTGACGCGACGAGAAGATCCTAGCCAACTACTTCCCGCTAGTGCTTAAGCCAAACGTCCGGTCTTGGCTTATGCACTTGCCGGAGAACTCAATCTCCTCATGGGCAGATCTGTGCCACCAGTTTGTTGGCGCCTTCACGGGCGGCCACAAACCCCACGGCCAGGAGAGCGATCTCCACATCTTGGCCCAGAAGGAGGGAGAGTCCCTGCGCAAGTACATCCAAAGATTCAGCCGCGTCCAGCACAACATTCCCGACGTCCACCCTGCCGCGGTTATCAGCGCATTTCACCAGAACGTGCGTAACCGCCGGATGAGGGAAGAGATGGCCATGACCAAGATCCGGGATGTCAGCGAGCTCTACGCTCTGGCTGACAAGTGCGCGCGCGCTGAAGAGGGGAGGAGACTCCCCGGAGAGGATGCTGGCACAGGAGGAAGCGACAGCGAGGATGCCGCCCCGGCAAGGAAGAACCGGTGGCGGAATAACAGAAAGAAGAAGAGCAAGGAGGTGCTGGTTGTCGAGCAGTCCGGCAAGGAGGCTCCCGCCAAGAAGGCACAGGCTGGCGGTTCCGGCAAGGAGCCCGCCCCTGTAGCGGCAGCCGACAAGCAGGACGGCTCCGACAACCAGTACTGCAAGATCCACCGCACCAAGGGCCACGATCTTCAGAACTGCAAAAGAGTCGAGTACCTCGTAGAACAGCAGAAGGCTGAATACGAGCGTCGCGACAAGGAGAAGGCCCAAGGAGGCGGAGGAGAGCCCAGCAAGAAACGGCCGTTCAATGGCCGGGGAGGGCGCCACGGCAAGGCCAAGCAGCGGCAAGGTGACAGACCTCCCCGGGGCCGCGACAAGGATGAGGATGAAGACGACGATGATGATATGGAAGAAGGAGACAACAGCGAGCAGGAGTTCCAGAAGGCCACAGAGGTTCTGTGTGTCGACGGAGGTGCCTCTCTGCACACTTCCCACCGCCAGCTCAAGCAGTGGGTGCGAGAAGTGAATGCAGCTGAGCCGCCCGTCGAGTCACGCAGGCTGCTGAAGTGGTCCGGCACGCCCATCATCTTTGACCTTAAGGATCACCCAAACCGCACCACTGCGGTCGGGTGCTTGCCGATGTTGGTCTCACCAACTATCCGCAACCTCAAGGTCACCAAGATGTTGGTTGACGGCGGGGCCGGCCTGAACTTGATCTCCTCGGCTGTGATCAAGAAGCTACAGATCCCAGACGGCGAGCTCGAAGAAACCGGGTCTTTCCAAGGGATCAACCCGGGAAGGAGCAAGCCGAAGGGGAAGATTACATTGCCAGTGACCTTTGGTGGGGAGCTCAACTTCAGGACAGAGAGGATCACGTTTGATGTTGCCGATATCCCATTACCATACAATGGGATACTTGGCCGTCCTGCCCTCGCCAAGTTCATGGCAGCTTCCCACTATGCATACAACGTACTCAAGATGCCGGGGCCGATAAGCGTCATCTCTGTCCCTGGCGACAAGAAGGACGCGCTTATCTGCGCCGACAAGATCTACCGGGATGCAGCAGCCGCAGCAGAAAGTAACACACTTGCCGCTGAAGCTCCCGGGGGGAAGAACAAGACCAAGTCCGGCAAGAGCTCTGGGGCCCACTCCGGCAAACACACCTCTTCGGAGTGCTGCGCTGCCGTCGAGGACGCGCCATCGAGCTCCACCGGCAAGTGCAAGAAGGGAATGGCAGCTCCACCGGCAACCAAGAAGGTGTCCGCAAAGGAGGACGGCACTGGTGGTACCTTCACCATCAGTGCTACACTCGACCACAAATAGGAAAGCGCGCTCGTTGCCTTCCTGCGGGCGAATGTCGATGTGTTTGCATGGCAACCATCTGACATCCCCGGCATTCCCAGGAAGGTAATTGAGCACAAGCTTGCTGTTTGTCCTCATGCGCGGCCCGTCAAGCAGAAGGTCAGGAAGCAAGCTGTGGAGCGCCAAGAATTCATCGCCGAAGAGATAAAGAAGTTGGAAGCAGCAGGCCTGGTTAGAGGCGTGATCCATCCTACGTGGTTAGCCAATCCAGTTGTCGTGCGCAAGGCCAATGGGAAGTGGAGACTTTGTATAGACTTCACTGATGTGAATAAAGCGTGTCCCAAGGATCCATTTCCTTTGCCGCGTATTGACCAGATTGTTGACTCCACCGCCGGATGTGAGCTGCTTTCCTTCCTTGATGCATACTCAGGTTACCACCAGATTTTCATGGCCAAGGAAGACGAAGAGAAGACTGCATTCATTACTCCATGTGGCACATATTGCTTCATACGCATGCCCTTTGGATTGAAGAATGCAGGCTCGACATTTGCAAGGGTGGTGCACACTGCTTTTGAGCCACAGATACACAGAAATGTAGAAGCCTACATGGATGATATAGTGGTCAAGAGTAAAAGCAAAGATACCCTGATCCAGGACTTACAGGAAACCTTTGAGAATCTGCGCAAGATCCAGCTCAAGCTGAACCCCGAGAAGTGCGTCTTCGGAGTTCCCTTCGGCAAGCTTCTCGGGTTCTTTGTGTCCCAGAGGGGGATTGAAGCCAATCCCGACAAGATAAAAGCCATCGAGCAGATTGAAGCCCCGAAGCGCATCAAGGACGTAAGAAGACTTGCTGGTTGTGTGGCTGCCCTCAGCAGGTTCATTTCAAAGTCTGCAGAGCGCGCCCTGCCTTTCTTCAAAATTTTGAAAAAGGCAGGTCCTATGAAATGGACTCCGGAAGCGGAGGCAGTGCTGCAAGACTTGAAAGGATACCTGTCCTCCACTCCAATACTTGTCGCACCTAGGCCACAAGAGAAGGTGCTGCTGTACCTAGCGGCAACCAATCAAGTGGTTAGTGTTGCGTTAGTAGCGGAGAGGGAGGCAGATGAGGAACCCACATCCCCGGCAAGCGAATCCAGCGGCAAGCAGGGGGCTTCCCCGACAAGCTCTAGCCCCGACAAGGACAAGTCTGTGCAGGAACAAGGAGAAATGCGAAGGAAGATGGTGCAGCGCCCAGTGTATTTTGTAATTTCCCTCTTGCAGGGAGCTAGATAAAGATACTCTGGAGTGCAGAAGTTACTTTTCGGCCTCCTCATGGCCTCAAGGAAGCTGCGCCATTACTTCCAAGCACACGAGATAACAGTGGTCACTCGCTTTCTGTTGAAGAGGATATTGCAAAATCCAGAAGCAACAGGCAGGATCGTCGAGTGGGCACTTGAGCTGTCAAGCTTTGGTCTCAAGTTTGAGAGTACTTCAACCATACAGAGCAGAGCTTTGGCAGAATTCATAGCAGAATGGACCCCAACGCCAGATGAAGAAGTCCCAGAGACAAGCGTCCCCGTCCAAGAAGCAAGCAACGAGTGGATAATGTACTTTGAGGGTGCTTTCTCACTGCAAGGCGCCGGTGCCGGCGTGGTGCTCATAGCGCCCACCGGAGAGCACCTCAAGTATGTTGTTCAAATGCACTTTCCCAAGGAGCAAGCGACAAACAATACTGCTGAGTATGAAGGTTTGCTTGCCGGCCTCAGAATTGCGGCCGAGCTTGGGATCAAGAAGTTGATTGTGCGGGGAGATTCACAGTTGGTGGTCTGACAAGTGAATAAGAGTTACCAGAGCCCTTTGATGGAAGCTTATGTTGATGAAGTGGGGAAGCTTGAAGGTCTGCAAATGGAGCACGTCCCAAGAGCTCAGAATGATATTGCAGATGGCCTCTCAAAGTGTGCTGCGATGAAGTTACCTGTGAAACCAGGGACCTTCGTGCTCAAGTTAACTCAGCCATCCGTCACACCATCAGTTGGGCAAAACAAGAAGAGGAAGTTGGTCTCCGGCGACTACTTGCCGGTGGACCTTCCCGAAGCCGCCGCCAAGGTCCCCAAGATCAACAACCAAGATGCTGAGGAACAGTTTGCTCCTGCAGATCCAAGGGTCTGTACAGTTGAAGCAGGCGTTCCCGACAAGCCTTGCCCCGGCAGGCTTGCCGGGGGACCATCAGCTCCGGCAGAGCCGCAGGTTCTTGCCATGGAAGCTGAGGTTCCCGCAGCAGCACTCATGCCTTTAGTCCTTGTTGTTGAGCCTCAGGCTCCAGCATGGGCACAGCAGATCGTCCGTTTTCTACAAACTGGAGAACTTCCCGACGAGCCAGAAGAGATAGAGAAAATAACCAGGCAGTCAAGTATGTACCAGTTCGTTGGCAATGAACTGTACAGAAGAAGACTCAATGGTGTCAGGTTGAAGTGCATTTCCAGAGAAGATGGACAGAAGCTGTTGGAAGAGATACATGGAGGCATATGTGGCCACCACATTGGCGCAAGGGCACTTGCCGGGAAGGCGTTCCGGCAAGGGTTCTTCTGGCCAGAAGCCCTCGAAGATGCAACTGCACAAGTAATCAAGTGTGAAGCGTGCCAGTTCCATGCCAAACAAATTCACCAGCCAGCTCAAGCTCTCCAGACGATTCCTTTATCCTGGCCCTTCTCGGTCTGGGGGCTCGTTATCCTCGGCCCCTTTCCCCGCGCTGCCGGGGGCTTTGAGTACTTGTACGTAGCAATCGACAAGTTCACAAAGTGGCCAGAAGTGGAACCAGTGAAAAAGGTGACAGCACAGTCAGCAGTCAGGTTCTTCAGATCAATCGTTTGCCGTTTCGGAATCCCTAACAGGATCATCACTGACAATGGCACACAGTTTACAAGTCGCACCTTCATGCAGTACGTCCAAGACCTTGGCGCCAAGGTCTGCTTCGCTTCTGTTGCTCACCCGAGGAGCAATGGTCAAGCGGAGAGGGCCAATGCTGAAGTGCTGCGCGGGCTCAAGACAAGAACCTTCGACAGGCTGCACAAGTGCGGAAGAAACTGGATAGAGGAGTTGCCGGCGGCTCTTTGGTCAATCAGGACGACACCAAATCGAGCCACCGGACAGACACCCTTTGCTCTTGTCTATGGAGCAGAGGCAGTTCTCCCCACGGAACTCGTATACGGATCTCCTCGAGTGCTCGCTTATGATGAGCTCGAGCAAGAGCAACTGCGACAAGATGATGCATTGCTCCTTGAGGAGGAACATCTCCAAGCTGCTGTATGAGCTGCTCGATACCAGCAAGCCTTGCGTCGCTATCATAGCCGCAAGGTCAGGGCCAGGAGTCTCGAGGAAGGCGACCTTGTTCTTCGGCGTGTTCAGTCCGCCAAGAATTCCAACAAGTTGACGCCGAAGGGGGAATGCCCTTATCGGGTGAGACAAGTCACAAGGCACGGCGCTGTCCGCCTTGAGACCGAAGAAGGCCTACCGGTGAGCAACTCCTGGAACATAGAGCATCTTCGCAAGTTTCACCCATAAGGCGCGGTTGCCGTGATCCGCTCCGGCAACCACCTTTTGTACAAGTCTTGCCGCTGTTGCATGTAAACCTTTGTACAAAGCCGGGCGCAGATCCCGTGCATCAGTAAAGCTTTTGTGCTTCGCACTATTTGTCATTTCCATGCTTTTTTTTGTTATTTGCATGCATCATCTGACACTATGTGCAACGCACGTCCCCGATAAGCACTAGCAAGCCATGAGGCCCTATACTTGTTTTTCCTCCTCCTCTTCTTTCCCTCTTAAGCAGAAGGAGTATTCCTCGCGCACAAGTTTGCCGGGGGGGGGGGGAGGAGATGGAGGCATATGAACCAAGTGCTGTTCAAGAAAGAGAAGCCGTGTCGGGGAGCAAACAATCTATGAAAGCTAAGTTACCAAAGTTTGAGTAATTCAAAATTTTCAAGTTTTTTAGTTGTCTTCCTTGAACAACCACACTTTGTATGGAAAACCTGTGCGCGGAGGAACCTACCCGTGGCTAGCCGCGCCCTTACTTTGTTTTGAGCACGCTCAACGGCTTAAGTGAGCTGCGACAAGTGTCGCGCCCTTATTTCGTTTTCGAGTTCGCTCAGCAAGCTAAGTGTGCTGCGACTAGCTACGGCAAGGTTTCTTGCCGGCAAGGCCTTTGCCAGCAGGCTGCTAAGAGTCCAGCACTCAGCGCTCGCGGCAAGGGCCCCTTGCCGGCAAGTTCCCTAAAAGCGTATGGTAAAAAGCATACAAAGTGAAGGACCAAAGCAAGGGAGATAACACTACATTGGTTGCTCAAAATAAGAGTGTACATTACAAAGATAACTTGCCGCTGTTCTAATCAACTACTGCCTATGACCTAATTGGCAGCGGCAAAGGAAGCAGAAAGAAAGGAATCTAATCTACGCGGTCGCCTTCACGCCTCGTGATCTTGCCCACCTTGGCGACGATGTGGGCAACCTGCGCCTTCAACGCCTCCTGGTCAGCTTCGGGCAGCAAGGTGCGGAGGACATTGACGAGGTTGATGCCGGGGTTGCGGTAGACGATCTTCGACAAGACCCGCTCCATGGTGCCCATGCAGAGACGATGCGCCTCGTCGGCCAGCTGCACGAGGATCTTCTCCCGCAGCCACGCAAGCGCCGGCGCGATTCCCCTGAAGAATAGACTCAACTTGGCGCTGTGGGGGAGACTCTCGTCCGGGGAGTACACGAGATGCTCCGCCCTCAGCGCCATCATCTCCGCGTCAATATTGGCAGCGGAGGTGACCAGCTCATTAGTCCATTGCTCCACTGCCTGGTTGAAGTTGTTCGCCGAGATGGCGGCGCTCTCCACCAAGGCCTTTTCCTTGCGGAGTTCGTCCTTCAGCTTCGTCTCGCGGTCCCGGGCGGCGTCGAGCAAGCCAGTCAGGGTGGATACCTTCAGCTCTAAGTTAGCGACGGAGTTCCTGGCGTCAGAGAGCTCTGTGCCCTTCTCGGAGAGACGTACCTACAGCTTAGAGTTGGTGTGGGCATCTTTCTCCCGTTCCACGTTGAGCGCGGTGACCCTGTCCTCGCTCGCCTTCAGGAACAACTCCAGCTGCTCCACCTTGGCCTCCAGATCTTTCTTGGCGGTCTCTGCGGCGGCTGCGGCATCCCTCGCCTCCTTCAGAGCCCCGCCAATGGCCTGCTCCCGGGCGGCGAGGTCGTCCTCGTGGGCATCGAGGTCGACTTTCCGCTGGTTGAGTACTCCTTCCCGCCGAGACAGCTCCTCGGCGGCCAATCGTTGCTGCTCCTCGGCCTCAGCTTTTTCGAGGAGGAAGGCTTGCTGCGCCCCGGCAAGCTCTTCGCGCTCCTCCGCTAAGTTGCGGAGGGCCGCCTGGTTGGCGGCGCGAAGCTCCGCGGCGCGCTTCTCTAGATCAGCTCCAGCCTTGGCGGCGAGAGCCTCCCGAGACTCCAACTTCGCCTGCCTGGCCCGGTACAAGGCCAGGAGCCGACGAAGGAGTCTCTCCTCTTCGGGCTCGTCGCTACTGCCGGGCGCTTCAACAATCTTCAATCCGGCGGAGGCGAGGACCTCTCCGTCAAAGGTCTCTCCCTCCGCGGGTGCTCGAGACGAGGACGCCCACGGGACTTGTATGAAAACCCCGTTGGCGGCCTCCAGGTAGACACCCTGCCCAGCCGCGGAGGCGGAAGGGTCGGCGGCCGATGCAGCGTCCGGCGCTCCTGCGGCCTCCGGGCCAGCAGTGCGGTCGCCGGTCCCTTCCCCAGCCGCGGCATCTGCGGTCGGGGCGGTCTCTTCAGCGGCAGGCTCGTCGGCTCCAGCCATTCCCTCGGTGGCAGTGGCGTTGCCGCCGTCGCCGTGCACCTCCTCCTCAGCGGTGGCCTCCGTCTCCATCCGCTCCGGTGCAGGAGGATCTAGCAGAAGAAAAAGAAAAGAAAGAATCAAGCAAATATCCAAAAAGACAAATCCGAGAAGAAGAAGTTGCAAGATTTACCTTCGCGGACTTCTTCGACGACGGGGTCCCTCGCCGGGGAATTCTCCCTTGGCGGCGGAGTAGTGGCCCCTGCTGGCGGAGGACCGCCTGCGCCCTCCCTTGGCGGGCTACTCACCCTTGTCGGGCTGCTCACCCTTGGCGGGGTACTCGCCCTTGGCGGAGTGCCCGTCCTTGGCGGAGCGTTCTCCCTTGCCGGGGAGCTCCTCCTTGGCGGGGAGGGCGGAGCAGGTGGCTCGTCGGGGGCAACCTCCTGGTGCTCCTGCGCCCGCGGCTCCACCTCTACACAAAACAACAAAATATCAGTACAAGCAACAACCTCGAGCGCACCCGTTAAGCAGAGAGACGAATACCAGACTTACGCTGGGGGCTGCGCTGGGGGCTGCTCCTCGGAGCAGCAGGCTGATCCAGCAAGCTCGTCGCCGGCGCGTCGCTTGTCGCCGCGACGGGCTCGTCGTCCTCAATGGTGACCACAGGGATCTTGGCCCTCTTCGCCATCCGCTGGGTCAAGGTCCTGTGAAGCAAAACAAAAGCAAGATCAGAACCAAGCAAGGAAAATCAAGACAAAATCAAAGGAACTAAAAGAATTGCAAGTACTTACTCCTCTTCCTCTTCGTCGGAGCTGAGGGCGGAGAAGTCAAACTCCGCCTGGTGTGCTCCCGCGCGAGGAGCTGGAGGAGAAGGCTCCCTCGGGCGCTTGGCAGGCTCCGGGGCTGCGGGCTGCGAAGACCCGGCCCCCGTCGTCGCCGAGGACCGAGGGGCAGAAGGAGCACCCGTTCCGCTCCGAGAAGATCCTCCTCCTCCGCTTGGCGCTCGAGCACGGGGTGCCTCCTTGACGACTTCGCTCGTCTTGGTGGCGCGCGTCGCACGACGCTTCGGCTGCTGTCGAGGCGCCTGTGGCCTCGCCGTCTCAGCTGCCTTGCGGAGGCGCTTCTTCGGTTGCTGCGTAGGGCTTGGCGGAGGCGGAGAGTTCTCCGAGGACGAGGAAGCATCGTCGTCAAGATTCAGAGATCCACCAGAGTCTTCATCGGAATCTCCAGCCTCGGCGTCTTCCTCCTCCTCGGCAGGCCCGCTGGACTCAGCGCCATGCCCGGCGGCCTCGCTCCCCCCGGCAACCTCGCTCGTCCCGGCAAACTTCACGGAAGGCTCCCCGGCAAACTCCTCGGGCGCAATCTTCAGAAGCTTGAGGATTTCCGCCTCCTCTGCTTGACTCACTGCGTCCACCGCCTGTGCCTCGTCCACAGTGTATCCGAATTCGCCCGCAGCCGCAGCTGCGGCGGCCTCCTCCATCCTGGTGGCGATTTAAGCTACATCCCGGTCAGTAGTTTCCCGGGTCAGGCCCTTATTCTCCTCGGTGTTGCGGGGCTTCTCGACCAAGTTGTCGAAGAAGGTCAGCACGGTCTCTGGTGGAGGCTCCAGCCAAGTGGGGTCGACGCCATGGGAGTCGCACTCTGGCATTATCGCGCGTATGGAATCGCGGGCAGTGCTGTTGCACAGCGGCACCACTCCCCGGGAAGGTCTGAACCACTCCGGGTGGGCAGGGTCATGCTTGAAGAGCTGAAGGACCACCCCCCTCAACTCCAAGACCGTAAAGTTATAGTTCAAACCAGGGCGCAGCCTCATGATGTCCGCCGCGTTGCCGAATTCCCAGGCAGGCCTCTTCCTTTCTTGTAGAGGGGCGATGCGGCGGCGGAGGAAATCTGCTCCAACTTCTCCAACAGTCAGATTGGCGACCCGGAGACGAATGATCCTAATGAGGGCAATTTGAAGCTTGCTGTCCTCCGGGGCCAATTCACTCCAATCCCTGCCGCGCACTATGGCCGTCTGGCGCGGCGCGGTAAAGGGCTCAGGATTAGCTTCCAGCACCCAGCACCAATCGGCTCTCCATTCTTCCCACTTGCCGCGGAGCTCTCCCTTCAGGTACGAGTCTTTCTTGTTCAGCCTGAAGATCCAGGAGATGCCGCCGGAGAGGGGAGCACCAGACTCTACTCTAGGCATGAAGAAGTGGCGGAAAAGGGCTACATTTGGATGAACCCCAACATAGTTTTCGCACAGATGTGCGAAAACGGCCATCGTAAGGATGGCGTTGGGGGTGAAATCTAGGAGCTGGAGGCCATATGTGTTCATTACATCGCAAAAGAACTCCGAGTATGGAGGGCACAGACCACAATGGAAGAATGCGGCAAAGAAAAAGTACCCGCCGGGGAACATGTCAATGGCGACGGCGGGGAGGACTCTGGTGCGGGGATGAGATTTGGTCTCCCTCGCCCAGAACAAATAGTATTTGTCCCGCAGCTCCCTCGCGCCAAGCCTCGGCGCGAAGACCACGCTCTTCTTCCGTAGGGCTGCCAGCTTCGCCGCCTGCTCGGACTTCTCCTTCTTGGCCTTGTCACTCTTCGCCTTGTCGCTCTTCGGAGCAATGGCGGGGGCGGCGAGGAAAGAGGCGAGGAGGTCGACGGCGCCGCGGATGCGGAGACGGTGGAGGAAGGGAGGGGCTTGGCTCTCTGTCGACCTTTGGGAGGCGGAGGGCGACGGGGGTTTCTGGACAATCAAGGCGCAATGAAGATGATGGAGGGAACTGCCCCTGCTTCCTGTGCTTTTAAGGGGGAAGTGGGGGACGTTCCGCATTTCCCATTAAAGAACAGGCCACGATCTCTCCCACGACACCGCAATCGACGCGTGCCGTTAGGGAGGGATGCGGCGGATACGGAAGGGGATACGGCTTGCCGTGGGCCGCGTGTGCCCGTGCACTGTCTTGGGCCTGGCCCAACAGCGCTCGGCACCGTGTGTGGCCCAGGCCCGGGGGCTCCTGTCGGTGTACTAAGATAGGGGTACCTTAGTACCCCAACTTGTGCACGGGCAGTAGCAGCTTCCCGTGGCAGGGCTTACCACGTGCTCGCCGGGAACCTTTCTGGTCCCTATGAAGCCATTCAAGAACAAAGTATACAAGACAGAAGATCAAGGCCCCGACAAGAGGAGCTTGCCGGGAAGGCCGCACCAGGCTCAAGGTTATCACTTTAGCACAAGACCCTGGCAAGAGGAGCTTGCCAGGAAGGCCAAAGAATACATATCTCAAAAGATGCCTCGGCGCATCATGCGCCCCGGCAGGACCCGGAGAGCGACAAGCTTCCGGGCCCGGCAAGATCACAACCCCGGCAAGGTGCTTGTCGGGGAAACCTAAGCTGTGTGCCCGCGCTCCAGCTCATCTGCCCACGCGTCGCCCTGGAGCCCTTCCAGGGGCGCGTGGCAGACGGCTGTGCAGCCTGGGGCACATGGTGGCAAGCCACGGTGACGAGGCTACCGCCGTGGCGAACGGAGAAGCATGGACGGACGCTTTTGGGGGCGACGGCGACGGGCATTTAATGCCCTTGTCCCCCACTGTCAAAGTTAGGTGAAGACCACTGTTCATATACTGTTCACGCACTATTGCAACTACCACCAAAATTACACTTTTACCCTCCTCTACGTTGACACCTGTCGGTGACCCCTTTGAGCTATAAAAGGAGGCCCATGCACAACGTAGAAAGGGTTCGAAACCTAGACAACTCTCTCGCTCGGTGTAGCTAGTACTGTAGCTCTTCAAGCTCCCGAGCTCAAGAACTCAATACAGCCTAAGCAGGAGTAGGGTTTTACGCGTCCGCGCGACCCGAACCTGGGTAAAACTGCCCGCGTGCGCTCCTCGATCTGCTCTCCGTGCTCCCTCCGCTCCCTTACCGCAACGTAGAAGGGGCTCCGGTCCCATAGGTGCTCGTGGGAGGACAGTTTCCCCCGACACGAGGCGAGTTCAACCAGGGAGTCCTTCGTGCTGCCCCAGGCCCTGTAGTGGTCACGGATTTTGAAAAGGTTCTTGTAGGCCAAGCCCGTAACCTTGAGCGCCTTTACATCGTTGCAGGTTTCCACCGTAGCAAACTTGTAGTCGGTGCTGTTGACAAACCTGGAGAAATGATCGCAAGGCTCTATGGCCATGCAGTAGTGGAAGATAAGGTGGCCCACGCACAACTGGGCGACGACAATCTTTTGATCTTTGCCGGGATGACCACCGGTGTATTGGAGGTCGATGCCGACCACCTTATACTTGTCTCTAGCAAGGAACTGTTCCACGGTGTTGATGTAGTCCTCCACCACGACCGGGTCGATGGTGTACACCACCAAGAGATCTGTCTCCCTCGCGTGGGTCTCCACTCTATGGTCGCCGAACTCCATTGGAGCGCCGCTAGATATCCCTCTTTGTATGTGTCATTGTGGGTGTGCTTGTTGTGTTGTGGGGCGAGATCGAAAGGTTGAAGAGACTAAGGTTATAATGGCTGTGGGAATTAATGGGGAAGCCGGACAGCCAAGAATATCCGCACGCCCAGATGGCAGTTCTAATTTGCAGCGTGTAACTCCATTGTGCCGCACATAACTGCATCGTGGCGTCGCGCGCGATGCAACCGCATGCATATGGTCACCCAACGTGATCGTGCGCAGGCCCCAACCGCTGGCAGAGCGCGCATGAAGGGGCGCGAGCAGAGCGCTCCGCGATCGCCTCAACGGCCAGCAACCATATATATGCATATAGCAGTTGAACACGCAAGGAAAAGTTGTCCACATGCCGAGCGCACGGAGGTACGCCAGCAGAGCGCGCCGCCAGACGCAAGGAGAGCGTGCAACGGCGACTAACGACGAGCACAACGCGCTGCGGCGCCTAATGGCGATCAGAGGCAGGCACAATGATACGTGGCAAGTAAGAAGAACTGTGCGAGCGATGGCAGAGACATCAAGCACGAATCAGATTAGAGTTGCGTGTGCGATATGTGACATACAGTTGATCCATCCAAGCTATTTGTGATGGAATAAGCCGTGTGTGTTGTGTGCAAATGCTTTCTAGTATACAACCATTTGCGATTGGTGAATTCATCACCGACGGGTTCCCTAGTGTCATCTGTGTGCGATGTGCTTTGTCTACACAACATCTATTGGCCATTGGGCGATGAGCGATCATCCGGATATGCCATAAGGATGCGAAGAAGCATCCTATGTCAGCAAGGACCAGCTGTTCCACCAATAGCTCATCTAAAAGAACTCTCAAGTTAGCTTTGCTCACGCTGGAGCAGCCATCAGATGGGTGACTGGATGGGAAGTTGTCTTGATGTTAAATTCTATGATGGAATGTATCATAGACGTCAATGACGTCTATGATCCATCCCATTAGTGAAATTAACCTCGGGGTCCTTTTTTTGATTTTGTTTTTGTTTTTTAACACATGTTAAAGAAGGTCTACCACATTAATTTTTGACAATGTGCGATACGTGACATACATTTGATCCATCCGAGCTGTTTGTGATGGAATAAGTCGTGTGTGTTGTGGGGAAACGCTTGCTGGCATACAATCATTTGCGATTGATAAATCATCACCGACGGGTTCCCTAGTGTGGTCCGTGTGTGATGTGATATGATCTGTCTGCAACACATCTATGCTCTGTGTACAGAAGAACATCATATATATACTTATAACAGGACATGATTGCAAAACCAAATTAAACATCCAATTAGGTTATATAACAAATACCATAAATATTGCAAGGTTCAAATTCCAGCATTACAAGCTTCAAACTATTCAGACACATAAAATTCATCTTCTTCAGAATCTTTTTCATGCATAATTTCTGCGAAAGGACCAGCCACCGAGAAGTCATATAGCGGCTCGATACAGTGACTTGCGAATAATCTATCATATGAAGTTACAAACTGAAATTCAGCTTGTGCAGAACCTTTTCCATTCACCTTTAGATTCCTGCGCTCTTTAGCAATCCATTCACTTCTGCGCAGTAAATATATGGCAAACCTCATTACCTTGAGCAATCTTGCTTTCTCAACAAAGAACCTGGTGAATTTAATTTATGGTGTGGTGCCTCAGTACTCGTCAAAAGTAATTTATGTGAGATGAAGATCAAGGCATTCAATGGGATTGTTATATTCCCCAACATTTTCTACTTTCGGACCTGCTAGTATCTGCAAACGAAGACACCATATTAGCGCATAGATGCAAATTTGAACCCTTAGGGCGTCTTCGATATGCAGATTTCTAAAATACACGAAAATAGTGAAATGCCACCTTCAAAACTTTTATCACGAAAGCATGTCGGGCGAAGGAATAAAATGCGTACAACATTAGCATCTCAAAAAAAAAATATGTATTGAAATCCTCCAAATTTCCTTTAGAAATCATTCTACATTTGTCACTGTAATCATGGGTAAAAGTAACAAAAAACTAAGCTCCATTGTAGTTAACAATTAATAGGAAAGGAGCATCACCACAATGTATAGCTTCTCCGTACAAGGAAATCATCTAAGGAATCTAACAACTTCATCCACATCAGGGCCGATAGATTGTAGTGCCAAGATATTAATTGTGCGCAGAGGCCGGGTCAAGCTTGTGGGAATCATTTTCTAGATAACAGAAGGACATATAGATCAACAACAATTAGATAAAATGTGTTGTCTGATAATATATAAGAAGGAGAAGAAGAAGATTGTTGTGCCTGAACGGATAATGATCCATTAACAAGTTCGTTGAATTCAGCACACGAATAGCCCAACACTGTCAATTTTGGTGCGTGAATGACCCTGATTCTTGCTGGACCTAAATTATCATGTACATACAATCTCTCGAGGAAAGACGCATTCTCAATGGAAATATTGTGAAACACCTCAACTGACAGCCTTGGGCGGCTCCATCAATGCACATAAATCTTACGGACATTCGTCGAGGTGATGTGGAGGCTACTGAACCCATCCATCACATGAAGACGAAGGTACTCAAGCGATGTACAACCGACAAGCAGGCGCTCCAAATCATCCTTCAAGATGCGGACGACAATGAGATCGAGGTGCTTAAGTTTAGGGAGATGAAGACTGCGTGTGGCATCGATCCCGGGGAAAATGCACTGCCTGAATGTAGCGCGGCACAGCGTGGGCGCGAGGCGGAACACGGACGGCGGCTGCGAGCAAGGACGTCTAGCATGAAGGTTGAGCTCCTCAAGTTGATCCAGGGCTTGAGATAGGAACCAGTAGTGCAACCTGGGTTCGGTCTTGTTGTGGGGATTGAGCCTACCGACAGCAAGGCGTCTGACCGGCCCAGGGTGTGTGTCGAGGATGTGGGACAATGCATCCAAGCGTTGCTGCTCCCCGCTGCAGAACTCGTGGTCGACGATGAGATCCAGGGGGTGTAGCACCAGAGAGGGCGCCACCGCCGCGAGAGGACAATGGTCCGCACACCATATTTGATGCGAAGGTCAGATGTGATGGTTACGAACATCTCGTCATGGAGGCTGATGATGAAGTCCATGTTCGCCGGAGGCCCTTGCGGTTCTGGCTCGACCCACCCCCACGTGTTAGTCGGCTCATCCTCCAACTCACATCAGGCAGCGATCCTCGGCGTCGGTGCTTGTAGATGAGAACAGAGTACTATTTTATGTACCTTCCCGAGGCGGACGAAACAAAAGTCCAAAACCAGCAATAAATTGCTGCGCTCGTGGCGTGCACGACGCACTGCTCACAGTCGTCCCGTCTAATTAAACAGCTGCCCGCGGTAGTAAATGGTTCATTGAACGCCCACGGTTGACCTAATACGACCATTTGTGATAATAACATGGTGGCTATTTGTTAAAAATGCCTAGAAAAATCAATGTAATAAAAGGCGAAATGAACCGTGAATAATTTCATATGTTTAGCACAATTGCATATTGCCTCTGTAAAATAAATCAGGTACAAAAGCATGATGATTTATTGTTCATCAGGTTTACACACAATCCAGAGTGAACAGGACAATAACAACTAACTCAACCAAAGTTTTCGGAAGTCACAATCAAATGGATCGGTCTGATCCATAAAATCAAGATCCCAGACCAGAAAATCTACTGGTACATGAAGACAAGTTGTCGTAAATAGAAGCGAGCATGTTCAGAAGCCCTTTTGTCCACCTGAAACTTCTTTTTATGTTGTTCAACGTGTCCATCCATGTGAAAGTTTTTTGTTAAAAAACTTAATTCTCATGGACAATAGTACTCTCGCATTCAGGAAGAATGTGACAAAGCTAGTGTTTGCATGGCTGGATGTGTATCCTCCAGCGTTATTATCCTCAAACGAATGTCATGAGAACTAAGAAAATCCCAGTGCTTCTTATGCCACCGATTGGTTATTCCTTTTTGTCCATGTCCTTTAGCCTAAATAGACATGAAGACTGAAAATAGTTAATGTCTAAAAAGATAGTACAGCTAAATTGTTAGTTCTTGTAAAGTATATCAATGTGCTTAATATACAAATTCTCTAGACATGGAAAGCATCGCAGCAAGCCGATAATCATGTTCAGATCAAAACACCACGTATTATATTGATTTTTTTTTCTTTTTGATGATTAACCGAAGCACGACACTTACATTGTTGGTCTAACGCACATGGTTCGAATAAAGAGTCCGTTTGCGATATTGGTTGATAATTATTTATAATTTCCTGCATGTAAGATGATTATATCAAAACTTGTCTCAAATTTGCAAGAAAAAAATCATTGTCTATTGGTGTCCATACGATAAGTTTGATGAATTTCAACTTAGTTTTGGATTTATTGGATTTTAAAATCAAGACTCTAGATGTTAGAAATTTCTTGCATGGGGACTAAACATGCACCGAGGGTCACGTACACATATGATTTTGCAATCCATTTTCATGCACTATCACGGGTCTCATGTAGATCAAATTTGATTTTTGCACATTTAAAACCCCGGGAAATCAACCTATGTATAAAAAACGGACAGACGTTATCTATATTTTTTCAATTTTCAACACTAAACTCCTTTGATCGCATGTTCGCTTCAAAAAAAGTTTGACATGCATATTTGGGCCACATGCACGCGACGGTCCTAGTACACTCACTCGTGTGGGCCCGCGAGGTCGCCGTCCAGCACTATGAAATGCGATGAGAGAGGTTAATTTGACTAACAAGGATGTTCATTTTTTGATTTTTGTTATACGTACGATAGGAGGAGTATATATATATAGTACGCGTTGAAGAGGGTGGACGGGGGCAATACTACGCATCATATAGGACACTCACTCACGTGCGATGCTTCCATCTGTGGGCCCGTGAGGTTGTCCTCCATCACTTTGACCCAGCAAGGAGGTTTCTTTTTGCGCTGTGTTGCGGTAGGAGTATATATTACGCATCGAAGAGGGGAGGAGGGGGTCAG
>LR738714.1:398521273-398586110 GCA_902687465.1 Secale cereale | reverse complement strand
CACACACACACACACACACTACACACACGTCATGAATCGATCTCGCTCTGTGTGGGGACTTTTCTGTTTCTGAGGCAGGTGCCACATCAAAGTTCTCCATATATATTAGGTATTCAAACATCACACATCTCCATACATGTGTTTGGCCCACAAGCAAGTGATGGTGGTTGTCCTCTATAGCACTCACTCACGGGGTTATCCGCGAGATGTGCTTCATCCATCTCTGTGTGCCCGCTTGGTCAATCACTTCGACCGGCAACGATAGAGGTTAATTTGACTTATAATTAGGAGGGGATTAAATTTTGGTTCGTCTTATATGGTTCGGTACATGCAACTATACTTCGCGCCCATGTGTATGCATGAATCCCTCCCACCGGGTCAAAGTGGGGGTGGGTGGAGCATGCGACGCATCATGAAGCAGATCTGTGTGGTGATTGTGCATTTTTCGACACATGCATGCATACATCAAAATGTTGAGCTTTTCGTATTCAAACATATATGCATGCATCACGCATGTCCATACATATGTTTGGGGCACATACATGCAGTGGTTGTCTTTGGACACTCTCCCTCGCTTGGTTATCATCGACGGCCTATGTATTCAAGGGCCCGCGTGCACATCCATCACTTCGACCAACAACGCGAGAGAGGTTACCAGGGTTCTTCTTCTTGGTTCGTGTTAACATATAGTCCTATGTCGATCATGGTGAGATTCGAGACCTAAGTTCGAGAGCTCGCATAAGCATGTGTGCCAGGAGGGCATATCCCCAACGGTTTATGGGTCATGTGGGGAGGACCCCCCCTATCGCAGTCAATCACTAGGCGACGGTTTAGAATGCCATCCAGGAAAGGATTAAACCGTTTGTATAGAGCCGCGCTGTACCAGTGTAGGTTTCACTACATGCTTCTCTCTTGAAAGAACGTATATGGTGGGTGAACAAATTACTATTGAACAATTGATAGAAAAGTCAATAATCATGAAGATATCTAATGCAATGATCATGAATATAGGCATCACGTCCGTGACAAGCAGACCGACTCCCGCCTGCATCTACTACTATTATGCTGCATATCGACCGCTATGCAGCATGCATCTAGTGTATTAAGTTAACAAGAACGAAGTAACACATTAAGGAAGATGACATGATGTAGAGGGATAGATCCAATCAATATGAAATAAACCCCAACCTTTTATCCTTAATGGCAACAATACAAATACGTGCCTCGCTACCCCTTCTGTCACTGAATGAGGACACCGAAAGATTGAACCCATTGCAAAGCACCTCTCCCATTGCAAGAAAAATCAATCTAGTTGGCCAAACCAAATCAATAGATCAGAGAGAAATACAAAGCTATCTAATCATTCATATAAGAATTAAGAAAAGACATAAATAATATTCATAGATAATATGATCATAAACTCATAATTCATCGGATCTCAACAAACACATCGTAAAAGAAGATTACATCGAATAGATCTCCAAGAACATCGAGGAGAACATTGTATTGAATATCTAAGAGAAAGAAGAATCCATCTAGTTACTAGCTATGGACCCGTAGGTCTATGGTAAACTACTCACACATTAGCGCTAGGGCAGAAAGGTTCATCTAGATGCCCTCCATGATCGAATCCCCCTCCGGCGGAGTACCGGAAAAGGCTCCAAGATGGGATCTCACAAGAACTATAATTTGCCTCGGAAGAAAAGTATTTTTGGTGTGCCCTCTGGTCTTCGGGGAATATTTGGGTATTTATAGATAGAAGATTAGGGTTAGGGGTGCCACAATGGGCCCACAAGCTCGGGGGCGCGCCCTACCCCCAGGGCGCGCCCTATGAGCTTGTGGCCCATCTGTGGCTCTTCTAGCCTCCTCCCGAATCTTCTAGGGTGTCTTCTTGTCCATGAAAAATCATCAAAAAGTTTCTTTCCGTTTGGACTCTGTTTGGTATTGATTTTCTGTAAAAGACACAAACAACGAAAAAATAGCAACTGGCACTTGGCACTAGGTTAATAGGTTAGTCCCAAAAATGATATAAAATAGCAAACAATGCATATAAAACATCCAAGATGAATAATATAATTGCATGGAACAATCAAAAATAATATATACCTTGGAGACGTATCAAGCATCCCCAAGCTGAATTCCTGCTCGTCCTCGAGTAGGTAAATGATAAAAATGGTTTTTTTTAAATATGTGGAATGCTACCTTGTTGGAAATATGCCCTAGAGGCAATAATAAAAAGGATTATTATTATATTTCCTTATTCATGATAATTGTCTGTTATTCATGCTTGAATTGTATTGTACGGAAACAGCGATACATGTGTGAATACATAGACCACAACGTGTCCCTGGTAAGCCTCTAGTTACTAGCTCGTTGATCAACAGATGGTCACGGTTTCCTCACCATGGACATAGGATGTCATTGATAATAGGATCACATCATTAGGAGAATGATGTGATAGACAAGACCCAATCCTAAGCCTAGCACGAGATCGTATAGTTCGTAATGCTTAGGCTTTTCCAGTGTCAAGTATTTATTCCTTAGACCATGATGTTGTGCAACTCCCGGATACCGTAGGAATACTTTGGGTGTGCCAAACGTCACAACGTAACTGGGTGACTATAAAGGTACTCAACGGGTATCTCCGAAAGTGTCTGTTGGGTTTGTACGAACCGAGACTGGGATATTGTCACTCCATATGACAGAGAGGTATCTCTGGGCCCTCTCGGTAAGACATCATCATAATGAGCTCAAAGTGACTAAGGAGTTAGTCACGGGATGATGGATTACGGATCGAGTAAAGTGACTTGCCATGACGAGATTGAACAAGGTATCGGGCATACCGACGATCGAATCTCGGGCAAGTACCGTACCGATAGACAAAGGGGATAACATACGGGATTGAGTGAATCCTTGACACAGTGGTTCATCCGATGAGATCATCGAGGAACACGTGGGAACCAACATGGGTATCCAGATCCCGCTATTGGTTATTGACCGGAGAGTCGTCTCGGTCATGTCTGCGTGTCTCCCGAACCCGTAGGGTCTACACACTTAAGGTTCGGTGACGCTAGGGTTGTAGAGATACATGCACATGGAAACCCGAATGTTGTTCGGAGTCCCGCATGAGATCCCGGATGTAACGAGGAGTTCCTGAAGGGTCCGGAGGTAAAGAATGATATATCGGAAGTCCAGTTTCGGCCATCGGGAGAATTCCGGGGCTCACCGGGAGTGTCCCGAGACCACCGGAGGGGTCCCGGGGGTCCATCGGGTGGGGCCACCCATCCCGGAGGGCCCCGTAGGCCGCAAGGAGAAGGGGGCCAGCCCCTGGTGGGCTGGCACACCCACATGGGCCCCCTCCATGCGCCTAGGGTTGAAACCCTAGGGGGTGGGGGCACCCCCTATGCCTTGGGGGGCAAGTCTCCCCCCTGGCCGCCGCCCCCTAAGAGGTTGCATCTCCTAGGGCCGGCGCCCCCCCTGGCCCCCTATATATAGTGGGGGGAGAGAGTCCAGCCGCACCCCAAGCCTCTGGCGCCTCCCCCCCTGTCACACCTCCAACTCCTCTCGCAGGGCGCCAGCGAAGCCCTACAGCTTTTCCTATTGCATCCACCACCACGCCGTCGTGCTGCTGGATCTCCGTCAACCTCTCCTCCGCCCTTGCTGGATCAAGAAGGAGGAGACGTTGCTGTACCGTACGTGTGTTGAACGCGGAGGTGCCGTCCGTTCGGCGCCGGGATCATCGGTGACGAGGATCGCGAAGAGTACGACTCCATCATCCATGTTCCTTCGAACGCTTCCGCACGTGATCTACAAAGGGTATGTAGATGCACTCCTTTATGCTCGTTGCTAGATGACTCCTTAGATTGATCTTGGTGAAGCGTAGGAAATTTTTTGAATTCTGCTACGTTCCCCAACAGTGGCATCTAAGCTAGGTCTTTGCGTAGCATCTTGCATGAGTAGAACACAAACAAGTTGTGGGCGTTGAGTTTGTTCAATTCTCTTGCCGTTACTAGCCCAATCTTGATTCGGCGGCATCGTGGGATGAAGCGGCCCAGACCGACCTTACACGTACGCTTACGTGAGACTGGTTCCACCGACAGACATGCACTAGTTGCATAAGGTGGCTGGCGGGTGTCTTTCTCTCCCACTTTAGTCGGATCGGATTCGATGAACAGGGTCCTTATGAAGGGTAAATAGAAATTGACAAATCACGTTGTGGTTTTGGCGTAGGTAAGAAACGTTCTTGCTAGAAAACCGATAGAAGCCACGTAAAAACTTGCAACAACAATTAGAGGTCGTCTAACTTGTTCTTGCAGCATGTGCTATGTGATGTGGTATGGCGAAGAAGATGTGATGAATGATATATGTGATGTATGAGATTGATCATGTTCTTGTAATAGGAAATCACGACTTGCATGTCGATGAAAATGACAACCGGAAGGAGCCATAGGAGTTGTCTTAATTATTGTATGACCTGCGTGTCACTGAATAACGCCATGTAATTACTTTACTTCATTGCTAAACGTTAGCCATAGTGGTAGAAGTAATAGTTGGCGTGAAGACTTCATGCAGACACGATGATGGAGATCATGATGATGGAGATCATGGTGTCGTGCCGGTGACAAAGATGATCATGGTGCCCCGAAGATGGAGATCGAAGGAGCAAGATGATATTGGCCATATCATGTCACTATATTTGATTGCATGTGATGTTTATCATGTTTATGCATCTTGTTTACTTAGAACGACGGTAGTAAATAAGATGATCTCTCACTAAAAATTTCAAGAATTGTGTTCCCCCTAACTGTGCACCGTTGCTAAGGATCGTTGTTCCGAAGCACCACGTGATGATCAGGTGTGATAGGCTCTAACTTTCGCATACGACGGGTGTAAGCCAGATTTACACATGCAATACACTTAGGGTTAACTTGACGAGCCTAGCATGTAGAGACATGGCCTCGGAACACGGAAGACCGAAAGTTCGAACATGAGTCGTATAGAAGATACGATCAACATGAAGATGTTCACCGTTGATGACTAGTCCGTCTCACGTGATGATCGGACACGGGCTAGTCGATTCGGATCATGTATCACTTAAATGACTAGAGGGATGTCAATCTGAGTGGGAGTTCATTAAAATTTGATTAGATGAACTTAATTGTCATGAACTTAGTCTAAATTCTTTACAATATGTCTTGTAGATCAAATGGCCCACGCTCATGTCACCCTCAACTTCAACGCGTTCCTAGAGAAATCCAAGCTGAAAGACGATGGTAGCAACTATACGGACTGGGTCCGTAACCTGAGGATCATCCTCATAGCTGCCAAGAAAACTTATGTCCTAGAAGCACCGCTAGGTGACGCTCCCGCCCCGGCAAACCAAGATGTTATGAACGCTTGGCAGTCGCATTGTGATGATTACTCCCTGGTTTAGTGCGGCATGCTCTACAGCTTAGAATCGGGGCTCCAAAAGCGTTTTGAGCACCACAGAGCATATGAGATGTTCCAAGAGCTGAAAATGGTTTTCCAGGCTCATGCCCGAGTTGAGAGATATGATGTCTCCAACGCATTCTACAGCTGTAAGATGGAGGAAAACAGTTCTGTCAGTGAGCACATACTCAAGATTTCTTGGTTGCACAACCGCTTGTCTCAGTTGGGAATGAATCTCCCAGACGAAGCGGTCGTTGACAGAATCCTCCAGTCGCTCCCACCTAGCTACAAGAGCTTCGTGTTGAACTTCAATATGCAAGGGATGGAGAAGTCCATTCCCGAGGTGTATTCAATGCTGAAATCAGCGGAGGTGGAGATCAAGAAAAAGCATCAAGTGTTGATGGTCAATAAAACCTCTAAGTTCAAGAAGGGCAAGGGTAAGAAGAACTTCAAGAAGGACGGCAAGGGAGTTGCTGCGCCCGGTAAGCCAGTTGCCGGGAAGAAGCCAAAGTATGGACCCAAGCTTGAGACTGAGTGCTTTTATTGCAAGGGAACGAGTCACTGGAAGTGGAATTGCCCCAAATACTTAGCAGACAAGAAGGCCGGCAACGTCAAAGGTATATGTGATATACATGTTATTGATGTGTACCTTACCAGTGCTCGTAATAGCTCCTGGGTATTTGATACCGGTGTAGTTGCTCATATTTGTAACTCAAAGCAGGAGCTGCGGAATAAGCGGAGACTGGCGAAGGACGAGGTGACGATGCGCGTCGGGAATGGTTCCAAGGTTGATGTGATCGCCGTCGGCACACTGCCTCTACATCTACCCTCGGGATTAGTTTTAAACCTTAATAATTGTTATTTAGTACCAACTTTGAGCATGAACATTGTATCTGGATCTCGTTTGATGCGAGATGGCTACTCATTTAAATCCGAAAATAATGGTTGTTCTATTTATTTGAGAGATATGTTTTATGGTCATGCCCCGCTGGTCAATGGTTTATTTTTAATGAATCTCGATCGTGATGATACACATATTCATAGTGTGAATGCCAAAAGATGTAAAGTTGACAATGATAGTCCCACATACTTGTGGCATTGCCGCCTTGGTCATATTGGTGTCAAACGTATGAAGAAGCTTCATGCAGATGGACTTCTGGAGTCTCTTGATTAAGAATCATTTGACACGTGCGAACCATGCCTCTTAGGCAAGATGACCAAGACCCCATTCCCCGGAACAATGGAGCGAGCAACCAACTTATTGGAAATCATACATACTGATGTGTGCGGTCCAATGAGTGTTGAGGCTCGCGGAGGCTATCATTATGTTCTCACCCTCACAGATGACTTGAGTAGATATGGGTATATCTACTTGATGAAGCACAAGTCTGAGACCTTTGAAAAGTTCAAGGAATTTCAGAATGAGGTTGAGAATCAACGTGACAGAAAAATAAAGTTCTTGCGATCCGATCGTGGGGGTGAATATTTAAGTCATGAATTTGGCACGCACCTTAGGAACTGTGGAATTGTTTCATAATTGACACCGCCCGGAACACCTCAGCGTAATGGTGTGTTCGAACGTTGAAATCATACTCTGTTGGACATGGTGCGATCTATGATGTCTCTCACCGACTTACCGCTATCTTTTTGGGGTTATGCTTTAGAGACTGCCGCATTCACTTTAAATAGGGCTCCGTCGAAATCCGTTGAGACGACACCGTATGAACTTTGGTTTGGCAAGAAACCTAAGCTGACGTTTCTAAAAGTTTGGGGTTGCGATGCTTATGTCAAGAAACTTCAACCTGAAAAGCTCGAACCCAAATCGGAAAAATGCGTCTTCATAGGATACCCAAAGGAAACGATTGGGTACACCTTCTACCACAGATCCGAAGGCAAGGTCTTTGTTGCCAAGAATGGATCCTTTCTGGAGAAAGAGTTTCTCTCGAAAGAAGTGACTGGGAGGAAAGTAGAACTTGATGAGGTGACAGTCACCCCTCCCGAACCGGAAAGTAGCGCAGCGCAGGAAATTGTTCCTGAGGTGCCTGCACCGACAAGGGAGGCAGCTAATGATGATGATCATGAAGATACAGATCAAGTTAATACTGAACTTCGAAGGTCCACAAGGACACGTTCCGCACCAGAGTGGTACGGCAACCCTGTCATGGAAATCATGTTGTTAGACAATGGTGAACCTTCGAACTATGAAGAAGCGATGGCGGGCCCGGAGTCCAATAAATGGCTTAGAGCCATGAAATCCGAGATAGAATCCATGTATGAAAACAAAGTATGGACTTTCGTGGACTTGCCCGTTGATAGGCACGCCATAGAAAATAAATGGATATTTAAGAAGAAGACAGACGCGAATGGTAATGTGACCATCTATAAGGCTCGGATTGTCGCTAAGGGTTATTGACAAGTTCAAGGGATTGACTACGACGAGACTTTCTCTCCCGTAGCGATGCTGAAGTCAGTCCGAATCATGTTAGCAATTGCCGCATTCTATGATTATGAGATATGGCAAATAGACATCAAAACGGCATTCCTTAATGGTTTCCTCAAGGAAGAGCTGTATATGATGCAGCCAGAAGGTTTTGTCGATCCAGAGAATGTTGACAAGGTATGCAAGCTCCAGCGCTCGATCTACGGGCTAGTGCAAGCATCTCGGAGTTGGAATATTTGCTTTAATGATGTGATCAAAGCGTTTGGTTTTATACAGACTTGGGGATAAGCCTATATCTACAAGAAAGTGAGTGGGAGCTCTGTAGCATTTCTCATATTATATGTGGATGACATATTGCTGATGGGAAATGATATAGAATTCTTGGAGAGCATAAAGGCCTACTTGAATAAGAGTTTTTCAATGAAGGACCTTGGAGAAGCTGCTTACATATTAGGCATCAAAATCTATAGAGATAGATCAAGACGCCTCATTGGTCTTTCACAAAGCACATACCTTGACAAGATATTGAAGAAGTTCAATATGGATCAGTCCAAGAAGGGGTTCTTGCCTGTTTTGCAAGGTATGAGATTGAGCACGGCTCAGTCCCCGACCACGGCAAAAGATAGAGAAAAGATGTGTGTCATTCCCTATGCCTCAGCCATAGGTTCTATCATGTATGCCATGCTATGTACCAGACCTGATGTAAACCTTGCCATAAGTTTGGTAGGGAGGTACCAAAGTGATCCCGGTATGGAACACTGGACAACGGTCAAGAACATCCTAAAGTACCTGAAGAGGACTAAGGATATGTTTCTCGTTTATGGAGGTGACGAAGAGCTCGTCATAAAGGGTTACGTCGATGCTAGCTTTGACACAGATCTGGATGACTCAAAGTCACAAACCGGATACATGTATATTTCGAATGGTGGAGCAATCAGCTGGTGCAGTTGCAAGCAGAGCGTCGTGGCGCATTCTACATGTGAAGCGGAGTACATAGCTGCTTGCGAAGCAGCGCAAGAAGGAGTCTGGATGAAGGAGTTCATCACCGACCTAGGAGTCATTCCAAGCGTGTCAAGCCCGATGACTCTCTTCTGTGACAACACTGGAGCTATTTCAATTGCCAAGGAGCCCAGGTTTCACAAGAAGACCAAGCACATCAAGCGCCGTTTCAACTCCATCCGGAATTATGTTCAAGATGGAGACATAGATATTTGTAAAGTGCATACAGATCTGAATGTCGCAGACCCGTTGACTAAACCTCTTCCACGGGCAAAACATGATCAACATCAGAACTCTATGGGTGTTAGATTCATCACAATGTAACTAGATTATTTATTCTAGTGCAACTGGGAGACTGTTGGAAATATGCCCTAGAGGCAATAATAAAAAGGATTATTATTATATTTCCTTGTTCAAGATAATTGTCTGTTATTCATGCTTGAATTGTATTGTACGGAAACAACGATACATGTGTGAATACATAGACCACAACGTGTCCCTGGTAAGCCTCTAGTTACTAGCTCGTTGATCAACAGAAGGTCACAGTTTCCTGACCATGGACATAGGATGTCATTGATAACGGGATCACATCATTAGGAGAATGATGCGATGGACAAGACCCAATCCTAAGCCTAGCATGAGATCGTATAGTTCGTAATGCTTAGGCTTTTTCAGTGTCAAGTATTTATTCCTTAGACCATGAGGTTGTGCAACTCCCGGATACCGTAGGAATACTTTGGGTGTGTCAAACGTCACAACGTAACTTGGTGACTATAAAGGTACGCAACGGGTATCTCCGAAAGTGTCTGTTGGGTTGGTACGAACCGAGACTGGGATATTGTCACTCCATATGACGGAGAGGTATCTCTGGGCCCTCTCGGTAAGACATCATCATAATGAGCTCAAAGTGACTAAGGAGTTAGTCACGGGATGATGGATTACGGATCGAGTAAAGAGACTTGCCATGACGAGATTGAACAAGGTATCGGGCATACCGACGATCGAATCTCGGGCAAGTACCGTACCGATAGACAAAGGGAATAACATACGGGATTGAGTGAATCCTTGACACAGTGGTTCATCCGATGAGATCATCGAGGAACACGTGGGAACCAACATGGGTATCCAGATCCCGCTGTTGGTTATTGACCGGAGAGTCGTCTCGGTCATGTCTGCGTGTCTCCCGAACCCGTAGGGTCTACACACTTAAGGTTCGGTGACGCTAGGGTTGTAGAGATACATGCATATGGAAACCCGAATGTTGTTCGGAGTCCCGGATGAGATCCCGGACGTCATGAGGAGTTCCAGAAGGGTCCGGAGGTAAAGAATGATATATAGGAAGTCTAGTTTCGGCCATCGGGAGAATTCCGGGGGTCACTGGGAGTGTCCCGGGACCACCGGAGGGGTCCCGAGGGTCCACCGGGTGGGGCCACCCATCCCGGAGGGCCCCATAGGCCGCAAGGAGAAGGGGGCCAGCCCCTGGTGGGCTGGCGCACCCAGATGGCCCCCCCTCCATGCGCCTAGGGTTGAAACCCTAGGGGGTGGGGGCGGCCCCTATGCCTTGGGGGGCAAGTCTCCCCCCTGGCCGCCGCCCCCCTAGGAGATTGCATCTCCTAGGGCCGGCGCCCCCCTGGCCCCCTATATATAGTGGGGGGAGAGAGGGCAGCCGCACCCCAAGCCTCTGGCGCCTCTCCCCCCCGTCACACCTCCAACTCCTCTCGCAGGGCGTCGGCGAAGCCCTGCAGCTTTTCCTATTGCATCCACCACCACGCCGTCGTGCTGCTGGATCTCCGCAACCTCTCCTCCGCCCTTGCTGGATCAAGAAGGAGGAGACGTCGCTGTACCGTATGTGTGTTGAACGCGGAGGTGCCGTCCGTTCGGCGCTGGGATCATCGGTGACGAGGATCACGAAGAGTACGACTCCATCATCCACGTTCCTTCGAACGCTTCCGCACGCGATCTACAAAGGGTATGTAGATGCACTCCTTTATGCTCGTTGCTAGATGACTCCTTAGATTGATCTTGGTGAAGCGTAGGAAATTTTTTGAATTCTGCTACGTTCCCCAACATAGCTATCATATTTATCAATGTAATATTTTTGGCATGAATATTCATATCCATACGATTCAAAACAAAATTTTAATACTAACATAGAAACAATAATACTTCAAGCACAATAAAAGCATACGTGAATTCTTGAAATAACATTGCTAAAGAAAGTTATCCCTGCAAAATCATAGTCTTCTTATGCTCCCTCTTCTCAACAAAAAGTATAAATCATGTACTACCCAGTATCAGCCAAGCAATTGGTTCATACTTTTTAATGCGCTTTAGCTTTTTCAACTCTTCACGCAATACATGAGCGTGAGCCATGGATATAGCACTATAGGTAGAATAGAAGGTGGTAGTAGACAAAGAAGGGAGAAAGTATTACATCAACTAGGCAAATTAATGGACTATGGAGAAGTCCATCCATTGATATCAATGTGCGTGAGTAGGGATTGCCATGTAACGGATGCACTAGAGCTATAAGTGTATGAAAGCTCAAAAATAAAACTAAGTGGGTTTGCATCCAACTTGCTTGTTCATTAAGACCTCGGGCATTTGAGGAAGCCCATCATTGTAATATACATGCCAAGTTCTGTATTGAAAAATTCCCACTAGTAATATATGAAAGTGAAAATATAGGAGACTCTCTGTCATGGAGAAATGGTGCTACTTTGAAGCACAAGTGTGGAAATGGATAGTAAGATTGTCCCTTCTCTCTTTTTCTCTCATTTTTTTCTTTTCTTTCTTTTTGGGCACTTTGGCCTCTTATTTTCTTGGACTCATTTGGCCCTGTTTTTTATATACCTCACATGGGACAATGCTTTAATAATGATGATCATCACACTTTTATTTACTTACAACCCAAAAATTACAACTCAAAGTGAAAACTCATAATGACGGAACGGTGAAGTTACATGGCAATGCATCTCAGAATGGCTATGAAAATGCCATAATAGGTAGGTATGGTGGCGGTTTTGAGAAAGATATAAGGTGAGCTTAATGCACCGGCAAAAATTGCGTGGTACTAGAGTGGATACCAAAGGCTGGAAGGGTGAGAGTGCTTATAATCCATGGACTCAACATTAGTCATGAAGAATTCACATACTTATTGCAAAAAAAATATATTAGCCCTCATAGCATAGTACTACTACGCATGCTCCTAGGGGAGAGGTTGGTAGGATTTAACCATCGCGCGCTACCGACTTTCACACAAAGGAAGACAATCAAGGATAAATTGTGCTCCAACTTAATCACATAACTAGAAGACCATATGTGCATGCTACGGGAATCACAAACCTTAAGACAAGTATTTTTACTATTCCAATATTTACTACTAGTATGACTCTAATATTACCATCTTCATATCTCAAAATAAATGCAAGGAATCAAACTTCCCATATATTCAATGATCTTTATGAAAGTTTTTATTACATCCCTCTTGAATACCCATCATATTAGGACTAAATTCATAACCCAAGTAAATTAGCATGCTGTTTATAAGACTCTGAAAGTAATATAAGTGAAGAATGAGAATTCATCTATTTCTTCAAAATAACATCACCGCCGTCCTAAAAAAGATATAAGTGAAGCACTAGAGCAACTACCTAGCTCAAATGATATAAGTGAAGCACATAGAGTATTCTAATAAATTCATGATTAATGTGTGTTCCTCTCAAAAGGTGTGTACAGAAAATATGATTGTGGCAAATTTAAAAGCGAAGACTCAAATAATACAAGACGCTCCAAGAAAAACACATATCATGTATGAATAAAAATATAGCCTCAAGTAAAATTACCGATAGATTGAAGAGAAAAGAGGTGATGCCATTCGGGGCATCCCCAAGCTTACATGCTTGGTTGTACTTGAATATTATCTTGGGGTGCCTTGGGAATCCCCAAGCTTTGGATCTTTCCACTCCTTATTCCGTGGTCCATCAAAAACTTCACTTGAAAACTTCACAACACAAAACTCAGTAGAAAAACTCGTGAGATCCGTTAGTATAAAAAATCAGTCTCCACTTTGGGGTACTGTTGTGAACTCATTCCAATTTTATATTTGTGTTATATCAACTATATTCAAACTTCTCCATGGTGCATACCCCCGATACTACTCATAGATTCATCCAACTAAGCACACATAGAAAATGGAATCTGTCAAAAACAGAACAGTCTGTAAATACACAATTTTTAGTCATACTTTTGTACCTCTCAAACTTCTGAAAAATTAGGAAAACATGGGAAATTTGTATATCAATAACGTGTAAAAATTTCAGGAGTTGATCACGCACCAGCAATTGCACACAATTCTGCTACTGAACGCAAAAGTTTCTGTTTTCTCATACAAATGAATCAACAATCTTCCAAATCATCCCAAAGATCTTACTTGGCACAAATACTAATTAAAATCATAAAAACACTTCTAACCAGAGGCTCAAATATATATTTATTTCAGAATAGAAGCAAAAAGGTAAAAACAAAAATAAAATTGGGTTGCCTCCCAACAAGCGCTATTGTTTTACACCCGCATATTTTAATAGGTCTAGGTATTATCATCTTTCGTATTCAATCCATCAGTGGCCCTCTTAATAGATTCATATGGAAACTTAATTTTATTTCTTGGAAAGTGTTCCATGCCCTTCCATAATGGAAATTGAAATCTAATGTTTCCTTCTTTCATATCAATAATTGCACCAATCGTTCTAAGGATAGGTCTACCAAGTACAATAGGACATGTAGGATTGCAATCGATATCAAGTACAATGTAATGTATGGGCACATATTACTATTTTCTACAATAAGAACATCATTAATTATTCCCATAGGTTTCTTAATAGTGGAATCTGCTAGGTGCAAATTTAAAGAACAATCATCAAGTTCATGGAAACCTAGCACATCACATAAAGTTTTTGGAATAGTGGAAACGCTAGCACCCAAATCGCACAAAAAATAGCACTCAGAATTTTTAATCTTTATTTTAATAGTAGGTTCCCACTCATCATAAAGCTTTCTAGGAATTGAAACTTCCAACTCAAGTTTTTCTTCAAAAGATTTCATCATATCATCGACAATATGTTTAGTAAAAGCTTTATTTTGATTATAAGAATGAGGTGAATTAAGCATGGATTGCCACAAGGAAATACACTCAATAAAAGAACAATTATCATAATTAAAGTTCTTGAAATCCAAAAGAATGGGTTCATCACTGGTAAAGTTTTGACGTCGCCAATCCCACTTTTATCAATTTTTTCATTAAGATCTTTACTCTCCAAATTATTGGGACGCCTTCTAGATAAAGTTGACTCATCTCCAGTCCCTTCTCTATCAATATTTATATTAGGAAAAATATATTCAATAGGAGTCAAACCAATCACTTTAAAGATCTGCATCATAATTATCGCAAGAACTGGAAGAACATACTTTTTCTAGCCATTCTCTCTTAGCACGCATCCTAGCTGTTCTCCCTCTACTTTCATTAATAGAAATTTGAATAGCTTTCAGAGACTCATTAATATAAAGCTTGGGTGGCATATATCTAATCTTAAAAGAATCAATCTCATGAGAAATTCTATCAACATTTCTAGCCAAATCATCAAACTTAAGCAATTTTTCTTCTACCATAGCATTGAAAATCTTTTGGGAGTTTATAAAATCTTTAATATTATTCTCAAGATCAGAGGGTATCTTATTATAATTTCCATAAGAATTGTAGTAGTAATTACCATAATTATTAGAGGAATTATTAGGAAACGGTCTAGGATTGAAATTACCTCTATATGCATTATTACCAAAATCTACCAACAAAATTCACATCCGTAGACTCATTATTATACCCAATCAAAGTAGAAAAAGGCATCTCATTAGGATCAATAGGAGCACTCGTGCAAGCAATCAATTTTATAAGTTCATCCATCTTTCCACTCAAAGTACTTATTTCTTCAACAACATGCCCTTTTCTACCAGTAGAAGATCTTTCGATATTTCAGTGAGAGTAATTTGCCATAATATTATTTAGGAGTTTAGTAGATTATCCTAATGTGATTTCCATGAAAGTACCACCCACGGAGGTAACTAGAAGATTTCTTGACGCGAAATTCATTCCAACATAACAAAATTGTGTGATCATCCACAAACTTAAACTATGAGTAGGGCGAATTCCTATCATAAATTTCATCCTCTTCCAAGATTGTGCAACTTATTCATGATCTAGCTGCTTAAAATTAATTATGTCAATCCTAAGATAGATGATCTTGGCGGGAGTAAAATACTTGGAAATAAAAGCATCCTTACACTTATTCCATGAATCAATACTATTTTTAGGTAAGGACGAAAACCAAGTTTTAGCATGATCTCGAAGTGAAAACTGAAATAGCTTCAATTTAATAATATCATTATCCACATATTTTACTTTTGAATATCACACAACTCAACGAAAGTATTTAGATGGGATGCAGCATCTTCATTAGGACTACAAGAAAATTGTTTTTTCATAACAAGATTCAACAATGCAGCATTAATTTCATAAGATTCCGCACTGGTGGTGGGAGCAATCGGAGTAATAATAAAAACATTATTATTAGTGTTAGAAAAGTCACGCAACCTAGTATTCTATTGAGTCATTGTGACAAAGCAAGCAATTTAGCACACAAGCAAACAAAAAGGCAAACAAAAAAGACGAACGGAAATAGGCAAATAAACAGGCAAATATTTTTATGTTTTTCTGAAAATGTTTTAGAAGTGGGGAAGAGGAAAATGAGAGGCAAATGGTGAATAATGTAAATGCAAGAGATGAGTGTTTTTGGTAGGTACTTTGTAGGCTTGATGTAGAACCTCCCCGGCAACAGCGCCCGAAATTCTTCCTGCTACTTCTTGAGCTTGTGTTGGTTCCAGGAAAGGGCGATGCAACAAACTAGAGATAAGTATTTCCCTCAGTTAAGAACCAAGGTATCAATCCAGTAGGAGTAACACACAACTCTCCAATGATAGCACCTTCACAAACAAACTAATACTTGCACCCAACATGATAAAGGGGTTGTCGATCCCTTCCCGGTCACTTGCAAGGATGAGATCTGATAGCGATAGATACAAAATATAAATAAAAGAGGAAAAAGTAAAGGTAAATAAAGTAGACCGGGTGGCCATTGGTTTCACTAGAGGCTTCTCTCTTGAAAGAACTCATGCGGTGGGTGAACAAATTACTGTGTAGGAATTGATAGAAAAGCGAATAATCATGATGATATCTAAGGCAATGATCATGAATATAGGCATCACATCTGTGACAAGTAGACCGACTCCTGCCCGTATCTACTACTATTACTCCACACATCGATCTCTATCCAACATGCATCTAGTGTATTAAGTTAACAAGAACATAGTAACGCCTTAAGCAAGATGACATGATGTAGAGGGATAGATCCAATCAATATGAAATAAAACCCATCTATTTATCCTTAATGGAAACAATACAAATACATGCCTCGCTACCCATTTTTTCACTGGGTGAGGACACCGGAAGATTGAACCCATTACAAAGCACCTCTCCCATTGCAAGAAAAATCAATCTAGTTGGCCAAACCAAATCAATAGATCGAAGAGAAATACAAAGCTATCTTAATCATGCGCATATAAGAATTTAGAGAAAAATCAAATAATATTCATAAATAATCTGATCATAAACTCACAATTTATCGGATCTCAACAAACACACCGCAAAAGAAGATTGCATCAAATAGATCTCCAAGAACACCGAGAAGAACATTGTATTGAAGATCAAAGAGAGAGAGAAGAAGCCATCTAGCTACTAGCTATGGACCCGTAGGTTTGTGGTAAACAAGGCACACATAATCAGTAGGGCGTCAAGGTTGATGTAGATGCCCTCCGTGATCGAATCCCCCTCCGACAGAGTACCGGAGTATGCCTCAAGATGGGATCTCACGAGGACAGAAGCTTGCAGCGGCGGAAAAGTATTTTTGGTGTGCCCTCTAGTCTTCGGGGAATATTTGGGTATTTATAGAGCAGATATTAGGGTTAAGGGTGCCGCGGTGGGCCAACAAGCTCGAGGGGTGCTACCCCCTAGGGTGTGCCCTGTGAGGCTGTGGCCTATCCGTGGCTCTTCTGGCCTCCTCCTGAAGCTTCCAAGGTGTTTTCTTGTCCAAGAAAAATCGTCAAAAACTTTTGTTCCGTTTGGACTCCATATGGTATTGATTTTCTATAAAAGACAAAAATAAGGATAAAATAGCAACTAGCACTGGGCACTAGGTTAATAGGTTAGTTCCAAAAATATATATGAAATAGCATAATAATGCATATAAAACATCCAAGATGGATAATATCATAGCATGGAACAATAAAAAAATTATAGATACGTTGGAGACGTATCAATATTCCATCTAGTGCACCAACGATGACGTTTGGTACGAGCAATCCAGCACGTACCAATAGTCATACCACACGTCGCTGCAACCCCCTCGGCTATACGAACAATTTTGTGAAGAGGTGGCAGAGGAATATGGATAGGCGTCTCCACCACACACACACTAGAAGAGAGAGAGAAGGGATTAAGAGAAGGAAGGATTTGCGAGATCCATTCTGCCTCTTCCACTCACACCCCCATTCCATTCATCATCAACATCACGATAGAGAGATGAATTTCACTCTACAAGATTATGGTTTGTAACTCTATTCGTATTTGCCTTGAGACCGAGATTGGTTTAGTCATTCACATTATTGCAGATTTTTCTAATAATAATAAGATGATTTCCTTTTGTTCAATCTTGAAGTTATTTGGTTATCTCCCTCTCATGGGTGAGTAATCCTCCATAGGCATGCGAGTTGTAGGGGATTTGTGAGATTCATTACGTGTCAATTCTGTATGTCGTCATTTGTGATACAAGTTCTATGATTGATCAGTAAGTTGTTTATCTATAGTGAGTGTAATGCGTGTTGTCCAAATTAAGGGCCAAGGTAGCATGATCCCAATACCTACACAGGTAGCATATATTTTTAGCAAATCTGCGACCTCCGGATGATTGGTGTTGGTATCTACGTGGAGCAGAGACAGTATGAGGATAATGTGGATCCACAACACATAAATAATTAGTCCATCTTATGAACTTACTTGTAGAATTGACCACGTTATGGCAACATCAATGCAGCACAAATAGGGGACACCAATTCTCATATGAGGAGTTCGACTACTGAAGGATTAACCTCCTACAGAACAGATAATCCACGCGCTAGAATTACAGTACAAGGTAACTAGTATTACCGTTGCACTGGCACACATGATGTAAACTATGATCCAAAGTTTCTCCATGACAAACCTCTCCATTGCAGACAAGGGACCATATACTTTCAATCATTTTACTTTATATTTTTCATTTTTAACTTTTTGTTACTCTTGTTGCAAACTTTATCTCCACCAACCTTTTGGTATATTTGTTTGCAAGGAACAATACTGATACTTGTAGATCTTCAGAAAGTTACTTCGCACAAGACCCATGACAACTTGTGTGCAACGGGAATACCAAAGTTAATATTCTCCTCCGCTCTTCATTGGAAATAAATAAATAATTGGGATATTTTCTTGGCTTGCCTCTCATTGAAAAACAACCTTGAATGATGTGGGGGTGCTGTGATTTGTGTAACACCGTTCTTGATCCTTTAGTATCCTCTCATGGACTTTGTGCCTCTATCTAGACGGGCCACCCCAGATTTGGCTTATTCGCCACAGGGTAGGAGGACTCGATGCGGTGGCGGTTTTTATTTGGGTTTTTTTGCATGGCGTGTTCGTGTGTGGGTGGCATGTTTTATGTGTAGTTTGCATCGTTTCTTCAACTAGTGGGATCTCTGCGCCCTTTCCATATGGGTTTTGCCTATTTTCCTTTCGTTAATAATGGAGACATATGTCAATTAGGCCTCGAGGAGGGGACATCGAGACAATGGTGAGGCAACAGAGTCGCTAAATATGAACAATAGAGAGGGTGCATGAAAAGTGGTGTGGGACTAAGCAACGGCGGTGGCAAAGGTTGAGAAATTATGGTTTGGTACTGAAAGAAGATGGATGTGCATCATTGGTGAAGACCTACCAAAAATTGATTGGATCTAAAAACAAAAAACAAAAAACTTATTAGATGGGCCCACTTAATAAGCATTCATATTTTCATCATGATTAAATTATTGAAAACTCGATTGTGGCCATCTAGAGTTGGCATGTGAGACCTAGCATCGGGCCTTATTACAGTGATTTTATAAGAAGTCTCTCATTTGAATTTTTTTTACTATCACAAGCTATTCACGCAAAACATAGTAATTTTAATAAATAAAAAGTTAGTGGTTTCTCTAAAGATCTATAGCTTCACTTATGGTGATTTTTACTAATTTAATTTTATTATCGTTGGCTATTAAAATCTTTCTTCACAATGCATGCATTATAACAATAAGCTAATTTTGGTAACATGGACTAGATTATCATCATAGAGCATAAAGATGCCCCATCGAGAGGCCTTGGTCGTGCATAGGGAAAAGTTATGAAGTCTATTACCTACCCCCTCCCTAAGAAGGAGGCAGTGAATTGGTTGGTGCCATTGAGGTTCGTTTCTTACAAGGGTACAATGTGATAACTAAAAACAGAGATCGTCTCATGCATAATTGTGCCTATCCGGACAGTTTAATCGTTTGACATTACAACAAATGAAGTTGGTTCGGAGACCCACACAAGCTTTAATATCACATTTCTCTATGTGCCAACCAACCCAGCAAGAAAATATGGTTTTTGTCGAGGTCATCGCAATGCAACCCACCAAGTGGGGTGATGTGGCTTGCTCTGAGTAACTTCAACCAAGTACACTGTGCCCAAACAGTAGAAATACCAAGAGGGAGTGAATAAACTGCTTTAGGCAACCCTTCACATTTTGATTTGAAAGAGATTCATTTTCAAAATTGTTGATTAACTTGGAGCAGTCAAAAATATAATCCCAGGTTGTTCAATCTTGGTTCCATTTCTCGCCACATCGAATGGGACATATAGTTCAACTCCCACATGCTCCACATGCTCTCCTCATCCTTATCAGATCATTGGTCACTCTCATTCGCCGATGATAGCGGCCCTAGAAGGTGGTTGGAAACTTTTTGGTCCTTCACGCTGGGATTCAGCCAGGTGGTGTGATACGTCTCCAAAGTATCTATAATTTTTTATTGTTCCGTACTATTATATTATCAATCTTGGATGTTTTATATGCATTATTATGCCATTTTATATCGTTTTGGGGGCTAACCTATTAACTTAATGCTAAATGCCAGTTGCTGTTTTTTCCTTGTTTTTGTCTTTACAGAAAATCAATCCCAAACACAGTACAAATGGAACGAATTTTTTTGACGATTTTTCTTGGATCACAAGACACATAGGAGGCTTGGGAGATGGCTAGGAGACCAATGAGGAGACAAGAACCTCGTAGGGCGCGCCCTATGGGGGAGCGATACGTTATAATTTTGATTGTTCCATGCTGTTATATTATCATTCTTAGATGTTTTACAATCATTTTACATCATTTTTTGTGACTAACATATTAACATAGTGCCAAGTGTCAGTTGTTGTTTTCTTCTTGTTTTTTACATTGCAGAAAATCAATATCAAACGGAGTCCAAATGCAGGGAAACTTTTTGCCGATTTTGTTGGACCAAAAGACACCAAATGGGCCAGAGAGGCACATGGGGGGGCGCCCCAAGGCGGGCAAAACCGACCAGGGCATGCCTAGGCCCCGAGGTGCGCCCAGGTGGGTTGTGACCACCTTGGTGACCTCCCGCACCGCCTCTTCGCTCTATAAATACCTCCATCCTCAGAAAACCCTAGGGGACTTGACAAAATTTTGTTCCAGCCGCCGCAAGTTCCAGATCCACCAGATCCAATCTACATCCCTTTTCCGGCACTCCGTCGGAGGGGAACATGATCATGGGCGGGTTCATCATCCTCATTGGTGCCTCTCTGATGATGCGTGAGTACTTTAGCACAGACCTACGGGTCCCTAGGCAGTAGTTGGATGGCTTCTTCTCTCTTTGTATCTCAATACAATGGTCTCTCGGAGATCCATTTGATGTAATGACTTTTTGCGGTGTGTTTGTTGGGATTCGATGAATTGTGAGTTTATGATCAGATTTGACTTGATTTAATATCCTTTCTTGATTATTATAGCCTCGTATTTCTTCTCCGGTATTTGGGTTTTGTTTGGCCAACTTGATATATTTATCTTGCAATGGGAAGAGGTGCTTTGTAATGGGTTTGATCTTGCGATGTCCTTTTCCAGTGACAGAAGGGGCAGCAAGAAATGCATGTATCGTTACTATTAAGGATAAAAAGATGGGGTCTATTCCTACATGAATCGATCTTGTCTACATCATGCCATCGTTCTTATTGCATGACTCCGTTTTTCCATGAACTTAATACACTAGATGCATGCTGGATCGCGGTCGATGTGTGCAGTAATAGTAGTAGATGCAAGGAGGAGTCGGTCTACCAATCTTGGATATGATGCCTATATACATGATCATTCTCTTGGATATCGTCATAATTATTTGCTTTTCTATCAATTGCCCAACAGTAATTTGTCTACCACCGCATGCTATCTTCTCGAGAGAAGCCACTAGTGAAATATACGGCCCCCGGTCTATTTTCCAATCATATACTTTCAGATCTATATCTCCATTTGCCTTTCCTTTTATTTGCAACTTTTATCTTCAGATCTATATCATGAAAAACCCAAAAATACATTGATGCGTTTTATTTGCTTTCATTTGCATCTTTCAATCCACTACAATTTTATCTTATCCTTACGTCACTTTTTGGCATCGTTATCCGGAAAGGATTGACAACCCCTTTAACGCGTCGGATTGCCAGTAGTTGTTTTTGTGTGGAGGTGATACATCTCCAACGTATCTATAATTTGTGATTGTTCCATGCTATTATATTATATGTTTTGGATGTTAAATGGGCTTTAATATACACTTTTATATGATTTTTGGGACTAACCAATTAACCCAGAGCCCAGTGCTAGTTTCTGTTTTTTCCTTGTTTTGAGTATCGCAGAAAGGGAATACCAAATGGAGTCCAATTGACCTGAAACTCAACGGAGGTTGATTTTGGACCAAAAGAAGCACACAGAGTACCGGAGATGGACCAGAGGAGTCCCGAGGCCACCACGAGGGTGGGGGGCGTGCCCCCCTATCTCGTGGCCGCCTCGGGGACCCCCTTTACTTGTTCCGGACTCCAACACCTCTTATATATACCCAAACCTCCAGAAAATAACCTAGATCGGGAGTTCCGCCACCGCAAGCCTCTATAGACACCAAAAACCAATTGGGACCCTGTTCCGACACCCTGCCGGAGGGGGGCATGCCTCTCCGGTGGCCATCTTCATCATCCCATCGCTCTCCATGACGAGGGGGAGTAGTTCACCCTCAGGGCTGAGCGTATGTACCAGTAGCTATGTGTTTGATCTCTCTCTCTCATGTTCTTGATATGGCACGATCTTGATGTATCGCGAGCTTTGCTACTATAGTTGGATCTTATGATGTTTATCCCCCTCTACCTTCTTGTAATGGGTTGAGTTTTCCCTTTGAAGATATCTTATCAGATTGAGTCTTTAAAGATTTGAGAACACTTGATATTTGTCTTGCGTGGGATACCTGTGGTGACAATGGGGTATTCTATTGATTCACTTGATGCATGTTTTGGTGATCAACTTGCGGGTTCCGTGACCTTGGGAATCTATGCATAGGGGTTGGCACACGTTTTCGTCTTGACTCCCCGGTAGAAACTTTGGGGCAATCTTTGAAGTTATTTGTGTTGGTTGAATAGATGAATCTGAGATTGTGTGATGCATATCGTATAATCATGCCCACGGATACTTGAGGTGACAATGGAGTATCTAGGTGACATTACGGTTTTGGTTGATATGCGTCTTAAGGTGTTATTCTAGTATGAACTCTTGGATAGATTGAACGGAAAGAATAGCTTCGTGTTATTTTACTACGGACTCTTGAATCGACCGATCTGAAAGAATAACTTTGAGGTGGTTTCATACCCAACAATAATCTCTTCGTTTGTTCTCCGCTATTAGTTTGGAGTGACTCTTTGTTGCATGTTGAGGGATTGTTATATCATTTAATTATGTTATTATTGTTGAGAGAACTTGCACTAGTGAAAGTATGAGCCCTAGGCCTTGTTTCAACGCATTGCAATACCGTTTATGCTCACTTTTATAATTAGTTACCTTGCTGTTTTTATATTTTCATATTACAAAAACCTATATCTACCATCCATATTGCACTTGTATCACCATCTCTTCGCCGAACTAGTGCACCTATCCAATTTACCATTGTATTGGTTGTGTTGGGGACACAAGAGACTCTTTGCTATTTGGTTGCAGGGTTGTTTGAGAGAGACCATCTTCGTCCTACGCCTCCCACGGATTGATAAACCTTAGGTCATCCACTTGAGGGAAATTTTCTAAAGTCCTACAAACCTCTGCACTTGGAGGCCCAACATCATCTACAAGAAGAAGGTTGCGTAGTAGACATCAAGCTAATTTCTGGCGCCGTTGCCATGGAGGTGAGTTCTTGAAGGTATATCTTTAGATCTTGCAATCCAATCATTTAGTTTCTTGTTTTATCACTAGTTTAGTTTATAAAAGAAAACTACAAAAAAATGGAATTGAGGTTGCCTCATATGCTTCATCTTTTTAATATCTTTCCTGAAAATGATGGGAAGGAAAACTATGCTCAAGTACTAGAAGAAGAATTACATATCATGCTTGGCATAAAATATGTGAATGATGAGCATGATTTCAATGTTGTTAGTATGAATTCTTTGAATACGCATGATGCCAATGATATACAAATCCACAAGCTTGGGGATGCTATGTTTGATGAAGATGATATGTTTAGTCCCCCAAGTTTTGATGAGCAAATTTATTATGATGAAATCATGCCTCCTAATTATGATTATTATGGTGATGACATGTATGCTATAAAGAATAAAGATAACCATGAAATTTTTCATCATGATTTTAATTTTGAGTTTGATTATGCTTCACATGATAGTTATTTTGTTGAATTTGCTCCTCCCACTACTATGAATGAGAATAATTTTGCTTATGATGGGAGTAGTATAATTTCTATGCTTATGGATCATGAAAAGAATGCTTTATGTGATGTTTATATTGTTGAATTCATTCATGATGCTACTGAAAATTATTATGAGAGAGGAACATATGTTTCTACCTATTGCAATAATATCAAGTTTCCTCTCTATATGTTGAAAGTTTTGAAGCTATGCTTGTTTTCCATTCCTATGCTAGTAGATTCTCGTTCCCATGAGTTGTTTGCTCACAAAATCCCTATGCATAGGAAGTGGGTCAGGCTTAAATGTGCTAGTCATATGCTTCATGATGCTCTCTTTATATTTCAATTCTTATATTTTATGCTAGCATCATTGAAATCATCATGCCTAGCTTAAAGGCATTGAAGAAAAGCTACTGTAGTCATCATGTTTTATATCTTTGTTTCAATAAAGTGCCAAGTAGAGCATTTGGGAAGACTTGGGTGGAAGTGTTTGCGATCTTGCTGTAAAAAACAGAAACTTCGCGCTCACGAAATTAGCTGCCATTGTTTACATAAGAGTGCTTTTGAGTTGATTCTTTTTGCAGAAGATTAATAGAGAAATTACTCACGTCCACCAATTTAGTTCAGAATTTTTAGAGTTACAGAACTATTCGAAAGTTACAGATTGCTACAGATTGTTCTGTTTTTGACAGATTCTATTTTCGTGTGTTCTTTGCTTATTTTGATGAATCTATGAGTACTATCGGAGGGTATGAACCATAGACAAGTTGGAATACGGTACATATTACACCAATATGAATTTAGAATGCGTTCACAACAGTACCTAAGTGGTGGTTTTATTTTCTTATATTAACGGAGCTTACGAGTTTTCTGTTGAGTTTTGTGTTGTGAACTTTTCAAGTTTTGGGTAAAGATTCGATGGACTATGGAATAAGGAGTGGCAAGAGCCTAAGCTTGGGGATGCCCAAGGCACCCCAAGGTAATATTCAAGGACAACCAAAAGCCTAAGCTTGGTGATGCCAGGGAAGGCATCCCCTGTTTCGTCTTTGTTCATCGGTAACTTTACTTGAGGCTATATTTTTATTCACCACATGATGTGTTTTGCTTGAAGCGTCATTTTATTTTATTTTGTTTTGCTTGCTGTTTGAATAATATCCAAAGATCTGAAATTCTTAAATGTTAGAGAGTCTTCACATCTATACTTATACTAATTTGTGACTCCCTAGAAATTCTCACTAATCAGAAATTTACAGCCGTTTATTTGGTGGGACCGAGTTATTACGGTGTAGATCTATTTAGCGACTCCCGAGAAATTCTTCTTTTTTGTAAGGAAGGATTTTTTTTGACGTGATTTATGTGACTCTATTGTTTTGCAAAGAAAAGACCCAGCCTTCGCCAAACTGCATGTACACATGACACATTAATTTGGTGGGCCCAAATTATTATGGCTCATAATCCTACCAACTTATTTTTTTGACAACGTACAAGAGGCAAACTCTTTGCCCAACGTACAAGAGGCGGCTCTTGCTTCCTCCAGAAACACAAATATCATACATGCATACATATCCACTGCAACACAGCCCGGAATCAACGTATTTGGCTCCAACTTCAGACTACTCGATGATGTACGAGCAACGCAGCCGGAATCAGCGTATTCGGTTCCGACTTCAGACTACTCGATGATGTACAAGCAACACATCAAAAAATCAGCGTATTGGGCTCGGGACTTCGGACTACTCGATGATGTACGAGATCGTTTTTCTCCATGTATGTCAAGCCACCAGCTAGGATCGATCAAGGATGACTTCCAGCCATGTTACGTGTGGTTTCATCCGCAAGCATCAAATCAATGTGGGAGTCAGCTTTGTACACCTAGGGAATAGAAGATGCATCTCAGCCGCCGTGAGTTTTCGCCGGTTGCCCTGGCGGGGGCTGATTTCGGCCGATGGAAATCCTGCACATACAAGGCTAAACAGGTTGATCGATTGCTTACAGAAAATTATTCTGCTTGCTTCCTCCACAAAGGGAATATCATCCATGCATCCATATCCACCGCAACACAGCCCGGAATCAGCGAATTCGGCTCCGACTTCTGACTACTCGATGTTGTACGAGCAACACAGCCCAGAATTAGCATATCCGGCTCCAATTTTGGACTACTCGATGATGTACAAGTACGAGTTCGTTTTTCTCCATGTACATCAAGCCACCAGCTAGGATCGATCAAGGATGACTTCCATCCATGTTACGTGTGGTTTCATCCGCAAGTAGCAAATCAATGGGCGAGTCAGCTTTGTACACCTAGGAAATAGTACATGCATCTCGGCTGCCGTTGCCCTGCCGGGGGCTGATTTTGGCCGAGGGAATCCATACACGTACAAGAGCTGAACCGATCGATCAATTTCTTACAAGAGCTCACCAGGTTGATCGATTTCTTCCATGAACACATGTACATACGTTGGTCATTGCTGATTGATTCAACTCAAGGGAAACATACACGTACACCACCTAAGTTCCAGCTTTCCTATTTAAGTCGGCAAGAATTACGTGATGCATGATATCCAATTCGTTGCCACTAATGCTTCTCATTATTTTGATATGGTGATAATTACATGTAACAGGATAGAATTCCAGATGTTGGTAGCGATGTAGCAACAAAGAAATTGCTGGCTAGATACCTACACTGATTAAGGTAATAGTCATCTTAACCCTCAAATTGTCTTCTCCAAATTAATGCTAAAATCCTTCTTCATAGTTGCCTGCAATCTCTCAGTGGTCTCGCACGTGCTTCTTGCTCTCTGTTGCATCAACAGCTCAGTGTTAGGGCATGCGTTGTCATGTTTTTGACCCTACTGATTCCCTCATGGTGACCACCAGTGATCGGCAGTTGACCGACTGGCTCCTCTCTAGAATGGGAAAAAACTTTCACTTCTTGAGACAGAGAAATCCACAAAATAAAAGGAGCACGTCAGATCAATGCAAAGAAAAGGAATCTGGATGCAAAGAAGTTGTGAGTCACCCGCATCTACTCTTCTTTCCTTTTAGCTACTTTGTTTTCTTCCTACAACTTTTTTAATGAGCTATCCGATCCCTGATGTGTGCCAGAATTTGAGGTTTTGAATGCTGGACCTTTTGTCTCAACAGAAGGTATGTACGAGTTGCATGGGTTGTTTGATGAGATGGTCTGTTTAAGAAAGCATGGTATGATTTGATGTTGCTGCACGCCTCGGGTAAACTTGGTTCTTGAAAGTTAGGCACATCAACAAATTATGTTTAAATTCTACACATTTAAAAAAACACCAAATTATGTGGTTGTTCTTTTCATGTTCCAAGAAGCAATGTGTGGTTGACTTATTTTTTCTTTTCATAGTTTTTTTAATTTTATTTATGGATGTTCACTATGTTTGCCTTCATTTCTTTGAAGGACTACAAGTCGATTTATAACGCATCAACCATTGTCTGTGGTTGTTTCCAGCACTTTGGGTAACTGGAATTATTTAACCAAGAGTATCAACATTTTTCGACACCAGTTTTTATATATGACAACTCATGTTTTCGCAACGGACTTTCCATCTTCAAATGATTTAAAAAAATACATTTTACATTTTAGATTTAGTAAATGAAAATAATAATCAAAGCATGCATCTCTGGAGCTATATAATATGGTATGTTGAAACAAAATGAGATGCACAAATATGAAGCCACTAACTCATAGAAGCTCGACCAAATGATTTTCCATAGAAGTATGCTTTTTAATAGTTTGCACTATATCTGGTCGGAGTTAGGATATTGTTTATTTTGGAAAATGAAGGAATAAGAAAAAAAACTAATAAAAAGGGTTAGCTAGGTCTCAGTGGACTGAGATTTAACCAAGTCTCAGTTAAGTGATATTACATGCAACAGAGAGAGAAAAATGAAAATATTTTTTTGCACGAATCTCAACATAAGATCTCAGGGATATAGCAACGACTTGGACTTAGCAGAATTTTAATTAAAAAATGGCCACTTCTGTGTGTACTGACATCTCTTCTTCTTTTTTGTAAATACAAACGATAGAAACATTATTTTTCTTTATTTTGTGTGGCTCTCTCATCATGTATCTAATGTAAATTTCTTAATCACACAGAGATAGGTCGAATAGGTATATCAGGTGAACGAACAATAAGAAACAAAATCTCTTATATTGTTGTAAAGGCATTGTATACCATGATTTTTGTTTCTAATCTAGAGAGAAAATATGTGTAAATGCTTCATTTCATATTCTATTATCTAATTTATTTATTTTTTAATTATCTTAAGATGTGGATATTAAACATATGTGGTCATAAGACAAGATGGAACTAACCGAGTGTCATTTTTGGAGTTCTCTATTTCATTACACACAATAAATGAAAGGTAATCTCAAACAATGAATTTCATACTTTATAGTACAAGTCAAGGTGAAATAGCAGTTTAGCAAACTAGCCCGTGCGAATGCACGGGTTGGCGACTAGTAGTTATATAATTATTCAACTACTCATTGATCTTCACTTATATCTTTTGGAGTAGTTTGTCATTTGCTCTAGTGCTTCACTTATATCTTTTAGAGCACAACGGTGGTTTTATTTTGAAGAAATTGATGAACTCTCATGCTTCACTTATATTATTTTGAGAGTCTTAAACAGCATGGTAATTTGCTTTGGTTATGAATTTAGTCCAAATATGATAGGCATCCAAGATGGGCATAATAAAAACTTCCATATAAAGTGCGCTGAATACTATGAGAAGTTTGATGCTTGATGATTGTTTTGAGATATGAGGATTGTGATATTCGAGTCATGCTAGTAGAGTAATTGTGAATTTGAGAAATACTTGTGTTGAGGTTTGCAAGTCCCGTAGCATGCACGTATGGTAACCGTTGTGTGACAAATTTGAAGCATAATGTATTTGTTTGATTGTCATCCTTTGTGAGGAGGTCGGGATCGTACGATGGTTAAATCCTACCAACCCTTCCCCTAGGAGCATGCGTGTAGTACTATGACGCCCCCGATTTGACTGTACACTAATCATGCACGCAAATGTGTATGACAAAGATTAGAGACTCACTGGTAGATATCACAAGACAACTCTAAAAGTAAAATAAGTCATACAAGCTTCATATTACAAGCCAGGGGCCTCGAGGGCTCGAATACAAGTGCTCTGTGACGCCCGAGACCGACGTCCCAGAAGATTCCAGAAGATTCCCGAAGTTCCAGACGTTCCGGGTTGCCCGTGTGTTTCTTTCGTGTTCGTGTTATTTAATTTTTGCATTGCATCATGTCATCATGCCATCATGTCATATTTTATTTTGCATCTCAACCAAATAAATCGTGTGGACCTTCGGTTCATTTAAATCGAGGGAAGAGTGTCTTCTCTTTAAAACATATACTCCCGATATTTTAGGGAGCTATATTAAAATATTCCATTGTTTGGGATCACCGTAACACACTTGCAATATTTCCCCATGCTTTTCCTACTTCGAGTTACTCCTTAAAACCTTGCCAGTAATTCCTTTCCGTTGTTTCGAGGTTCCTCCGAAAATTCGAACATTTTTGGACACTTCAATAATCTCGTCTTAGTTCAAACCTATTTGAATTAAATTCAAATATGTTTGAATTATTTTTCCGAACTGGCCTTTTATATTTTTCTCCGGTCGTGCTCATTTTTACGAGCCCGAGAAAATTAACTTTGTCCAAATTCTTGCCTTAACCCCCCCTCCTCTTTTCCTTACCTTCTCTTTTGTATTTTTTCTGCTAAAAATCAAATAAAAAGGAAGAGCCCAGCCGACATCTGGGCTTGTGCCTCCCTCTCAGCCAGGCCCGCAGCACCCTCACCTCTCCCTCCAGCCGCACCAGGCCTCCCTCTCCTCCCAACCGGCTCGGGCCCATCTGGCCACTCCAGCCGCAGGCCCAGCCTGCCTCTAACCCTAGCGCTCGCACTCTCTCCCTCTCTTCCCGCACGACCGCCGCCACCCCTCGAACCCCATCTCCCTCTCCCTCGCTCACCTCTCTGTCCCGGTTCCCCTCGGCCTCGTTTCCCTTCGAGCGCACGAACCCTCTCGACCTCTCCCCGTCGCCTCGATCTCTCCTCTCCACGAGCCCCAGGGCCCGCGCCGCCGAGCCTCCATCTTCTCTGCCCCGTCCGCGCCGCCTCTTCGAACGGGAGCAGCCCGACCGCCCCGAGCGCCGCGACCCTCCTGCCTCGACGTCCCCGCGCCTCGCCTCCGCGCAGGCCTCCTCGAACGCCATGGATCCGAGGCTAGCCGCCTCCCTCCGTCCTCGAGGCCACGGCCTTAGGCCCTTCCGTGCGCCCGCCGCTCCCTCCGGCCGGCCAGGAGCCGCGGCCCCGAGCGCCCTCTCCCTCCGGTCCCGATGACCACAGCCAGCGCCCCGCGCCACGAAGCCAGCGAGGCTGCCCGCCCCGCTCAAGCACCCGAGGCCAGCCAGGCCGCGCGCCGTGCGCCTCGCCCCTCCGTCGCCGGCCTCCGGCCCGAGCGCCTCCGCGCCACTGTCTCGCCTTGGCCCGTTCCTCCCTCGCACCCCGCAGGTCGCCTCCTCGGTCCTCAGGCCGCGCCAGGAGTTCCAGCGCCAAGACCTCGCCCCGTCGGCCTCCCTCCGTTCCCTGCGTGCCGGCCACTTCGCCTCGAGAGTCCCTCCACCGGCGCGCCTAGCCTTGCTGCTGTTGTGCTTCTTTTCGTTCGGTTTTGCGTTTTGTTTTTGTCCAGCAAATAAACTTGGAGCAGCAAGTACCCCTCCGATGCAAGTACGTCTACGAACCGTGTACGACTACGTCACCGAAGACCCTCAAGTACAACTACGGACGAGAACGACTACACATCCGGCGACGCGACAAGTACCCTACGCACAAGTACCACGACGACCGAACGGCTACGATGGCGAGTACCTCTCTGATGATCGTGAACAACTACATGGCGATGCGACAAGTACCCCTACGGAACGTGAACGTCTATCGTCGCCGAAGACACGTGTACCACTACTTCCGCTACCGTCGCCCGAGTACAACTACCGCCTCGTGAACAACTACTTCCCTCTACGGAGCGGCTACTTCCTCTCCGAACGTGAACGCCTTCTTCCTCTACGTCTCGAACTGCCCCGAAACGCACGCTTCAAAGGTATAACGAGACGACCCCGTGGATGACCCGTGGAATGCTTGTTGTGTTGTATGAAATGTCTCCCTTGTGTGCACCGTGCCCGTTTCATCTTTTGTCGTGTTCCTCGGTTTCCTCGTCGCCGACTCGTGGGAACCCGGCAACGGGATCGCCCCACCTTTCATCTCGTTTGACTCGCTCACGCCATCTTTCCTTTTGCACCGGACTCTCACCGAGTTACCGGAACCGATATGTTGCCGTGGCATCATTTTCGGATCGTTGCCGTGGCACCCTTTTCCTTCCACCACGGTGACGATGCTTCATATCATCTTCTTGTTAACCTTTTAATAAAATTGCTTAAACTTGATCATGTCACCCGCATCATGTTAACAACACTAAAATGTTTAATTGTTGTTTGTTTATAATTATTAAACATGCTCATGGGGATTTTCCGGATATGTTGTTGTTATTTCCGGCCTCATTTAAAATGCCTAAATAGTGTAGTTTCTTTATGCTTCACCTCTTGCCATGTTAAAAACATTTAACCTTGAGAGCCAATTAAATAATTATAATGTGGTGTTTCGTCAATATGCAACTCGTTGCATATTGAGCTCCACTTAACTTGTAGTGTTGTTTGTGCACTTTGCCATGCCATGCATATTTAAACCGGACATGCATCATACTTGTTTGTGCATCGTATGCCATGTTTATGCTTGTGTGTTTACCGCGTTGTTTGTTTTCTTTCCGGTTGCTTCTCTTGTTTGCTTCGGTTTCGTTCCGGAGTTGTGAGGATTCGCTCGACTGTTGCTCCGTCTACTTCTTGGACCCGTTCTTCTCCCTCACGGAATTCCAGGCAAGATGACCGAACCCGGATACCATTACTATCTTTGCCTATTGCTAGTAGTTCCGCTCTATAGTTTTGCCTCGATGCCCATGTCTTTCTTGTCAGCCTCCTACTTGTAACCATGAACCTGTTTAACCACCCTACCTATGCAAACCGTTGCTTGGCTAAGTACGCTTCGCTCAGCCCCTCTTATAGCATTGTTAGTTGCAGGTGAAGATTGAAGATGCTTGCTTCATGTTGAAGTTTGGTTGGGTTATATCACACTATATAAATGCTTAAAATGAAATCATCTATATACTGGCAGGGTGGAAGGCTAAGCCTTTTGCTTGGTGTTTTGTTCCACTCATGCCGTTAGGAACCGTATAAACCGGTGTTATGTTCCTTGATTATGCGTTCCTAACACGGTTGGGGTGTATGGGACCCCCTTGATAAACCGCTAAGTGCTAAGTCTTTTCCAGCAAGTCCCAACATTTGGTACTATTTGCCTCATAATAACAACTTAATTAATTAATTAAATTTGCATAGGGGGTCGCTCCCTCGAGGATTCTTAATTCTACATAGCAGGGGGGGCCAGTGCTGATGGTGTTGGTCCCAAACGGGGAGCCTGCGGGGCCGCCTTGGGGAAACCCGAGGTATCTGGTATAACCCGTAGCTTCACCCATCCGGTCGTGTCCTGAGACTTAGATACGCGCGGCTACTATCAGGGTGTCGACACGCCGGGAGGATTTGCTGGATTAGCCTTACCTTAGTTCGGTTTAACTTGAGCACGGGATTCCGAGAATACTCTGGTCTTCCCACCTATGGAGTTGCGACTCCGCGGATCGTGGGCTTGTAATGGGTCAAGTTGGAACACCCCTGCAGGGTTATGAACTTTCGAAAGCCGTGCCCGCGGTTATGTGGCAGATGGGAGCTTGTTAATATCTGGTTGTAGAAAACTTGACACAATGTTTCAATACACTACCAGCGTGAGTTCCGTGACTGTCAATTTCCGAATAGGGATTCGGGAGTTGAACACGGTGGGGTTATGTTTGTCTGGCTTTAGTTAGGATCACTTCGTGATCATCTCTCGACCGAGGCTTTCTCTTCTCGCTCTCTATCACGTAAGCTAGTTGCTAGTTGCTGCTGCAGACACTACTCTTTTCTTCAGCCTTATCCTCACCCAGGGCTTAAATAGTCGTGTTACCCGGGAACGGGATTGCTGAGTCCTCTGTGGCTCACAGTTACTTCACCACACCAGATGCAGGTTCAGCCGAGTTTGATGCAGGAGTTGGATCAGTTCTTCACCGGGAGCTCAATGAAGAGTTGGCCGTTTGCTTGTGACGTTTCGACGATCAGTAGTGGTTTCTACTAGGATTCGATCCTGACCTGTGGCTTTATGTTGTTTTGGTATCTTTCTTTTGGATCTTCACCCGTAGTCGGGTTGTGATGTTTTGAATGATGTTCTGCTTATGTAATGTATTGTGTGAAGTGGCGAGTGTAAGCCAACTATCTCCTTTTGCAATTTAATCCCTCTTTTACATGAGTCGTGCAAAGATACCAAACTTGAGATCATTCTAGGATGGGCTTATACCTTTAAGTCGTGCCTCGACACGTAGGAGGTATAGTCCCATCCTGGGCATTACATGCTCGACCATAGACGAGACAGCGGAAGCAACAAATATCTGAGTACAGACATAAAGTTAAACAAGTTGCCATCAGATGGCTAGCACAAACTGGGATACAGATCGAAAGAGGAGCAGGCCTCCTACCTGGGATCCTCCTAAACTACTCCTGGCTATCGTCGGCAGACTACACGTAGTAGTAGGCGCCTCCAGTGTAGTAGGAGTCGTCGTAGGTGGCGTCTAGCTCCTGGGCTCCACCATCGGGTTGCATCAACCTAGAAGAAGGAAAAGAAGGGGGGAAAGGGGGAGCAAAGCAACTGTGAGTACTCATCCAAAGTACTTGCAAGCAAGAATCATACTACATATGCAATGGTAACAATGATATGGGTAGTATCTGTGGACTGAACTACGGAAAGCTAGAATAAGAGGGGCATAGATAATCCTATCGAAAATATGCTTCTGGCGGGCTCCATCTTGCAGCAGTAGATGAGAATAGAAGGTAAGTTCACCAAGTAACATCGAATAGTATAATCCTACTCGACGATCCTCCCACACATCACCCTGTGAGAGAGCAACCACCGATTTATATCTGGAACTCATCTGGGTGTGTTTTATCAAGTATCCGGTTCTAGTTGTCATGAGGTCGGAATACAACTCCGGGTCGTACTTTTACCGAGGACACTGCTTTTCGAATAGATTAACTTACTTGCAGGGGTTCACCACATAACCCAGCACGCTCGATCCCATTTGGCTGGACACACTTTCCTGGGTCATGCCCGGCCTCGGAAGTTCAACACGTCGCAACCCTACCTAAGCACAACAGAGAGATTAGCACGCTTGTCTAAACCCTAAGTGCGCATGGGTCTGGGCCCATCGCCCAACGCACACATGCACATTGCGCACGCGGCCGGTGAGTAGGCCTAGCAACCTCCATTACTAAGGAAGTTACGTTACGCGGTCCAACCCGGCGTGCACCGCTCAGTCGCTGACGTCAAGAAGGCTTCGGCTGATACCACGACGTCGAGTGCCCATAAATATTCCCACGTAGCTGGTAAGTGCGTATAGGCCAACGACTGGACTTGGATCAAATATCCAAACTTGTTAAGCGTGTTATTATGAAATAACCGCAGACAACGACCAGGGACAGGCCCACCTATCTCCTAGGTGTCTCAACTTGCCCTGTCGCTCCGCAACAAAGATCCACACAGAGGGCCATCGGGAAAGTATGTCCTTTCAGCCCCTAAACCGTGAATCAACCGCGGGTACTCAACGAGCCAACCCGACCTTAGGCACAACATGTATCATGTATAATATGTATGTAGCATATACCCGTGATCACACCCAAGTGATCACGGCCCGATAGAATAGCAGGGCAGACGGACAAGGGTAGGGCCACTGATGGAATATTAGCATCCTATACTAAGCATTTAGGATTGTAGGTAAAGGTATCAACAGTTGTAGCAACAATGACATGCTATGCAGCAGAATAGGACTATCGAAATCAGTAACATGCTACACTACTCTAATGCAAGCAGTAGAGAGAAGAATAGGCGATATCAGTTTGATCAGGGGGCGCTTGCCTGGAAACTCGGTAACGAAGGTGGGGTCGTCAACACCGTAGTCGACCGGGACAGCAGTAGTGTCGGTCTCATAGTCTACCGGAGAGAAGAGGGGGAAGAAACAATGAATACAATGCAAACAGATGCATGATGATGCATGACATGACATGTAACAACGTTAGGTGTGCCCTAACGCAGTACTGGGTGATACTGGCGAAGGGGGGACACATCCGGGAAAGTATTCCCGGTGTTTCGCATTTTCGGGCGTATGAAACGGAGGGGGAAAGTTGCATGTTTGGTATGCTAGGGACGTGTGGTTGACGAACAGTCTGCGTATTCGGATTCGTCTCGAAATTCTAAGCAACTTTCATGTACAAAGTATTTTCATCCGAGTTACGGATTATTTTATATTAATTTTTAAAATTTTAAAATCATTTTCTAATTTATTAATTATTAAATAAATTCGAAAGTTATATTATTGCATCAGCACTATGTCAGCAGTCAACAGGGATGTTGACTAGGTCAACTTACGTGTCGGTCCCACATGTCAATGACTGTTTAGTTAATTAACAGTTAATTACGTTATTTAGTGAATAGGTTATTCTAAATAGAATTAATTAAGTTAATTAATTAATTAAACTTTTATTATTTATTATTATTTTATTTTATTTTATTTATTATTATTTTAATCTCTTTTTTTCAGGGGCTGGGCCCCTCTGTTCAGTGGCACTGAGGCCTAACGAGTGAGGGCTACCGGGCGATGGGCAGGCGCTAACGAGCGAACCCGAGCACGGCATCGCCCAAACGGACTCGCACAGGGGGATCGTGGTGGCCGACGGAGAGGCCAGTAGCGGTGCGGGGCAGCAGGCACTAGGTGAGGCCGTGGTCGGAGAGGGCAGCAGCAGGGGAGCCGGGGCGCGGCGGTGCGGGACGCGAGCGGCGGAGGCAGACAGCATGCGCGGCGGTAGGTGGGGGCGAAAGCAGCACCGGCGTGAGCGCGAAGGGCAGGGACGCGCGCGAGTGCGCCGAGTAGAGGAAGCAGCTGCAGCGGGGTCGTGGGCGAGGGGCCTTGGCGGGCGGGCCGAGCAGAGGTCGGGCCGCGGCGGCGAGCGCGGGGCTTCAGGCGCGGTGCGCAGCGACGACAGTAGCGGCAGTAGCAGACGGTCGCGACAGGAGCGGGGCGAGCGCTGGCTCCGCGGCCCAGGCCCGGCGCGGGGAAGGAGGCCTCGACGCGGGACGGCGGGCGAGTGTTCGTGCATGCGTGGACAGGGGAGAGAGAGGAGGGAGTGGCCCTCACCGTTTGTTGTAGATGAACACGGGCGGCGAGGCTCGGTGGAGCCGTCGAGAGGGAGACGAGGAGGCGTGCAGTCCGGTGGGGAGGTCCAGGTGGTGTTGCTCCAGCAATGGCGGGGGAGCATCGGGCGGTGGCGGCGTCGAGACCGCCGATCCGATCTGGATCGGGGGGAAGGGAGGAGAGGAGTGCGGGGGGAGTGGTGGTGGTGGTTAGGTCACAGGGGAGACAAGGGCCATATAGGCCCGGGGTTGGGCTGGCTGGCTGGGCCGTCTGGCCAAGTTGGCCAGGGCGCTTTCCTTTTCCTTTTTTTGTGTTCTGTGTTGTAATTCCCTTTTCTTTTATTTATTTTCATTTTTCCGTTTTATTTATTTTAGATTATTTGGGCATTTTCAAAAAATATGTTTTCTGCAACATAATTACCAATGCAATATTTGGTTGACTCCAAACTTTTTAGTTGTGATATTTGAAAACTTCTATTGTTTGCCAAATACTAAATTTTGAATTTGAATCGTTTCGATCTAACGCGAGTTTAGCAACAGTATCGGAGGTGATGTGGCATCATAAGCATAGGTACACTATAGCTTAATTATTCGGGTGTTACAAATCTCCTCCACTATAAGAAATCTCGTCCTGAGATTTAGGAGGTAGAAGAAAATAGTGCGGGTATTCTACATGAAGACGATCCTCGCATTCCCAAGTGGCTTCGTCTTCAGAGTGATGCGACCACTGCACTTTAAGGAACTCGATTGCCTTCTGACGTGTGCGACGTTCAGCTTGGTCGAGAATGTGGACCGGGTGCTCTTTATAGGAGAGGTCCTGTTGCAACTCGAGCACTTCGTGGTCTACTGCTCGGACTGGGTCCTTGAAGCAGCGGCGGATTTGAGACACGTGGAACAGATCGTGAACCTGAGAAAGGTTCGGTGGCAACTCCAGTTGATATGCCACCTTCCCATGCCTTTCAAGAATAGTTAATGGACCAATATAGCGAGGTGCTAACTTGCCCTTGATCCCGAAGTGGTGAGCATCCTTCATTGGTGTAAATCGAAGATAAGCCTTTTTGCCAGGTTGATAGACCATATCCCGATGATGACGGTCATACTGACTTTTCTGACGTGACTGAACAGTCTTCAGATTCTCGCGGATGATGCAGACTTGCTCTTCAGCATGTTGAATAATATCCGGAGCGAAGAGTGAACGTTCCCGAGTTGCTGGCCAGTTCAGAGGGGTTCGGCACTTTCGTCCATATAACACTTCGAAGGGAGCCATCTTCAGACTAGCTTGATAGCTATTATTATAAGAGAACTCAGCATAGAGGAGAGATTCCTCCCATTTCTTGCCGAAGGAAATTACACAAGCTCGAAGCATGTCTTCGAGAACTTGGTTGACGCATTCAACTTGCCCTTGCGACTGAAGATGAAAAGCAGTATTGAATGACAGATGTGTTCCCATAGCTTCTTGGAAACTTGCCCAGAATCTTAAAGTGAATAAACTGCCACGGTCTGAAGTGGTTACCAGTGGAATACTGTGAAGTGAAACAATTCTGGACATGTAGAGAGTTGCCAGCTGACTAGCAGTAATCGTTTCTTTGACACCCAGAAAATGTGCAACTTTAGAAAGCTGGTCAATGACGACAAGAATTGCATCATTACTTTTCTGCGATTTGGGAAATCTAGTGACGAAGTCCATTTCAACGTGGTCTCATTTCCATTCAGGAATAGAGATATGTTGCATGGTTCCAGCAGGCCTTTGATGTTGTGCTTTGATACGACGGCAAACGTCACACTCAGCGACATAACGAGCAATGTCTTGCTTCATATTAGACAACAAGAATCTCCGACGAATGTCTTGGTACATCTTGGTACCACCAAGATGAATAGACAGAGGTGTATCATGAGCTTCTTTCATAACCCTTGGGGTCATATCCAGGATTTTCTTCGCACATGGTACCACTAAGCGGCCTTTGAAGTACAAGGCGCCATCATCAGCAATAGTGAAGAATGAGGGCTTTCCTTTTTTGAGATAGCGTTTAATCTTCTCGACTTCGGAGTCATAAAGTTGAATAGTCTTGATATCGCCAACGAGATCTGGTTCGACAGCCAGGGTATTTAGAGAACCCTGAGGAACAACACGAAGATTCATCTTGCGGGACTCTGAGGGAGGGGGAGCGAGAGCTCCAGGAGGAACAATATGGAGGTTCAACTTTCTGAATTCTCCAACAAGCGAGGGCTGAACCTTGTGAGCCTGGAGGTGGTTGCAATATGACTTGTGGCTTAAGGCATTAGCCATCACATTAGCCTTGCCCGGGGTATAGGAAATACCCAAGTCAAAATCTGCTACGGTCTCCATCCATCTCTGTTGACGGAGGTTCATCTCTGGTTGAGTAAACAAGTACTTCAGACTTTGCTGGTCGGTGAATATCTCGCAATGATTACCAAGAAGGTAATGTCACCACTGTTTTAGAGCATATATGATAGCAGCAAGATCAAGGTCGTGAACTGGGTAGTTCTCTTCATGACGGCGCAATTGACGAGAGGTATAAGCAATTACTCTACACTCTTGCATCAGGACACAACATAATCCTTGATGGGAAGCGTCGCAGTAGATGACGAAGTCCTTCTTAGTATCAGGTGGAGCAAGTACTGTGGCAGTAGTCAGTTTGTCCTTGAGCACCTGAAAACTTTCCTGTCATTTGTTTGTCCACTCGAACTTGACGCCTTTGTGAAGTAGACCAGTCAGAGGCTTGGCGATCATGGAGAAGTTCTCGACGAATCGACAGCAATAGCTGGCGAGACCGAGAAAACTTCTGACTTGCTTGACGTTCTTTGGAGGAGTCCAATTGAGAATGGCCTAAACTCGCTCGGGGTTGACGGCAATACCATCATTTGAGATGACATGCCCAAGGTAGGTCACTTTAGGAAGCCAGAACTCGCACTTGGAATATTTAGCATACAATTGATGCTCTCGAAGCTTTTCCAGTACAAGGCGAAGATGTTCAGCATGCTCTTCCTTATTCTTGGAAAATACAAGGATATCATCTAGATATACCACGACGAATTTGTCGAGGTATTCCATGAATATATAGTTCATCAGGTGAGAGAAAGTAGCTGGAGCATTTGTCAAGCCGAATGACATGACGGTGTACTCAAAGGAACCATACCGAGTCACGAAGGCGGTCTTTGGGATATCCTCTTCACGAACACGGATCTGGTGGTAACCCAACCTCAAGTCGAGTTTAGAAAACATTGATGAACCAGCCAGTTGATCATACATATCATTGATCCAAGGAAGGGGATATTTGTTCTGAATAGTTGCTTGGTTGATAGGACGGTAATCTTGGACCAATCGGTTTGTCCCATCCTTCTTCCTGACAAAGAGGGAAGGTGCTCTACAAGGAGAGCAACTCGGGCGAATGAAACCACTAGCAAGAGATTTGTTGATTTCCTCCTTAAGCTCAATGAGTTCATGAGAGGCGGCATCTTGTAGGGTCGTTTGGCTATAGGAGTGGTGCCTTGTTTCAAGTCGATGATAAACTCGACAGCTCTAGCAGGGGAATCCCTGGAAGTTCTTCACGAAAGATGTCTTGGAAGTCGCGTACAACGGGAATGTTTTCAATGCCCTCGAGTGGTGAAGCGTTCAATGCATTCAATGCATAAATACATGCCTTGGCATTCTGAACTAGATGAGCATTGTAGCTTACTATTTCATTGGAAGGGTGTAATAGATGGACTGTCTTGGTGGCGCAAACTATAGAAGCAGTATGCGCTTTTAGCCGATCCATTCCCAGAATGAGGTCGATGTTGGACGACTTCAGGATAATGGGAGAGGCATAGAACTCCAACCCTTCGATTTCAACGGGAACCTCGTGACAACCCATAGAGGTTTGACATTGACCGGCAAGGTTTTTTACCACTACTGAAGTGTTCATTTCTTCACATCTAATGTCGTGCTTATTTGCAAAATCTTCTAACATGAATGAATGCGATGCTCCTGAATCAAATAAAATAGATGCAAGTACTGAATTAACAAGGAGAGTACCCATCACAGTAGCAGGTTGGTCTTGAGCTTCATTGAGATCAACGTGGTTGGCCTGAGCACGACCATAAGGCTTGGCATTGTTGTTGCGGGGCTGATTGTTCCCACGACCAGATGTAGGCAGTGCAAGCTGGTTCTGATTCTGGAAGCAGTTCCTGGCAAGGTGCCCTGGCTGACCACACTTGTAGCACAGACATCATTGGGGGCAGAAGCCGGAGCTGGGAGTCGTGCTACTGGAAGTCTTGGCTGCCTGGGTGGTGGAGGCCGACGAGGTGCAGCATAGGACTGCCTTGGAGCAGGTGCAGCTAGACGGCACACATTGTTGGGAATCCGGACCCTACACTTCTGTGAGGGAGGGCCCGAGGATGAGCCCGGTTCACGGTTGCGCCTAAGAGAGCCCTGGTGTTCCTGCAGACCAGTTTCAACCTGGATGGCCTTGTTCACCAAGGTGGCGAAATCTCCAAAGTCATGCACAAGGAGTGCCAGCTTGATTTCAGCTTGAAGTCTGTCGCGGAACTTTTCCTGTCTATGAGCATCAGTGGCAATGTCTTCTTCAGCATAGCGGGATAAGTCCAGAAACTCCCGCTGATAAGCATCCACAGTCTTGTTGCCCTGGGTGAGATTGCGGAACTCACGCTTCTTCCTATCCATGATTCCCTGAGGAATGAAGCAGGCACGAAAGGCAGCTTGGAATTCCAGCCAAGTGATGATTGTTCCAGCAGGGAATGTACGCATGTGGCTGTCCCACCATTGAGCAGCGGGACCCTTTAGATAGTATGCCGCAAAGGTGACATAGTTGGCAGGGGCTACTTCGGCAGACTCCAGGTCAAAGGCAATGCCACGGAGCCAGTCAACAGCATCAAGAGGCTGAGTTGAGCTGCGGTAGACGGATGGATTGAGGCGAGCAAAGTCATTCAGTGTCACTACGCCAGGCTGCTGATTCATGTTAGGGCGAGGGAACTGAGCCATGACAGTCTCCATGAACTAACAAGTCAGCTCAAACTGTTGGACCAGACCGGCCATGTATTCAGGCGGTGGTGGGGCGTTGCCACCACGACCACGGCCAATTGGTCTAACCATCTTGCTAATATATAACAGGGGTAGTTCAGCATTGAGAAATTTGCAAACACAAGAATCATTCATGAATGAAACATGCATAATGAAAGGAGCACGTAAAATACCACATAGTAGTCGGCATATATTACAAAAGGGTGCATGCATAGAGTTCAGGACATAGACTAAGGACATCATAGGCGGCACGCAGGCTCACGGCGAATGCATCTAATACTAATAAGTAAGACTACGTCAGTCCCAGGCGGAATTGTGGAGGTAGAGGTAGTCTGACAGCTGGCAGCGCTGCAACAAAAAGTCCTCCACGCCAGCAACCTGGGGGTTGTGGATACTATGTTGCAGAACCCGACGTCCAGGTGGCAACAGAGGACCAAGTGCGGGAGTGTAGCCTCCCGCATCTGGCCAACCGACACTAGGAGGCATCACGGTCCTAGCTGGGTAGATCGCAGTAGGTGGCAGCTGTCTAGATAGGACAAAGGGGTGCAACAACGTCAAGGCGCGGTACATGTGCTGACGGGTCGTGTACAACTCGTGGCGAAGAGCTCGGTTAGCTCAATCCAGCCCATCAGCATGCAGAACAAGGTTCTGATGATGGGAGGGCTCTCGGGTGACAGTGGAGTAGACAGCATTGTAGTATCCCTCCGCTCCATCGTCGGAGATGATAGCAACGTGCCTGAAAGGGGAAGTGTCCAACGCCCGATACTCTCCACAAAGGCATGTCAGAGTAGCGTAAGCAGCATCGTGAACTACCATATCGATGGTCACTCCAATACCATGAGCGGTGTGCAGCACAGTAGAGGAGTCCTCTTCATGAGAGTAGAGGCGGACGATGGCACGATACTGCTCCTAGTTAAAGTCCTGGTACTACTTGTACACGGTATGCTCAGGGTGCCAGCGATAACCCAGACAGGTCATCATCTCAGCTAGCACAGAAGGTATCCCTGATGCTCCAATGGCCTGCGTGTGGCGCACGACCTGCCTCGTGGGTTCCATCTGAAAACAAAGATGTTTCAAAGGAGTCAAACGACAGTGTGGGGATTATGCAAAATACTATTCTAAGAAATAACTATGGCTTACCCAACTTTGGGGTGAGTGGTCTCGGGATCCTAATGTTAGAGTTAGTAAATTCGTTTAACCGGAATTAGGAGAGTGTTCAGAGTCCCGGAGTAAAGATCGAGGAGTAAAAGAACCTAGTACCACCCAAATGGCGACGTGGGGCCGTAAGCCACACAGCCATGTTAGTAAAAGTTTTGCAATGTCTAGACTCGACTTCGGCCAAGGAGTGTGGAAGGGGGATTCCTACTGGCAGTCGGCTCTGATACCAACTTGTGACGCCCACGATTTGACCATACACTAATCATGCACGCAAATGTGTACGACCAAGGCCAGGGACTCACTTGTAGATATCACAACACAACTCTAAAAGTAAAATAAGTCATACAAGCTTCATATTACAAGCCAGGGGCCTCGAGGGCTCGAATACAAGTGCTCGATCATAGAAGAGTCAGCGGAAGCAACAAATATCTGAGTACAGACATAAAGTTAAACAAGTTGCCATAAGATGGCTAGCACAAACTGGGATACAGATCGAAAGAGGATCCTCCTAAACTACTCCTGGTCGTCGTCGGCAGACTGCACATAGAAGTAGGTGCCTCCAGTGTAGTAGGAGTCATCGTAGGTGACGTTTGGCTCCTGGGCTCCACCATCTAGTTGCATCATCCGAGAAGAAGGAAAAGAAGGGGGAAAAGGGGGAGCAAAGCAACCATGAGTACTCATCCAAAGTACTCGCAAGCAAGGATCTATACTACATATGCAATGGTAACAATGACATGGGTAGTATCTGTGGACCGAACTGCAGAAAGCCAGAATAAGAGGGGGATAGCTAATCCTATCAAAGACTACGCTTCTGGCAACCTTCATCTTGCAGCAGTAGATGAGAGTAGAAGGTAAGTTCACCAAGTAACATCGAATAGCATAATCCTACTCGGCGATCCTCCCGCACATCACCCTATGAGAGAGCAACCACCGAGTTATATTTGGAACTCATCTGGGTGTGTTTTATCAAGTATCCGGTTCTAGTTGTCATGAGGTCGGAATACAACTCCGGGTCATCCTTTTACCGAGGGACACGGCTATTCGAATAGATTAACTTCCCCACAGGGGTGCACCACATAACCTAGCACGCTTGATCCCATTTGGCCGGACACACTTTCCTGGGTCATGCCCGGCCTCGGAAGATCAACACGTCACAGCCCTACCTAAGCACAGCTGAGAGGTCAGCACGCCGGTCTAAATCCTAAGCACGCAGGGGTCTGGGCCCATCGCCCAACACACACCTGCACGTTGCGTACGTGGCCGGTGAGCAGACCTAGCAACCTCCATTACTAAGGAAGTTACGTTACGCGGTCCAACCCGGCGCGCGTCGCTCAGTCGCTGACGTCAAGAAGGCTTCGGCTGATACCACGACATCGAGTGCCCAGAACTATTCCCACGTAGCTGGTTAGTGCGTATAGTCCAACGGCCAGACTCAGATCAAATATTCAAACTCGTTAAGCGTGTTATTATGAAATAACCACGGACAACGACCAAGGCCAGGCCCACCTGTCTCCTAGGTGTCTCAACCTGCCCTGTCGCTCCGCAACAAAGATCCACACAGAGGGCCATCGGGAAAGTATGTCCTTTCAGCCCCCAAACCATAAATCAACCGCAGGTACTCAACGAGCCGACCCGACTTTAGTCACAACATGTATCATGTATAATATGTATGTATCATATACCCGTGATCACACCCAAGTGATCACGGCCCGATAGAATAGCAGGGCAGACGGACAAGGGTGTAGGGCCACTGATGGAATACTAGATCCTATACTAAGCATTTAGGATTGCAGGTAAATGTATCAACAATTGTAGCAACAATGACAGGCTATGCAGCAGAATAGGATTATCGAAAGCAGTAACATGCTACACTACTCTAATGCAAGCAGTAGAGAGAAGAATAGGCGATATCAGGTTGATCAAGGGGGGGCTTGCCTGGAAGCTCGCCAACGAAGGTGGGGTCGTCAACACCGTAGTCGATCGGGGAAGCAGCAGCGCCGGTCTCGTAGTCTACCGGAGAGAAGAGGGGTAAGAAACAATGAATACAATGCAAACAGATGCATGCCGATGCATGACATGACATGTAACTGTATTATGTGTGCCCTAACGCAGTACCGGGTGATACTGGCGCAGGGGGAAACATCCGGGAAAGTATTCCCGGTGTTTTGCGTTTTCAGGCGGATGAAACGAAGGGATAAAGTTGCATGTTCGGTATGCTAGGGATGTGTGGTTGACGAACGGTCTGCGTATTCGGATTCGTCTCGAAATTCTGAGCAACTTTCATGTACCAAGTATTTTCATCCGAGTTATGGATTATTTTATATTAATTTTTAAAGTTTTAAAATCATTTTCAAATTTATTAGTTATTAAATAAAATCGAAAATTATATTATTGCATCAGCATGACGTCAGCAGTCAACGGGGGTGTTGAGTGGATCAACTGACGTGTGGGTCCCACATGTCAATGACTGTTTAGTTAATTAACAGTTAATTACGTTAATTAGTGATTAGGTTATTCTAAACAGAATTAATTAAGTTAATTAATTAATTAAACTTTTATTCATTAGTATTATTATTATTATTTTATTTAATATTATTATTTTATTATTATTATTTAAAAAAAATTCACGGGTAGGGCCCCTCTGTTCAGTGGCACAAAGGCCTAACGGGTGAGGGCTACCGGGTGACGGGCGGGCGCTAACGAGCGCACCCGAGCACGGCGTCGCCCGAACGGACGTGCACAGGTGGCTCACGGTGGCCGACGGCCAGGCCAGCATCGGTGCGGGGCAGCAGGCACTAGGTGAGGCCGTGACCGGAGAGAGCAGCAGTAGGGGAGCCGGGGCGCGGCGGTGCGGGAGGCGAGCGGCGGAGGCAGACAGCGTGCGCGGCGGCACGTGGGGGCGGAAGCAGAACCGGCGTGGGCTCGAAGGGCAGGTACGCGCGCGAGTGTGCCGAGTGGAGGAAGCAGCTGCAGCGGGGTCGTGGCCAAGAGTCTTTGGCGGGCGGGCCGAGCAGAGGTCGGGCCGCGGCGGCGAGTGCGGGGCTTCAGGTGCGGTGCGTAGCGACGACAACAACGGCAGTAGCAGACGGTCGCGGCAGGAGCGGGGCGAGTGCTGGTTGCGCGGCCCAGGAGCGACGCGGGGAAGGAGGCCGCTATGCGAGACGGCGGGCGAGTGCGCGTGCATGCGTGGACATGGGACAAATAGGAGGGTGTGGACCTCACCATTTGTTGTAGATGAACAGGGGCGGTGAGCCTCGGGGGAGGTCCAGGTGGTGGTGCTCCGGCGATGGCGGGGGAGCACCGGGCAGCGTCGGCGTCGAGCCCGCCGATCCGATCTGGATCGGGGGAAAGGGAGGAGAGGAATGCGGGGGGAGTGGTGGTGGTGGTTAGGTCACGGGGGAGACAAGGGCCATATAGGCGAGGGGTTGGGCTGGCTGGCTGGGCCGTCTGGCCCAGTTGGCCAGGGGGCTTTTCTTTTCCTTTTTTGTGTTTTGTGTTGTAATTCCCTTTTATTTTATTTATTTTCATTTTTCGGCTTTATTTATTTTAGATCATTTGGGCATTTTCTAAAAATATGTTTTCTGCAACATAATTACCAATGCAATATTTGGTTCACTCTGAACTTTTTAGTTGTGATATTTGAAAACTTCTATTGTTTGCCAAATACTAAATTTTTAGTTTGAATCGTTTTGTTCTAACGCAAGTTTAGCAACAGTATCGGAGGTGACGTGGCATCATTAGCATAGGTACACTGTAGCTTAATTATTCGGGCGTTACAAGTACTTTGCTTTGATGACTTGTAGATTTTTACAATAAGTATGTGAGTTCTTTATGACTAATGTTGAGTCCATGGATTATACGCACTCTCACCCTTCTGGCATTGCTAACCTCTCTTGTACCGCGCAACTTTCGCCGGTACCATACGCCCATCATATACCTTTCTCAAAACATCCACCATACCTACCTATTATGGCATTTCCATACCCATTCCGAGATATATTCCCATGCAACTTTCCACCGTTCCGTTTATTATGACATGTTTCATCATTGTCATATTGCCATGCATGATCATGTAGTTGACATCGTATTTGTGTCAAGGCCACCATGCATAATTTTTCATACATGTCACTCTTGATTCATTGCACATCCCGGTACACTGCCGGAGGCACTCATATAGAGTCATATTTTGTTCTAGTGTCGAGTTGTAATCCTTGAGTTGTAAATAAATAGAAGTCTGATGATCATCATTATTAGATCATTATCCCCCAAAAAGGGGAAAGGCTATAAAAAGTAAACACCAAAAAAAGAGAAAGGCCAAATAAAAAAAAGGAAGGCCCAAAAAAGGAAAAAAAGGGACAATGCTACTTTTTTCCACACTTGTGCTTCAAAGTAGCACCACGATCTTCATGATAGAGAGTCCCTTGTTTTGTCACTTTCGTACACTAGTGGGAATTTTCATTATAGAACTTGGCTTGTATATTCCAACGATGGGCTTCTCAAATGCCCTAGGTCTTCGTGAGCAAGCAAGTTGGATGCACACCCACTTAGTTTCTTTTGTTGAGCTTTCATACATTTATAGCTCTAGTGCATCCGTTGCATGGCAATCCCTACTCACTGACATTGATATCTATTGATGGGCATCTCCATACCCCATTGATACGCCTAGTTGATGTGAGACCATCTTCCTCCTTCTGTATTCTCCACAATCACCACTCTATTCCACCTATAGTGCTATATCCATGGCTCACGCTCATGTATTGCGTGAAAATTGAAAAGTTTGAAAAAAATTAAGTATGAAACAATTGCTTGGCTGAAACTGGGGTTGTGCATGATTTGGGTATTTGTGTGATGAAGATGGAGCATAGCCAAACTATATGATTTTGTAGGGATGAACTTTCTTTGGCCATGTTATTTTGAGAAGACATAATTGCTTTGTTAGTATGCTTGAAGTATTATTATTCTTATGTCAATATTAAACTTTTGTCTTGAATCTTTCGGATCTGAACATTCATGCCACAATAAATAAAATTACATTGAAAATTATGTTAGGTAGCATTCCACATCAAAAGTTCTTTTTTTATCATTTACCTACTCGAGGACAAGCAGGAATTAAGCTCGGGGATGCTTGATATTTCTCCAACGTATCTATAATTTTTTATTGTTCCATGGTATTATATTATATGTTTTGGATGTTTAATGGGCCTTAATATACTCTTTTATATGATTTTCGGGACTAACCCATTAACCCAGAGCCCAGTGCTAGTTTTTGTTTTTTCCTTGTTTTTGTGTATCGCAGAAAAGGAATACCAAACCGAGTCCAATTGACCTGAAACTCAATGGAGGTAGTTTTTGTACCAGAAGAAGCCCAGGAGTACCGAAGATGGACCACAGGAGTCCCGAGGCCACCACGAGGGTGGGGGGCACGCCTTACCCCGTGGGCACGCCCCCCTATTTCGTGGCCGCCTCGGGGACCCCCTTTACTTATTCCGGACTCCAACACCTCTAATATATACCCAAACCTCCAGAAAATAACCTAGATCGGGAGTTCCGCCACCGCAAGCCTCTATAGACACCAAAAACCAATCGGGACCCTATTCCGGCACCCTGCGGGAGGGGGGAATCTCTCTCCGGTGGTCATCTTCATCATCCTGGCGCTCTCCATGACGAGGGGGAGTAGTTCACCCTCGGGGCTGAGGGTATGTACCAGTAGCTATGTGTTTGATCTCTCTCTCTCTCATGTTCTTGATATGGCATGATCTTGTTGTATTGCGAGCTTTGCTACTATAGTTGGATCCTATGATGTTTCTCCCCCTCTACCTTCTTGTAATGGATTGAGTTTTCCCTTTGCAGTTATCTTATCGGATTGAGTCTTTAAGGATTTGAGAACACTTGATGTATGTCTTGCATGGGTTACCCGTGGTGACAATGGGGTATTCTATTGATTCACTTGATGTATGTTTTGGTGATCAACTTGCGGGTTCCGTTACCTTGGGAATCTATGCATAGGGGTTGGCACACGTTTTCGTCCTGACTCTCCGGTACAAACTTTGGGGCACTCTTTGAAGTTCTTTGTATTGGTTGAATAGATCAATATGAGATTGTGTGATGCATAGCGTATAATCATGCCCTGGGATACTTGAGGTGACAATGGAGTATCTAGGTGACATTAGGGTTTTGGTTGATATGTGTCTTAAGGTGTTATTCTAGTACGAACTCTAGGATAGATTGAACGAAAAGAATAGATTCGTGTTATGTTACTACGAACTCTTGAATAGATCGATCTGAAAGAATAACTTTGAGCTGGTTTCATACCCTACAATAGTCTCTTCATTTGTTCTCCGCTATTAGTAACTTTGGAGTGACTCTTTGTTGCATGTTGAGGGATTGTTATATGATCTAACTATGTTATTATTGTTGAGAGAACTTGCACTAGTTAAAGTATGAACCCTAGGCCTTGTTTCAATGCATTGCAATACCGTTTATGCTCACTCTTATCATTAGTTACCTTGCTGTTTTTATATTTTTCATATTACAAAAACCTATATCTACCATCCATATGGCACTTGTATCACCATCTCTTTGTCGAACTAGTGCACCTATACAATTTACCATTGTATTGGGTGTGTTGGGGACACAAGAGACTCTTTTTTATTTGGTTGCAGGGTTGTTTGAGAGAGACCATCTTCATCCTACGCCTCCCACGGATTGATAAACCTTAGGCCATCCACTTGAGAGAAATTTTCTACTGTCCTACAAACCTCTACACTTGGAGGCCCAACAACGTCTACAAGAAGAAGGTTGCGTAGTAGACATTAGGAGGTACCGTTTACATAGTGCTACTTGGTTCTCCTACTGGTTCGATAAGCTTGGTCTCATCACTGAGGGAAATACCTTATCATTGTTGTGTTGCATCCTCCCTTATTCCTTGGGAAAATACCGACGCATCTCAAGTGACACCAATGGAATTTTCTGGTGCCGTTGCCGGGGATACATCATCAACATCTATCATCTTTGTAATCACAAATCTCATCTCCTTGCAATTTACATTATTTTCCATTTGCCTCTCATTTTCATCTCCCCCACTTCACAAAAATTTGCCATTTTTATTCGCCTCTTTTTCGTTCGCCGTTTTCCGGTCGGATCTATTGCCCACTTGTGTTCTTTTTACTATTGCTCAAGATGACGCAAGAGAGCACTAAGTTGTGTGCTTTGTCCAATACCAACAACAATGATTTCATTAGCACTCCGATTGCTCCTCCCGCCACTAGTGCGGAATCTTATGATATCAATGCTGCTTTGTTGTATCTTATCATGAAAGATCAATTTTCCGTTATTCCTAATGAGGAGCCGCATCCCATCTTAACACCTTCATGGAGTTATTTGATATGCGAAAGAAAAAAGATGTGGACAATGATATTGTGAATTTGAAATTATTTCCGTTCTCTTTGCGCGATTGCGCTAAAATTTGGTTTTCGTCTTTGCCTCGAAATAGTATCGATTCTTGGGGTAAGTGCAAAGACGCCTTTATGACTAAGTATTTTCTGCCCGCAAAAATTATTTCCCTTAGAACCAGATCACGAATTCCAAGCCACTTGAACATGAGCATGTTGCACAATCTTGGGAAATGATGAAATTGATGCTAAGGAATTGCCCAACTCATGGGTTAAATCTTTGAATGATCATACAAAAAAATTATGCGGGGTTGAATTTTGTTTCTCGAAATATTTTGGACTCTGCCGCGGGCGATACTTTTATGGAAATTACTTTGGGTGAAGCCACCAAACTTATTGACAATATTATGGCGAACTATTCGCAATGGCATACCGAAAGGGCGCCTACTAGTAAAAAATTTAATTCGGTTGAAATTGATTCTTTGAGTGAAAAAGTTGATGCTATCATGAAAATGGTTGCTAGTAAGAATGCTCCTATTGATCTTAATGATATGACTTTGTCTACTTTGATTGAGCAAAATAGTGGTGTTATAGATGTGAATTTTATCTTGCAAAATAATTTCAACAATAGATGTGAATTTGAAAATGGTTGCTTATAGAGGTAATTTTAATCCTAGGCCTTTCCCGGGAAATTCCTCTAATAGTTATGGTAATTCTTATTACAATAATAATAGGAATGCCTCTGATCTAGAGAACAATATTAAAGAATTCATCAACACTCAAAAGGTTTTATACGCTTCTATATAAGAAAAATTGAACAAGATTGATGATATGTCTAGAAGTATAAATAGAATTTCTCATGATGTGGAAAATCTCAAGTTGAAATTTTTGTGCCTAAGGTTGAGGAATGAATTAAGGCTCTTTATGTCTCTATGGATGAAAGTAAGAAATGAACCGCTATGCTTAGAGCTAAAAGAGATTTTTTTAGAAAAATCGTCTTCTAGTGATTGCTTTCATAAAAATGATGAAGATCTTAAAATGATTGGTGTTTCTTCTATTGATTCCTTGTTTAGTAAAGTTCAACTTGAGACTGAAGAATAGTCAACTTTATCTAGAAGGCGTCCCGATAATTCAGAGGGTGAAAATCTTGTTAAGAAAATTGATAAAAGTGGATTTGGAGAGGTCAAAACTTTAACTGGTGATGTGCCCACTCTTTTGGATTACAAGGACTTTAATTATGATAGTTTCTCTTTGATTGATTGTATTTCCTTGTTGCAAACCATGATAAATTCACCTCATGCCTATGAACAAAATAAAGCTTTTACAAAACATATTGTTGATGTTATGATGAAAGCTTTAGAAGATAAGGTGGAATTCGAAGTGTCAATCCCTAGGAAATTGCATGATGAATTGGAACCTACTATCAAAATCAGGATAAAAATTTATGAGTGCAATGCTTTATGTGATTTGGGTGCTAGTGTTTCCACAATTACGAAATCTCTTTGTGATGTTCTTGGTCTTACCAACATCGAAGATTGTTCTCTGAATTTGCATTTGGTAGATTCTACTATTAAAAAAACTTTGGGAAGAATCAATGATGTTCTTATTCTTGCAAATCAGAACTATGTACCAGTAGACTTTATTGTTCTTGACATTGATTGCAATCCATCTTGTCCTATTATACTTGGTAGACCATTTTTATGCACTATTCGTGCAGTAATTGATATGAAAGAAGGGAACATTAAATTTCAATTTCCCTTGAGAAAGGGCATGCAACACTTGCCTAGAACTAAGATAAAATTGTCTTATGAATCTATAATGAGGGCAATCTATGGAACATCCAACAACGATGACAATACTTGATATCTTGGTATTATGCCTAGCTAAGGGCGTAAAACAATAGCGCTCGTTGGGAGGCAACCCAACTTGTATCTTTTTTCTTTTTGGTTTTCTTGTTGTTTTTAATAAAATACCCAATAATACCTCTGGTTTGATGTGTTTTTGTGGTTTAAATAAATGTTTGTGCCAAGCAAAGCCTTTGGGATGGTTGATAGTTGATTTGATCGCGTTGGAAATTCAGAAACTTTTGCGTCAAGAGTTCGAATTTCTGACAATTACTGAAACGTGATAAACTCTTGCATTTTTTGGCGTTATCAATATAAAAATTTGGCATGTTATCCTATTTTTTCAGAATTTTAGGAGTTACAGAAGAATGGTCAAAATTCGCATCTTTACATATTGTTCTGTTTTTGACATATTCTGTTTTCGTTGTGTTATGTGCTTGCTTTGATGATTCTATGGTTTCCTTTAAAGAGTTTTTGCATTAGAAAAGTTAGAATATAGTAGATATAATACAATTACAATTAAGAATTGGTTTTGTACAGTACTTAGAGTAAATATTAGTTTTGTTATACTAACGGATCTCATGATGTTTTGTTGAGTTTTGTGTGATTGAAGTTTTCAAGTTTTGGGTGAGATCGCGATGGATGAAGGAATAACTAGTAGAAAAGGCTAAACATGGGGATGCCCGAGGTACCCCAAGATATTATTCAATAAGTCTCAAGCAACTAAGCTTCGGGATGCCCCCGGGTGGCACCCCCTCTTTCTTCTAACGACCATCGGTATTTTACTTGAGACTATATTTTTATTCGTCGCATATTATGAGTTTTGCTTGGAGCGTCTTGTATGATATGAGTCTTTGCTTGTTTTTCTTTTTAATTTTTTAATAAGTGTCCTTGCCGTATACATCTATTTGACAGAGCCAATTATGATATTCTTGCTCATATGCTTCACTTAAATCTTTTTTAGAGCCTTGGAATTGCTCTAGTGCTCCACTTAAATCTTTTTTAGAGCCTTGGAATTGCTCTAGTGCTTCACTTAGATTAATTTGAGAGAAAGAAATATGATCCTCATGTTCTTTACTTATATTTGTTTGAGATTATCAAAAGCAACATATGAAAATAGTGCCAAAGTGATAGATATCCAAGGGGAATATAATAAAACCTTTCATGAAGATCATTGGACAAACTAAACTTGATTCTTTGTAATAGTTTTCAGATATGATGATAGTGATATGTGAGCCAAGTTAATGAGTAATTATGTTTTAGTAATAATACCTTTGTGATCCCCTATGCAAGCATGAAAGTGAATAGTCATGCAATGAAATTACATCCTACTTGTGTTGCATTATTCGATGTTAGTTATGTTTAATGTTGTCTTATGATGGTTTTCGTTCCTTGGTTGGTCGCTTCTCAACCTCTTGCTAGCCTCCACTTTGTACTAAGTAGAAATACTACTTGTGCATCCAATTCCTAAAACCCAAGTTATGACAAATGAGTCCACCATACCTACCAATATGCGGTATCTCCTTGCCATTCATCAAATTTGTATGTGCCAACTCTAACTTCAAATAAATTTCTCTTTTGTGTGCCCGTACTGCTCACGAAGTGGCGAGGGGTGATACGTCCATTTTTCATCCTGCTTTTATATTGATATTTATTGCATTATGGGATGTTATTACACATTATGTCACAATACTTATGCCTTTTCTCTCTTGTTTTATAAGGTTTACATGAAGAGGGAGAATGCCGGCAGCTGGAATTCTGGGCTGGAAAAGGAGCAAATATTGGTGACCTATTCTACATAACTCAAACAGTCCCAAAACTCCACGAAAATCAGTTTTGGAATATATAAAAAATATCGGGCGAAGAAAGCCCCAGAGTGGGGCCACCCACCGTCCATAAGGGTGGGGGCGCGCCCTACCCCCTAGGCACGCCCCCTGCCTCGTGGGCCACCTGGTAGCCCCCCGATGGCCATCATCTCGTATAAGGTGTATTCTGGCCTAGCAAAAATCATAAAGAAGCTTTCGGGACGAAGCGCCGCCGTCTCGAGGCAGAACCTTGGCGGAACCAATCTAGGGCTCCGGCGGAGCTGTTTTGCCGGGGAAATATCCCTCCGGAAGGGGGAAATCATTACCATTGTCATCGCCATCGATTCTCTCATCGGGAGGGGATCAATCTCCATCAACATCTTTACCAGCACTATCTCCTCTCAAACCCTAGTTCATCTCTTGTATCCAATCTTTGTCCCAAAACCTCAGATTAGTGCCTGTGGGTTGCTAGTAGTGTTGATTACTCCTTGTAGTTTACACTAGTTGGTTTATTCGATGGAAGATCATATGTTCAGATCCTTTATGCATATTAATACCCCTCTGCTTGTGAACATGAATACTGCTACTTCTCGAGCTTGCGTTGTATTCCCTCGAAGAGGAAAGGGTGATGCAGCACAGTAGCGTAAGTATTTCCCTCAGTTTTTGAGAACCAAGGTATCAATCCAGTAGGAGACCACGCGCGAGTCCCTCGCACCTGCACAAACAAATAAGAACTTCGCAGCCAACGCGATAAGGGGTTATCAATCCCTTTACGGTGACTTACGAAAGTGAGATTTGATAGATATGATAGTTTGATATTTTTGGTATTTTTGGATATAAGAACAGAAAGTAAAAACGGTAAATTAAAGTAGATTGTAGATTGATATGTTGAGTATAGACCCGGGGGCCAAAGGTTTCACTAGTAGCTTCTCTCATGATAGCAGAATTCTACTGTGGGTGAACGAATTAATGTCGAGCAATTGATAGAAAAGCGAATAATTATGAGAATATCTAGGCATGATCATTATATATAGGCATCATGTCCGTAACAAGTAGACCGAAATGATTCTGCATCTACTACTATTACTCCACACATCGACTGCTATCCAGCATGCATCTAGAGTATCAAGTTCATAAGAACAGAGTAACGCCTTAAGCAAGATGACATGATGTAGAGGGATAACCTCAAGCAATATGATATAAACCCCATCTTTTTATCCTCGATGGCAACAATACAATACGTGCCTTGCTGCCCCTACTGTCACTGGGAAAGGACACCGCAAGATTGAACCCAAAACCAAGCACTTCTCCCATTGCAAGAACTATAGATCTAGTAGGCCAAACCAAACCAATAATTCGAAGAGACTTGCAAGGATATTATAATCATACATAAAAGAATTCAGAAAAGAACCAAATATTTCTCATAGATAATCTTGATCATAAACCCACAATTCACCGGATCTCGACAAACACACAGCAAAAAGAGATTACATCGAATAGATCTCCTCGAAGACCGAGGAGAACTTGGTATTGAGATCCAAAGAGATTCTAGGTACTAACTATGGACCCGAAGGTCTGTGGTAAACTACTCACAACTCATGGTGAGGCGATGGTGTTTATGTAGAAGCACTCCTGGTACATCCCCCCTTCGGCGGAGCTCCGGAACAGGCCCTAAGATGGGATCTCACGGGAACAGAAGGTTGCGACGGTGGAATTAGGGTTTTTCTCCTCTTCTGATGTTTTCGAGGTACATGGATATATATAGGAGGAAGGAGGGCATCGGGGTACCAATATGGGGCCCACGAGGCAACGGGCGCGCCCTGTAGGAGGGAGCACGCCCCCCACCCTTGTGGACGCCACGAGTGCCCTATTCCGTGGTTCTCAAGTCCCCCGTGAAGATATCGATCCAAAAATATCTCTCCCGAAGGTTTCATTCCGTTTGGACTCCGTTTGATATTCCTTTTCTGTAAAACCCTGAAATAGGCAAAAAAACAGCAATCTGGACTGGGCCTTTGGGTTAATAGGTTAGTCCCAAAAATAATATAAAATTGTATAACAAAGCCCATTAAACATCCAAAACATCATAAATAATAGCATGGAACAATAAAAAATTATAGATACGTTGGAGACGTATCAAGCATCCCTAGGCTTAATTCCTGCTCGTCCTCGAGTAGGTAAATGATAAAAACAGAATTTTGATGTGGAATGCTAACCAACATAATTTTCAATGTAATTCTTTTTATTGTGGCATGAATGTTTTATTTGAAAGATTCAAGACAAAAGTCTATATTGACATAAGAAATAATAATACTTGAAGCATACTAACAAAGTAATCATGTCTTCTCAAAATACCATGGCTAAAGAAAGTTATCCCTACAAAATCATATAGTCTGGCTATGCTCCCTCTTCATCACACAAAATATTCATATCATGCACAACCCCGGTTTCAGCCAAGCACTTGTTTCATACTCAATTTTTTAAACCTTTCAACTTTCACGCAGTACATGAGCATGAGCCATGGATATAGCACTATGGGTGGAATAGAGTGGTGGTTGTGGAGAAGACAAAAAGGAGGGAGATAGTCTCACATCGGCTAGGCGTATCAACGGGCTATGGAGATGCCCATCAATAGATATCAATGTGAGTGAGTAGGGATTGCCATGCAACGGATGCACTAGAGCTAAAAATGTATGAAAGCTCAACAAAAGAAACTAAGTGGGTGTGCATCCAACTTGCTTGCTCATGAAGACCTAGGACATTTGAGGAAGCCCATCGTTGGAATATACAAGCCAAGTTCTATAATGAAAATTCCCACTAGCATATGAAAGTGACTAAACATGAGACTCTCTATCATGAAGAACATGGTGCTACTATGAAGCACAAGTGTAGTGCATTTGAGGAAGCCCATCGTTCGAATATACAAGCCAAGTTCTATAATGAAAATTCCTACTATCATATGAAAGTGACTAAACATGAGACTCTCTATCATGAAGAACATGGAGCTACTTTGAAGCACAAGTGTGGAAAAAGATAGTAGCAATTGTCCCTTTTTCTTTTCCTTCTTTTCTTTTCATTTTTTTCATTTTTTGGGCCTTTCTTTTTCTTGGCCTTTCCTTCTTTTTTTTCTTTGGGACAATGCTCTAATAATAATGATCATCACACTTATATTGATTTACAACTCGATACTAGAACAAAGTATGACTCTATATGAATGCCTCCGGTGTTGTACCGGGATGTGCAATGAATCAAGAGTGACATGTATGAAAAATTATGCATGGTGGCTTTGCCACAAATACGATGTCAACTACAAGATCATGCATGGCAATATGACAATATGAAGCGTGTCATATGAATGGAACGGTGGAAAGTTGCATGGCAATATATCTCGGAATGGCTATGGAAATGCCATGATAGGTAGATATGGTGGCTGTTTTGAGGAAGGTATATGGTGTCTGTTTTGAGGAAGGTATATAGTGGGTGTATGGTACCGGCGAAAGTTGCGCGGTACAAGAGAGGCTAGCAATGGTGGAAGGGTGAGAGTGTGTATAATCCATGGACTCATCATTAGTCATAAAGAACTCATATACTTATTGCAAAAATTTACGAGTCATCACAACAAAGCAATCAACGCATGCTCCTAGGGGGAGATTGGTAGGAGTTAACCATCGCGTGCCCCCGACCTCCACACAAAGGATGACACTCTACAAATACATCATGCTCTAACTTCATCACATAGCGGTTCACCATACATGCATGCTACGGGAATCACAAACTTTAACACAAGTATTTCTCAATTTCATAATAACTCCACTAGCATGACTCTAATATCACTATCCTCATATCTCAAAACAATTATCAAGTATCAAACTTCTCATCATTTTCAATGCACTTTGTATGAAAGTTTTGACTACATTCATCTTGGATGCCTATCATGTTAAGGCTAGTTTTATAGCCAAAGCACATTACCATGTTGTTATAACAGACTCTCAAAAGGATATAAGTGAAGCATGAGAGATCAACAATTTCTACAAAATAAAATCACCACCGTGCTAAAAAAGATATAAGTGAAGCACTAGAGCAAACTATTTAGCTCAAAAGATATAAGTGAAGCACATAGAGTGTTCTAACAATTTCTAGGCCATATTTATCTCTCTCAAAAAGGTCTGTCCAGCAAGGATAATTGTGGCAAACTAACAAGCAAAGACTCAAATTATACATCACGCTCCAAGTAAAACACATATCATGTGGTGAATTAAAATATAGTCCCGAGTATAGTTACCGATAGATGAAGACGAAAGAGGGGATGCCTTCCCGAGGCATCCCCAAGCTTAGGCTTTTGGTTTTCCTTGAATTTTACCTTGGGGTGCCTTGGGAATCCCCAAGCTTAGGCTCTTGCCACTCTTTGTTCCATAGTCCATCAAAGCAATACTCAAAACTTGAAAACTTCACAACACAAAACTTAGACAAAAATCTCGTGAGCTCCGTTAGTATAAGAAAACAAACCACCACTCAAAGGTATTGTAATGAACTCATTATTTGTTTATATTGGTGTTAAACCTACTGTATTCCAACTTCTCTATGATTCATATCCTCCAATACTACTCATAGATTCATCAAAATAAGCAAACAACACATGAAAAACAGAATCTGTCAAAAACAGAACAGTCTGTAGAAATCTATAACTTTCGCATACTTTTGTAACTCCAAAAAAATTGAAATAAATTGGTAAACGTGGGGAATCTGTCTATTAATAATCTGCAAAAAGCATAAACTAAATAGCACACTTCAGTAAAATCTGGTGACTATTCTAGTGAGCGCTAACGATTCTATTTTTTACAGCAAGATCATATAAACTTCACACAAGTCTTCCCAAGGGTTCTACTTGGCACAAACACTAATTAAAACACAAAACAACATCTATACAGAAGCTAGATGCAATATTTATTCCTAAACAGAAGCAAAAATAAAAATAATAAAATTGGGTTGCCTCCCAACAAGCGCTATCGTTTAACGCCCCTAGCTAGGCATGATACAAGGATAGAACTAGGTATTGCCATCTTTGGAAGGCAATCCATAAGTGGCTCTCATAATAGATTCATAAGGTATTTTAATTTTCTTTCTAGGAAAGTGTTCCATGCCTTTATTTAATGGAAATTGGAATCTAATATTTCCTTCCTTCATATCAATCATTGCACCAATCGTTCTAAGGAAAGGTCTACCAAGAATAACAGGACATGAAGGATTGCAATCTATATCAAGAACAATGAAATCTACAGGCACATAATTCCTATTGGCGACAATAAGAACATCATTAATCCTTCCATAGGTTTCTTAATGGTAGAATCCGCAAGATGCAAATTTAAAGAACAATCATCAAGCTCATGGAAGCCTAACAAATCGCATAATTTTTTTGGGATAGTGGAAACACTTGCACCCAAATCACACAAGGAAAAGCATGCATGATCTTTAATTTTAATTTTAATAGTAGGTTCCCACTCATCATAAAGCTTTCTAGGGATAGAAACTTCTAATTCAAGTTTTTCTTCATAAGATTACATCAAAGCATCAACTATGTGTTTGGTAAAAGCTTTATTTTGACTATAAGCATGCGGAGAGTTTAGTACGGATTGCAACAAGGAAATACAATCAATCAAAGAGCAATTATCATAATTGAATCCCTTGAAATCCAAAGTAGTGGGTTCATCACTATGCAAAGTTTTAATCTCTTCAATCCCACTTTTAACAATTTTAGCATCAAGATCCAAAAACTCTTAATCATCGGGACAGCTTTTAATTAAAGTAGACTTATCTCCAATCCCATCGTTATCAATATTCATACTAGAAAACAACGATCTAATTGGAGACACATCAATAACTTCCAGATCTTCATCTTTATTTTCATGATAACTAGAAGAACACACTTTTATATAACTCTCTTTTTTAGCACGCATCCTAACGGTTCTTTCTTTGCATTCATCATGCTTAGGTGGAACAGATCTAAGTTTCAAAGAATCAACATCAAGAGTAATTCTATCCACACTTCTAGCCAATTCATTAATCTTATGCAATTTTTCTTCAAGCAAAGCATTGAAATTCTTTTGCGAATTCATAAACTCATTAACACTAGTTTCAAATTCAGAAGGCATCTTTCCATAAGAGTTACTGTAGGAATTACCATAATTGTTAGAGGAATTACTAGGAAAAGGCCTAGGATTAAAGTTTCCTCTATAAGCATTGTTACCAAAATTATTCCTACCAACAAAATTCACATCCAAAGATTCATTATTATTTTCAATCAACGTGGATAAAGGCATATCATTAGAATCAGAAGAAGCACTCTTAGTAGCAAATAATTTCATAAGTTCATCCATCTTTCCACTCAAAACACTATTCTCTTCAATAGCATGCACTTTTTTACTAGTAGATCTTTCGGTGTGCCATTGAGAATAATTAACCATAATATTATCTAGGAGTTTGGTAGCTTCTCCTAAGGTAGTTTCCATGAAAGTACCACCTCCCGCTGAATCTAAAAGATTTCTAGAAGCAAAATTCAAGCCAGCATAAAAGATTTGAATAATCATCCATAAGTTCAAACCATGTGTAGGGCAATTACGTATCATTAATTTCATTCTCTCCCAAGCTTGTGCAACATGCTCTTGATCTAGTTGCTTAAAATTCATAATATCGTTTCTAAGAGAGTTGATCTTAGCAGGAGGGAAATACTTAGAGATAAAAGCATCTTTGCACTTATTCCACGAATCAATACTATTTCTAGGCAAAGAGGAAAACCAAGTTTTAGCACGATCTCTAAGTGAAAACGGAAATAACTTCAATTTAACAATATTACTACCATATCCCTCTTATTTTGCATACCACACAAATCAACAAAGTTGTTTAGATGGGTAGCGGAATCTTCACTAGGAAGGCCGGAAAATTGATCTTTCATGACAAGATTCAACAGAGCAGCATTGATCTAACAAGATTCAGCATCGGTAATAGGAGCAATCGTAGTGCTAATAAAATCATTATTGTTGGTATTGGAGAAGTCGCACAATTTGGTATTGTTCTGAGCCATAGTGACAAGCAAGCAATCCAACACACAAGCAAACAAGAAGCAAGCGAACGGTAAACACATGGCAAAAAGAAGGGCAAATAAAACGGAAAGGGTGAAGTGGGGGAGAGAAAAATGAGAGGCAAATAAATGTAATGCGAAGGATAAGGGTTTGTGATAGGTACTTGGTATATGACTTTTGCGTAAGCCTCCCCGGCAATGGTGCCAGAAATTCTTCTTGCTACTTGTCGAACTTGCGTTGTATTCCCTCGAATAGGAAAGGGTGATGCAGCACAGTAGCGTAAGTATTTCCTTCAGTTTTTGAGAACCAAGGTATCAATCTAGTAGGAGACCACGCGTGAGTCCCTCACACCTGCACAAATGAGAACTTCGCAGCCAACGCGATAAGGGGTTGTCAATCCCTTTACGGTCACTTACGAATTTGAGATCTGATAGATATGATAGTTTGATATTTTTGGTATTTTTGGATATAAGAATAGAAAGTAAAAACAGTAAAGTAAAGTAGATGGTAGATTGATATGCTGAGTATAGACCCGGGGGCCATAGGTTTCACTAGTGGCTTCTCTCATGATAGCAGAATTCTACGGTGGGTAAACGAATTACTGTTGAGCAATTGATAGAAAAGCGAATAATTATGAGAATATCTAGGCATGATCATTATATATAGGCATCACGTCCGTAAAAAGTAGACCGAAATGATTCTGCATCTACTACTATTACTCCACACATCGACCGCTATCCAGCATGCATCTAGAGTATTAAGTTCATAAGAACAGAGTAATGCCTTAAGCAAGATGACATGATGTAGAGGGATAAACTCAAGCAATATGATATAAACCCCATCTTTTTATCCTCAATGGCAAAAATACAATACGTGCCTTGCTGCCTCTACTGTCACTAGGAAAGGACATCGCAAGATTGAACCCAAAGCCAAGCACTTCTCCCATTGCAAGAACTATAGATCTAGTAGGCCAAACCAAACCAATAATTCGAAGAGACTTGCAAGGATATTCTAATCATACATAAAAGAATTCAGAAAAGAACCAAATATTTCTCATAGATAATCTTGATCATAAACCCACAATTCATCGGATCTCGACAAACACACCGCAAAAAGAGATGACATCGAATAGATCTCCTCGAAGACCGATGAGAACTTGGTATTGAGATCCAAAGAGAGATAAGAAGCCATCTAGGTACTAATTAGGGACCCGAAGGTCTGTGGTAAACTACTCACAACTCATGGTGAGGCGATGGTGTTGATGTAGAAGCACTCCATGGTAGATCCCCCCTCCGGCGGAACTCCGGAACAGGCCCCAAGATAGGATCTCATGGGAACAGAAGGTTGCAGCGGTGGAATTAGGGTTTTTTTCTCCTCTTCTGATGTTTTCGGGGTACATGGATATATATAGGAGGAAGGAGGGCATCGAGGGACCAACGTGGGGCCCACGAGGCAGGGGCGCGCCCCCACCCTCGTGGATTCCACGTGTGCCCTATTCCATGGTTCTCAAGTCTCCCGTGAAGATGTCGCTCCAAAAATATCTCTCCCGAAGGCTTCATTCCGTTTGGATTCCGTTTGATATTCCTTTTCTGTAAAACTCTAAAATAGGCAAAAAAACAGCAATCTAGACTGGGCCTTTTGGTCAATAGGTTAGTCCCAAAAATAATATAAAACTGTATAACAAAGCCCATTAAACATCCAAAACATCATAAATAATAGCATGGAACAATCAAAAATTATAGATACGTTGGAGACGTATCAAATATGATTTGTGAGTAGTTACGTTTGTTCCTGAGGACATGGGAGAAGTCTTGCTATAAGTAGTCATGTGAATTTGGTATTCGTTCGATATTTTGATGAGATGTATGTTGTCTTTCCTCTAGTGGTGTTATGTGAACGTCGACTACATGACACTTCACCATTGTTTGGCCTAGAGGAAGGCATTGGGAAGTAATAAGTAGATGATGGGTTGCTAGAGTGACAGAAGCTTAAACCCTAGCTTATGTGTTGCTTCGTAAGGGGGTGATTTGGATCCATATGTTTCATGCTATGGTTAGGTTTACCTTAATACTACTTTTGTAGTTGCGGATGCTTGCAATAGAGGTTAATCATAAGTGGGATGCTTTACTAAGGAAGGGCAGTACCCAAACACTGGTCCACCCACATACCAAATTATCAAAGTACGAACACGAATCATATGAGCGTGATGAAAACTAGCTAGACGATAATTCCCATGTGTCCTCGGGAGCGCTTTCCTTATATAAGAGTTTTTTCAGGCTTGTCCTTTGCTACGAAAAGGATTGGGCCATCTTGCTGCACGTTATTTACTTTTATTACCTGTTACTCGTTACAAACTACCTTATCACAAAACTACCTGTTACCGATAATTTCAGTGCTTGCAGAGAATACCTTGCTGAAAACTGCCTATCATTTCCTTCTGCTCCTCGTTGGGTTCGACACTCTTACTTATCGAAAGGACTACGTTAAATCCCCTATACTTGTGGGTCATCAAGGGGTGACTAATATTTTCATGCTAGATGTGTTATTCTGAAGGTAAGTGTTTATTCACTTATCATTGCACGAGAGTATGGCCGTAATAGGGATTCCCAGTCCCGAAATGAAAAAGGAAATTTACTTTATGTTGTCAAATAATAAATTCCTTGGAAAGTGTTGGTATGGAGGGCAATCGTGGATACGGCTAGCCATGGCTTGTGAAAGTTTGGTGGAAAAAGGAATAAAGTTTATGTTATGTTTGTGATCTGCCTATGATATATCTAGCATGGAAAGTGTTGGGAACTCTAAGTCGTTCTCGTTGACAGGAAAAGCATGTCACCCAAAATAATTTTATCTCTCAATTTAAGCTTTGAGCTCTGGCACCTCTACAAATCCCTACTTCCTTCTGTGAAGGGCCTATCTTTTACTTGATGCAGTTTTTATTTTTTTGTGTCTCCGTCTTCTCTTCTAAAGCACTGTAACATCCCAAATTTCCAATTTGGAATGTTATACATTAGATCATCATGCATATCATATTTTCTTGCCTTTGGTGATCCGAGAAAATCCTAAGAAACTCAAGGACACTCGGAGAGAGTTGGGGATTTCTAAATTTTCATATTTGAGGTTTCTCAAATTTTGAAAATAGGATCGTTTGATTTTTTTTCTTCAAGTATTTCTATCATAAATATATGAGAGAGGGAGTAAAATGACTCTCCCAAAATAAAGAAATACGGAAGATTTAATAAAAAGGTCAAACAAGTTTTATTTGGAGTATATTTGGATTTTATTTGAATTAGGAAAAATTGCATGTTTTCAAAAATGCATTTTAGTGCCAAGAAAATGTTCATCTTGTTCTAGATATTTTATTTAGACAGTGAAAAATTGTTTTGGCAATTTTTAGATATTTTATTTTCTAGAGTTATTTTAGCGCCGGCGTAATAAAGAAAAAAAATAGGGGGACCGACCCGACTGGGCCGAAGCCCAGCCGAGCAGGCCCATCGCCTCGCGCTGTCGCCTTCCCCGCGTCGCCCCGCCGTGGCCGACTCGAACTCCAGCCACCGCCGCCATGGTTGCTGTGACGCCCGGATAATTAAGCTACAGTGAACCTCTGCTAATGATGCCACATCACCTCGGTTACTATTGCTAATCTCGAGTTAGTTCAGAGTTGATCCATATTCAACTTTAATTTAAAGTCAAACAAATAAAGTTTTCAAATGTCAGAACCTAAAATGTCCAAAGCATGAAAAATATTCTATAACTAACTAGGGTGGTGTACCCACATTTTTGTAAAGTGTTTAAATGCACTAAACTAAATAAACATGGGCTAAAAACAATTATCCAATGCTTTTAATAATAAACAATTATGAACATATTTTTGGTGCCAAATTGTTTGTGGCTGTGACCTAATTACTAATATGAATTTAGGTGTCGGAACTATATTTTATAAAACTAAAAGAAAAGAAAAGATAAAAGAGAAAACAGAAAATATAAAACAATAAAAGAAAATAAATAAAAGGAAGACAACCCCCCTGCCCCATTGGGCCAAACCCCTCCCTCTGGCCCAGCTGGCCGCCCCGA
>LR738714.1:398425170-398513325 GCA_902687465.1 Secale cereale | reverse complement strand
CCCCGGATCCGGATCCAAAGGGGATCCTGCCCCGACCGCCGGCCGCTGCGGCCCTGTCGCCGCCCGGAGCTCGCCGGCCCCGTCGCCATGTCCCCTACGCCGCCGGCCACCCCTACCCTGCCCCCTCGTGAGCGCCTTCCCCCATGTCCGCTCGCCCCTATCCCGCATCGCAGCCATGCCGCACGACCCCATGCTCCTCCGCGCCTAATGACCGCACCCCACACGCATGCGCCCTTGGCTGCCTCACGCCGGCCCACGCCCGCGCCGTGCCCGGGCTTCATCCCCGCTCGCAGCCACCGCCACCTCCCGCTGACTGCCCTCGCCTGCGACCAACGCCACACCCCCGTTGCCGTGACTGCCTCGTCGTGCCGTGCCGTCGTGTTGCTCTCTCCCTCGCCCCGCTCCTACCCCTTGCATCGATGATGCGCGCGGCGCCGCCCCACTGCTCGTGCCGTCGGCGACCGGCCCAGCCTCGCCGCATCCGTCGCTGGGCCGCGCATGCACCGGTTAGGCCACGCCCGCTGGTGGCCGCCCCCACCCCGGCGCCAACCGCGCACGCCCCTCCCCCCGCTCACTGTTGCCCCGCGCCCTGGTGTCCGCGGCCGACCAGCCATGCGCTGTGGCCGCCGGCCTGGCCGCGCGCCCTGGGACCAGGCGGGTTCGCCCTAGTCGGGCGCCCACGCGCCCGCACCCGCTACGATCCGCCCCGCTTTGGCCCTGGCCTATGACAGCCGGGGCCCGCAGCCTGGAATGTTAAAAAAATAAAAAAATATTAATTAATTAATTAAGTTAATAGTTAATTAAACTCTGCTTAATTAAACTAATTAAGAATAATTAACCTATAAATAGTTAATTAGCCTAACTAATCTGTTAACTAGGTTATTGGGACTATGACAAGTGGGACCAATGTGTCAGTTTGACCAGTCAACTGTTTAGTTGACTGATGACATCATGCCGACATCATGATGATGTCAGCATGCACTATTCTGGATAATGTTGATTTAAATAAATTCTAAAAATCATTAAATCTTTTAAAATTATTATAAAATAAACCGTACGTCGGATGGAAAAACTTTGTACATGAAAGTTGCTCAGGACGACGAGACGAATCCGAATACGCAGCCTGTTTGTCCGCCACACATCCCTAGCATAGTGAACACGCAACAATCCCCTCCTTTCCATCTAACCGAAAATACCTAACACCGGGAATACTTTCTCGGGTGTTTTCCTCTTCGCCTGTATCACCGAGCACTGCGTTAGGTCACACGTAGCACCGCGTTTTGCCATGTTATGCTTTATGATGCTATTGTTTGCTCTGTTATTTATTTGTTTCCCCTTCGTTGCTTATTTTCGGTAGACTCCGATACTGTGATAGACCCCGAGACCATTGATGCTTCGGTGTTCGACTACGGCTACGCTTCCGAAGATTCCTTTCGTCTGCAGGGCTTCCAGGCAAGCCCCCCCTTTGATCACCAGATATCGCCTATTCTTCTTTCTACTGCTTGCATTAGAGTAGTGTAGCATGTTACTGTTCGGTTACTCCTATTCTGTTGCATAGCCTGTCATTGCTGCTACAACTGTTGATACCTGTACCTGCCATCCTAAAGCTTAGTATAGGATGCTAGTATTCCATCAGTGGCCTTTCATTCTTGTCCGTCTGCCATGCTATACCATCGGGCCGTGATCACTCGGGTGGTGATCACGGGTATATACTATATACATACTTTACATTCACTTGATGATGATTCGGCGATGGGGGCTGAAGGTGCAGGTGGTTCCACCCAGGTAGTGGTGGGCCCGGGTTCCCGACAGCCCCCTGATGGTTACTTTGTGGCGGAGCGACAGGGCAGGTTGCGACCACCTAGGAGACAGGTGGGCCTTGCCCTGGTCGTTGTCCGCGGTTATTTCATAATAACACGTTTAACGGGATCTTGGTATTTGATCTGAGTCTGGCCATTTTGTCTATACGCACTAACCAGCTACGTGGGAATAGTTATGGGTACTCGACGCCGTGGTATCAGCCGAAGCCTTCTTGACGTCAGCGACTTAGCGGCGCGCGCCGGGTTGCACCGTGTAACGCAACTTCCTTAGTAATGGAGGTTGCTAGGTCTTCTCACCGGCCGCCCTCGCAACGTGCAGGTGTGCATTGGGCGATGGGCCCAGACCCCTGTGTGCTTAGGACTTAGACCGGCGTGCTGACCTCTCTGTTGTGCTTAGGTAGGGATGCGACGTGTTGATCTTCCGAGGCCAGGCATGACCCTGGAAAGTGTGTCCGGCCAAATGGGATCAAGCGTGCTGGGTTATGTGGTGCACCCCTGCAGGGAAGTTAATCTATTCGAATAGCCGTGTCCCTCGGTAAAAGGACGACCCGGAGTTGTACTCTGACCTCATGACAACTAGAACTGGATACTTAATAAAACACACCCTTACAAGTGCCAGATATAACTCGGTGGTTGCTCTCTCACAGGGTGATGTGCGGGAGGATCGCCGGGTAGGATTATGCTATACGTTGGTACTTGGTGAACTTACCATCTATTCCATTCTACTGCTACAAGACAGAGGCTACGAGATGCGAGGATACTTGTTACTTTCCAGCTACCCTCATCTTCTGCTGCAAGATGGAGGTTACGAGAAGCGTAGTCTTCGATTGGATTAGCTACCCCCCTCTTATTCTGGCATTCTGCAGTTTAGCCCACAGATATTGCCCCATTACACATAATTCATTGCATATGTAGTATAGATCCTTGCTTGCGAGTACTTTGGATGAGTACTCACGGTTGCTTTGCTCCCCCTTTTCCCCCTTTTCTCTCTCTTCTCAGATGATGCAACCAGATTGGTGGAGTCCAGGAGCCAGATGATCCCGAGGATGGTTCTACATGGAGTTTGGCTTCGAGGAGTAGTTAGGAGGTCCCAGGCAGGAGGCCTTGCCTTTTCGATCGTTGTTACTTTTGTGCTAGCCTTCTTAAGGCAAACTTGTTTAACTTATGTCTGTACTCAGATATTATTGCTTCCGCTGACTCTTGTGTATTCGAGCTTATGTATTCGAGCCCTCGAGGCCTCTGGCTTGTAATATAAAGCTTGTATTATTTTAATTTGTGTCTAGAGTTGTGTTGTGATATCTTCCAGTGAGTCCCTGATCTTGGTCGTACACATTTGCGTGCATGATTAGTGTACGGTCAAATTGGGGGCGTCACAGTTGCCCCCTCCCCAAACCAGCTACCCACCCCTCCTATATAAAGCCGCTACCACCCCCCCCCATCCAACCACCACCGCCGCACCCCTCCCCACGCCGCAGCAGCCCCGCTGCCGCGACGCAAACCCCGCCACCGCGATGCCAGCCGCCGCCCTCGCCGTTGCAAGACGCCAGCCCCACCGCCGCGCCAGCACGCCCCCGCCGCTGCCGCCTCTCGCCGCCGCAACCGCCGCCCTCGCCCGTCGCCGCGACGCCAGCTGCCGCCGCCGGCAGTTCTCGAGGTAGCCGCCGCCGGTTTTCTCCAGAAAACCATTGGTTTTTTTAGAACCCCTAGTCATTTTTATTATTATTTAGATCGGTTTTATTAGATCGGTTTTCTGTTTTTATTTCTCTGGTTTAGTTAAACAGTAAACGTTCACCCATTCGTTCGTTCTAACGAACGAATTCGCCGTTTAGTCTAAGCTAACGAACGTCCGTTCGTTAAGCTGTTTTAGTTTTCTTTTTCGCAGTTATTTTCTGATCGCGATCTCTGATCCGATCTTCATTTTAGTTTAACTTTTCGCTCGTTTATCGGAATCAGGTGATTCAAGCGCTTGGAGTTTCATCTCGAAATTCTCTTTCCGTTTAACCTAGTCGCTCAAGCGTTTGTCTCAGCTAAATTTGGACTTAGATCTAGATTGGTTCGGTAGTGGTTTCTCTTTCGCCGTTTGTTTTTCGTTGCTTTTCTTTTGCCGTTTCTTTTGCAAACCGGAGTTCTTAAGTTAAACTTTCTGGTTAGATCTTCTATTTGAGTTTTACCCGTGCATTAGTTAAGTACTTATTGTGTGCTTGTTTGTTTGAGATAGAGTACCCGGAGTGCGCCGCTTGCTACTTTAAATCTCTAGGTTTTGCGGATCATCAACAAGGCAAGTAACACTTTGATCATACTTTCCAATTACCCAGTTTTCATTGCATTAGTCCAAACCCTCACACATTGCATGGGTAGGATTAATTAACTTGTGGGACTGGGAAGTAGTTTGAGGTAGTACCTATTACCTGCATTGCATTCAAACCTTTGGGAGTTACTTCTACGTTTGCTGTTAGGTTATGCTATGCTCGTAGACGTGAATTGGGTGAGTGGAATCCATGATAGATGTGAGTTTGTTAATTAATGGTTCAACTTAAGGTGGCAACATTAATACACATCTCGGTGGATTGAGGCATCTGGGTATTCAAGGGATTGCCTGTTTTTCTTCGGACCGCCACCCAGGCTCAAAGGGATCATGAGATTATTCATACTAGAAACTTCTGTGTCCAGCCACAATGCTATTATGGGCTCTAGCATAGTATGAGTAAGTCGTGCGAACTCTTACAGTGGTGGACTAGCAGATGTAGGGGATGTAGGTTGGTACGGTCCACCCGGTCGTAAGGGCTAGTGCTTCTGAAAGACTGTGTCTCGGTCATCCGTTTCTCAAACATCATGCAGTGCGAGAAATCTAACGGAGGAGATCGGTTCTTGTGGGAAAAGTGCACAAACCTCTGCAGAGTGTACAAACTGATGATGATTAGCCGTGTCCCCGGTTGCGGACATCTTGAGTATCTAGTACTTGGATATCATGTGCATCTCATCATGTTACTTTTAACTTAATATTGTTGGGTTTAATGATGAACTTTAATTGGGGTTGAGAGGATGTCTATCTTCTCAACGATGTTTCAACTACCATGATAGTTAATTAAAATTTATTCCTTTGAAGTAGGGAAAAATTGGCTTTACGCAAAAACTGTAACCATAGAGCTTTCCACCAGCCATATTGCATATAGTATAGCTCTACTTTCATTGCTCTCTTGTGTTACTTTGCCAGCATATTCCATGTGCTGACCCGTTTTCGGGCTGCAACATTTCATGTTGCCGACTTTTCAGACGACGAGTAAGATGCCTTTTAGGTCGTGGTTCTATACTCAGTGATGCCGCTGGAGTTGATGGACTCACTTATCTTCCAAGCCTTCCGCTGTTATCGTGTTAGATGGCCTTCAGCCATTTTTATTGTAATAAGTTCATCGTTGGAACTACCGATGTAATAAGTGTGTGATTGCTACTCTGTTATAAATCCTTCAAGTACTGTGCGTTTCAGCATTACTGATCCAGGGATGACACAGATGCACAGAGATCAGACTGTTTGAGGTCTGGTCGCTACAAGATGGTATCAGAGCACACGCTGACTGTAGGACACGACCACTAAGCTAAAACCCTAGAGCACTATTCACTCTTCTCTTTTCTGACTCCTCATCTTTTCTACTCTTTTAGGATGGTGGATGCAAAGAACAAGTTCATGCAACCGAATGATGATACACCATTTGAACGACACCTGAAGGAAGTCACCATATATCTAAACATTGGACTACCAAGTTTCACCGGAACCTACAATGCCACTCTACCTGAGGAGGAGCGTTGGTTGATTCAAGCTCAAGTTCCAGGAAGGACGTTCAAGCCCGTCACCGCACTCATAGCATTTTCCTTTAATGCGCCTACATGGAGCCTAGGCAGGAACATGGCAGCCCACATCGCTATTGGAAGGATTGGAGAAGTCTACAAGCAGGAGCTAAAGGACACCATCTACCAGATTTGTGGACGCCGAGATGAGAATTGGGATATGATCAGCACCCGGAAGGATAGGTCCATTGCAGCCTTTATTCAGGAGTTAAACCATCACATTCGTCGCCAGGAGCACCAGATGTGTGCAAGGATGATAGATTTGAAGAAAGCCCTAAATAGGAATTTGGAGCTAGAAGAAGAACTCAAGTGTACACGCGACGAATACGAGGAGGAGATGCAAATACTTGTGGAGAAGAATGATGATTTGACACGGAAGTTAGGGATACTCATTGGAGAAGAAGACGAGGAAGAAGAACCCAAGGAGATTCCACCGGAAGACTACATCATCATCGACGACACGGATTCGGAACCCGATGATAGCAAAGATGAAGACTATGAAGATGAAGCTGGAGCAGATATCATGGAATCCTCTGTCGATCAAATTTTTTAGAAGACCTTCCCTTGACTAGTAGTTTTTCCATTTAGTAGACTTAGAGCACTTTTGTAACGATTAGATCCGTGTAAGCCCTTGTTTGAAATTGATTGGTGTGATAAATTGTGTGTTTGCCTCATGTGCATATGGGTAGTGATTTCCCCTTAGACCTTTTTCTATTCTAATCTCTTCCCTCTACACCCATCAGATGCCTCCAAGACGTGAATTTGAGTTTCCCCCTGAGCTCACCCAGTTGATCCAGCAGCAGAACAGCCTGATGCAACTACTTGTCCAGAATACTCAGAACAACCAGAACAACAACAACAACAACAACAACAACCCTCCACCACCACCACCCGTGGACAACCTGACACGTTTCTTAAGGTTGCAACCACCCGTGTTTGCTAGCAGCATCTAACCAATAGTGGCTGATGACTGGCTATGCAAGATTGGAAGGGATTTGACCACCGCCAATTGCTCGGATGCTGAGAAGGTGCGATTTGCCGCACACCAGTTGTCTGGACCAGCCGCAGCATGGTGGGAGAATTACACAGCCACTTACCCCATAGCCAATGTGACTTGGGATCAGTTTCAGCAAGCCTTTCGTACCGCCCATGTCTCAACTGGAGCTATGAGTATGAAGAAGCAGGAGTTTCGCAATTTGCGCCAAGGAAATCGTACTGTGGCTCAGTACGTGGATGAGTTTAGTACCCTATCTCGTTATGCCCCAGATGATGTGGCCACAGATGCTGCTAAGCAGGAGAGATTCATGGAAGGGCTGAATGATGAGATGAGTGTACAGTTGATGGTGGCAACTTTCAATAACTACCAGGAGCTGGTTGATCGTGCCCTAATGATTGAAAGGAAGCATCAACATATTGAAAGTCGCAAGAGGAAGTATGGGCAAGGAAAGTATAACTCTGGAGCACAGCAGAAGCCCCGTTTCACCCCTAAAACGGGAGGACAGTTTCAGCATACCCATGGAGGAGGTAGCTCGGACAATCACAATGGCCCTAAGAATGGAAATGGGAATGGAGCAAATGGCAACCAGAACCGCCCTACACCATCCACACCCACCAAGAAGGACTTCAACCACGTCACTTGTTTCAAGTGCGGGAAGAATGGACATTATGCCACTGACTGCCCAGAAGCTAAGAATGGGAACGGCAATGGAAGCGCCGCGAAGAAGCCCAACCCCTTCAACAAAGCACAAGTGAATCACGTTAGCGTGGAGGAGGTTGAAGCCCAGCCAGATGCAGTAATAGGTAAGTTCTTAGTTAAGTCCTTTACTGCACTCGTTCTTTTCGATACCGGTGCATCGCATTCATACATTTCAAGGGGATTCGTGGATAAGTATAAGCTGCCAACCCAAGCCCTTAGATCGGCCATGTTAGTAACCTCACCAGGAGCGGAGTATATGGCTAAGTTATGGTGTGATCAGTTGCCATTAAGGATTGGTATTACATTTTCCCTTCGGACCTAAAAGTATTGGAATCTCAAGGACTGGATGTGATATTAGGCATGGATTGGTTATCTAAGTATGAAGGGAATATTGAGTGCGCCAGTAAGACCATTTTGTTTACTATGCCGGAAGGGAGAAGGATCAAGTATGTATCCCGGCATGAGTCAAAGAGGAACAGATTAAATTCCTTATCAGGAGTTGTTCAGGAGGAAGTACTAGTGGTGAAAGATTTCCCTAACGTATTTCCAGAAGAACTGCCAGGAATGCCACCTGATAGAGATATAGAGTTTTTGATTAAGCTTTTGCCAGGCACCGAGCCAATTTCTAAGAGACCATATAGGATGCCCGCAAAGGATTTGGAGGAAATTAAGAAGCAGATTAAGGAGTGACTGGATAGAGGATTCATACGCCCAAGTTCTTCGCCTTGGGGTTCGCCAGTACTTCTAGTGGAGAAGAAGGATGGATCGTTAAGAATGGTCGTTGATTACCGAGGACTGAACGAAGTAACAATCAAGAACAAGTACCCACTGCCGATGATCAATGATCTGATCGATAGATAGGAAGGAGCTAAGATATTTTCCAATATCGATCTGCGATCAGGGTACCATCAATTGAAGATCCGAGAGCAGGATATACCTAAGACGGCCTTTACCACTAGGTATGGGTTGTACGAGTATACCGTTATGTCTTTTGGTCTGACTAACGCCCCGGCCTATTTTATGAACCTGATGAACAAAGTGTTTATGGAGTATTTGGATTAGTTCGTCGTAGTGTTCATAGATGATATATTGATCTTCTCGAAGGATGAAGGGGAGCATGCAGAGCATTTGCGTTTGGTATTAGAGAAGCTCAAAGAACATTAGTTATATGCCAAGTTTAGCAAATGTGAATTTTGGTTGAAGGAAGTAGGATTCCTCGGACACGTTATATCCGGAGAAGGAATAGCAGTAGACCCCGCCAAGGTGGACACTGTGACTCATTGGGAAGCACCAACAATAGTTGGAGAGATCCGGAGTTTTCTTGGACTTGCGGGATACTACCGGAGATTTATCAAGAATTTCTCAAGGATTGCAAAGCCAATGACGGAGTTGTTAAAGAAGGACACCAAATTCAGGTGGACGGAAGAATGTGAGGCCAGTTTCCAGGAATTAAAGAAACGTTTGGTTTCATCCCCTGTGTTGATTCTGCCAGATCAACATAAGGATTATGAGGTGTACGGCGACGCTTCACGTCGAGGACTTGGAGCAGTTCTTATGCAAGAAGGAAGAGTTGTTTCGTACACTTCACGACAACTGAAACCTCATGAGTTGAACTATGCCACTCATGATTTGGAGTTAGCAGCCGTAGTGCATGCATTGAAGACGTGGAGACATTTTCTTATTGGAAACCATTGTGAAGTATATACGGATCACGAGAGTTTGAAGTATATATTCACTCAGAAGGAGCTGAATCTTAGGCAAAGGAGATGGCTGGAACTCATTAAGGACTATGACATGAGATTGAATTATCATCCCGGAAAGGCTAACGTAGTAGCAGATGCGCTAAGCCGTAAAAGCCATGTCAATACCTTAATGATGGAGGAATTTCCAAAGGAGTTAGCCGAGGACCTACGAGAACTACGTGTGGAGATAGTTCCGAGAGGCTATGTAGCAACACTAGAAATCCATTCTACCCTGATGGATAAAATCCGAGAAACTCAGAAAGCTGACAAAGAGATTGCCTCTATAAAGGAGAGGATGAGCGAAGGAACAGCTAAAGGATTTCGTGAGGATGAACACGACACCTTATGGTTTGTGGACCGCATTTATGTGCCTAATGACCCGGAAATCAGGAAGTTGATTTTACAGGAGGCCCATGATTCACCATACTCGATTCACCCAGGAAATACTAATATGTATTTGGATTTGAAGGATATTTTCTAGTGGACCGGTATGAAGAAGGATATTGCGGAGTATGTAGCAGTATGTGATGTATGTCTGAGAGTGAAGGCAGAACATCAAAAGCCGGCAGGATTGTTACAACCTTTGCCAATACCCGAATGGAAGTGGGATAAGCTAGGTATGGATTTTATTACGGGACTACCCAGAACTCGTTCTGGCTATGACTCAATTTGGGTCGTAGTCGATCGTTTGACAAAGGTAGCTCATTTCATCCCCGTAAAGACTACCTATACCAGTGCAAAGTTGGCAAAGATATACATGACCCGAATAGTATTTCTGCATGGAGTTCCGAGGAGCATCGTATCAGATAGAGGAACCCAGTTTACCTCAAAGTTCTGGAATCAGTTACATGAAACATTGGGTACCAGGCTAGAGTTTAGCACAGCTTTTCACACGCAGATAAATGGACTGACTGAAAGAGGCAATCAGATTTTAGAGGATATGCTGAGAGCCTGTGCACTAGATTATGGATCTAGTTGGGACGACAATTTGCTGTATGCCGAATTTTCTTACAACAATAGTTATCAATCCAGTTTGAAGATGGCCCCTTTCGAAGAGTTATACGGAAGGAGATGTATGACTCCATTATCGTGGGACGAAGTTGGAGACCGACAGTTGTTTGGACCAGACTTAATCAAAGAGTCTGAGGAAAAGGTGAAGTTGATTCGAGACAAACTGAAGGTAGCTCAGTCCAGGAAGAAAAGTTATGCAGACTCGAAGCGTAAGGAGATAACCTATGAGATTGGAGACAGAGCATACTTGAGAGTATCGCCTCTGCGAGGAGTTAAACGTTTTGGTGTTAAAGGAAAGCTAGCCCCGAGATTTGTGGGACCCTACCGTGTTTTGGAACGCATGGGAGAGGTTGCCTATAAGTTGGAATTGCCCGAAGGATTGTCAGGAGTGCACGACGTGTTTCATGTTTCGCAGCTTAAGAAGTGCCATGCGGAGATAGCCGATATACCACTTAGAGACACAGTACCCCTGGAAGCAATTCAGTTGGACAGTGACCTGACCTACGAGGAGAAGCCTGTTAAGATCCTCGAATATTCGAGCAGAGTTACCCGCAGCAAGGTTATCAAGTTTTGCAAAGTTCAGTGGAGTCACCACACCGAGGAAGAAGCCACCTGGGAACGAGAAGATGATCTACGCAAGGACCACCCTCACCTATTTTCTTGCCAACCTGAATCTCGAGGGCGAGATTCATCTTAAGGGCTGTAGGTTTGTAACATCCCAAATTTCCAATTTGGAATGTTAATCATTAGATCATCATGCATATCATATTTTTTTGCTTTTGGTGATCCGAGAAAATCCTAAGCAACTCAAGGACCCTAGTAGAGAGTCGGGGATTTCTAAATTTTCATATTTGAGGTTTCTCAAATTTTGAAAATATGATCGTTTGATTTTTTTTCTTCAAGTATTTATATCATAAATATATGAGAGAGGGTGTAAAATGACTCTCCCAAAATAAATAAATACGGAAGATTTAATAAAAAGGTCAAACAAGTTTTATTTGGAGTTTATTTGGATTTTATTTGAATTAGGAAAAATTGCATGTTTTCAAAAATGCATTTTAGTGCCAAGAAAATGTTCATCTTGTTCTGAATATTTTATTTAGACGGTGAAAATTTGTTTTGGCAATTTTAGATTTTATTTTATTTTCTAGAGTTATTTTAGCGCCGGCATAATAAAAAAATAGAGGGACCGACCCGACTGGGCCGAAGCCCAGCCGAGCAGGCCCATCGCCCCGCGCTGCCGCCTTCCCCGCGTAGCCCCGCCGTGGCCGACTCGAACTCCAGCCACCGCCACCATGGTTGCCCCCTCCCCAAGCCAGCTACCCCCCTCCTATATAAAGCCGCTACCCCTCCCCAACCACTGCCGCCGCACCCCTCCCCTCGTCGCAGCAGCCCCGCCGCCGCGACGCCAACCCCGGCGCCGTGACGCCAGCCGCCAGCCCCGCCGCCGTGCCAGCACGCCGCCGCCGCTGCCGCCGCAGCCGCCACCCTCGCCCGCCGCCGCTACGCCAGTCGCCGCCGTGGGCAGTTCCCGAGGTAGCCGCCGCCGGTTTTCTCCAGAAAACCGTTGGGTTTTTCTAGAACCCCTAGTCGTTTTTTTATTATTTAGATCGGTTTTATTAGATCGGTTTTCTGTTTTTATTTCTCTGGTTTAGTTAAGCAGTAAACGCTCACCCGTTCGTTCGTTCTAACGAACGAATTCGCCGTTTAGTCTCACCTAACGAACGTACGTTCGTTAAGCTGTTTTAGTTTTCTTTTTCGTAGTTATTTTCTGATCGCGATCTCTGATCTGATCTTCGTTTTAGTTTAACTTTTCGCTCGTTTATCGGAATCAGGTGATTCAAGCGCCTGGAGTTTCATCTCGAAATTCTCTTTCCGTTTAACCGAGTCGCTCAAGCGTTTGTATCAGCTAAATTTGGACTTAGATCCAGATAGGTTCGGTAGTGGTTTCTCTTTCGCCGTTTGTTTTTCGTTGCTTTTCTTTTGCCGTTTCTTTTGCAAACCGGAGTTCTTAAGTTGAACTTTCTGGTTAGATCTTCTATTTGAGTTTTACCTGTGCATTAGTTAAGTACTTATTGTGTGCTTGTTTGTTTGCGATAGAGTACCCGGAGTGTGCTGCTTGCTACTTTGAATCTCTAGGTTTTGCGGATCATCAGCAAGGCAAGTAACACTTTGATCATACTTTCCAATTACCCAGTTTTCATTGCATTAGTCCAAACCCTCACACATTGCATGAGTAGGAGTAATTAACTTGTGGGACTGGGAAGTAGTTTGAGGTAGTACCTATTACCTGCATTGCATTCAAACCTTTGGGAGTTACTTCTACGTTTGCTGTTTGGTTATGCTATGCTCGTAGACGTGAATTGGGTGAGTGAAATCCATGACAGATGTGAGTTTGTTAAATAATGGTTCAACTTAAGGTGGCAACATTAATACACATCTGGGTGGATTGAGGCATCTTGGTATTCCAGGGATTGCCTGTTTTTCTTCGGACCGCCACCCAGGCTCAAAGGGATCATGAGATTATTCATACTAGAAACTTCCGTGTGCAGCCACAATGCTATTATGGGCTCTAGCATAGTATGAGTAAGTCGTGCGAACTCTTACAGTGGTGGACTAGCAGATGTAGGGGATGTAGGTTGGTACGGTCCACCCGGTCGTAAGGGCTAGTGCTTCTGAAAGACTGTGTCTCGGTCATCCGTTTCTCAAACATCATGCAGTGCGAGAAATCTAGCGGAGGAGATCGGGTCTTGTGAGAAAAGTGCACAAACTGATCATGATTAGCCGTGTCCCCGGTTACGGATATCTTGAGTATCTAGTACTTGGATATCATGTGCATCTCATCATGTTACTTTTAACTTAATATTGTTGGGTTTAATGATGAACTTTAATTGGGGTTGAGAGGATGTCTATCTTCTCAACGATGTTTCAACTACCATGATAGTTAATTAAAATTTATTCCTTTGAAGTAGGGAAAATTTGGCTTTACGCAAAAACTGTAACCATAGAGCTTTCCACCAGCCATATTGCATATAGTATAGCTTTACTTTCATTGCTCTCTTGTGTTACTTTGCCAGCATATTCCATGTGCTGGCCCGTTTTCGGGCTGCAACGTTTCATGTTGCAGACTTTTCAGACGACGAGTAAGATGCCTTTTAGGTCGTGGTTCTATACTCAGTGATGCCGCTGGAGTTGATGGACTCACTTATCTTCCAAGCCTTCCACTGTTATCGTGTTAGATGGCCTTCAGTCATTTTTATTGTAATAAGTTCATCGTTGGAACTACCGATGTAATAAGTGTGTGATTGCTACTCTTTTATAAATCCTTCAAGTACTGTGCGTATCAGCATTACTGATCTAGGGATGACACAGATGCACAGGGATCAGACTGTTTGAGGTCTGGTCACTACAAGCACCAACTACATAACACTATTATCACACTTGAGAATTGGATGTAGCTAATATTTGGATGTGTTGCATGAATGGATCAATGGTTGAGCATGATGGGCTAGGGATAACTTGCTTTAGTATTGATATTTTGAAAGACATGATTGTTTGTTGATATGCTTGAGTATTAAAGTCCTCATGTCAAAACTAGACTATTGCTTTGAACCATATAAAAGTCCAAATGACCATGCTATAAAGAAAAGAATATGTGATGAACATGATAGGCAGCATTCACATCAAAAATTTCGTTTTTATCATTTACCTACTCGAGGACGAGCATTAATTAAGCTTGGGGATGCTGATACATCTCCAACGTATCTATAATTTTTTATTATTCCATTATGTTATATTATCATTTTTGGATGTTCTAAAATAATTTTATATCATTTTTGGTACTAACCTATTGACATAGTGACAGTTGATGTTTTCTGCTTGTTTTTTACATCGCAGAAAATCAATATCATACGGAGTCCAAATGCCATGAAACTTTTTGTGGATATTTTTTTGGATGAGAAGACACCACATGGGCAAGAGAAGAACCTGGGGGTGCCTCGAGGGGGGCACAACTGATAACCCTCAACCGTAAGGGATCGAGATAGTCTTCGCGGGTAAGAATAACCCAATTTATTGATTCGACACACGGGGAGCCAAAGAGTATTTATAAGCTTTAACAGTTGAGTTGTCAATTCAACCGCACCTGAAATATACTAACTTGCAACAAAAGATAAGTGGTAACAGTGATATGATAGTGATGATAGTAATAGTAAAAGTAAACAGCAAAAGTAAATAGCAGTAGTAAATTGCAAAAGTAGCAACTAGTGACAAGCAAGGTTTGAAATACTGTAGGCTAGGGAGATGGATGGTTGGGCGCTGCATGGATGAGATAGATTCTAACTTGGGGCACGGCACACGGAAAAGTAATGATCATCTAGGCAAATATCAAACATTAGGCATGTATCCCGTAGGTAGTTGTACGTGCTTGCAATAAGAACTTGCATAACATCTTTTGTCCTACCATCCCGCTACGAACGGGGCCAAAAGGAACTAATGGATATTAAGGTGCTCCTGTCAAAGAGCACCGGAACAAAGCAATGAACTCAATGGATACATGTGATCCTCAAACTACGGACCATCCCCTTTGGTGTCCCAAGCTGTCACTTTTGGGATCGCCGGTTCCGAACCGTAACAGGTGCATACAACTCATAGATAGGATCAAGAACTCAAATATATTCATGCAAACACATATGGTTCAGATCTGAAATCATGGCACTCGGGCCCTAAGTGTCAAGCATTAAGAATAACAAGTTGTAGCAAAGATGATAAACACCATACTAGATGATAGGCAACATGCCCCCAACAATCTGACGAACTATTACATGATCTAACTCATCCAATCCCTACCATCCCCTTCGCCTACAGCAAGGGAATTACTCACACATGAAGGGGGAAGTCGTGGAGGGATGATGGAGTGGTGATGATGATGACGATGGCGACGATCTCCCCTCTCCGGAGGCCAAATCAGCCTCCAGATTAGCCCTCCCGAAGAAGAATAGAGGGTGGCGGCGGCTCCGCGACGAAAAACAGCGAAAGGACTTCCGATCTGGGATTTCTGCGTCGGGAGGAAAAATACAGGCTAAAGTAGGGCACTAGGGGGTGTGGGGCCCACCCAGGCGCCCCCCCCCCCCCGGTGCGGCCCAGGGGGGGCGCGCCCACAGGGCGCCTGGGCACCCCCTGGCCCCCCTCTGGCCCCACTTCTGGCATTTTGTTTCTTCGAGTGCATGGATTTTTCGTGATTTTTCGTGGATTTTTCTGAGATGCTTAAAAATCCGTTTTCCTGCACACAAATAAACCATACAGGCAGCTCTGCTGAAAACAGCGTCAGTCCGGGTTAGTTTAGTCCAAATCATGCAAGAATGAGGTCAAAACAATATCAAAAGTGTTTGGAAAAGTAGATACGTTTGAGACGTATCAACTCCCCCAAGCTTAGCATATTGCTTGTCCTCAAGCAATTCAGTTCAACGAACTGGACGCGACAAAGAAAACTTTGACAAACTCTTTTGCTTCATTAGGTGTATATAAGCATGTACTACGAAAAGAGTTCGGCAAGTATTAAAACAGTACTTATGAGAACAATGCAAGGAGCAATCCTTCTTTCAAGTGATCAGTCACAAATAATCAGGAGTAAACAATATATTACCGAAAATCAAGACAAGATCACATTGCACATAGCTTGAGCATATTAAGGTAGTATCTCGCTAGCCTCCATGAGTGAAGCAAAACATAAATGCAGAGACTCCTCCAGAGTTTTAAAGGAGACTAGAACTAAGAATTTCAGAATAAATCATATCACAAGTATGCAGAAGACAATGTAATACTTTGGGACAATGCACATTACACTCAGAATGACAATTATGCTCTCCTAGTCAGTGCTTTGAAGAAAGAAGATGAGACTCTCGAACCGTGGCTTTTATTGGCAAAGTTGAAAACTCGTGATCGCAAACAAAAACTAAACATGTACCAGAGCTCTTGGTTTTAAAAACAGAAGTAAATATGTTTTTGAAAGGTGCATATTTCGTCAACGAATGCTAGCAGATAACTCAATCATTTTTTAAGCTAGACAAGTCTCGAGGAACGGCTCCCGCATGAGGACGATCACATCCTCTTAATCTCCTTTGTTTATCACTGCCAAAGTTTTCTGTTTCTCATGAACGAAGCGTGAAGGAGGGTTCGTTTGTTATATTATCCTTTTGAGCCGGGCGCACTCAATGCCAGTTCCTTTTCATATTAGGGGTTCGCACATTATACATGCAATCCAGGGGTGAAACTTGTCCAACTTAAAGAGATCATGAATTAACTACTACTTCCTCATGAGCTAAAACATAGGCACAAAAAGAGAAATGCTTTTGATTAGTTTCGAGATGGTACATGAAAGTCTTTGTTAGGAACGGCAGGTAAATACCATATATAGGAAGGTATAGTGGACTCATATGGCATAACAGGTTTAAAGGTTTTGGATGCACAAGCAGTCATTCCGCTTAGTATGGGTGGAGGTTTAGCAAAAGACTGGGAAGCGACCAACTAGAGAGCAATAACGGTCATAATCATGCAGAGCGACAAAGCAACATTGAATCGGGCATGAAAGTGATATAATTATTCTAAAATTCAAAGATCATCAAGGCAAAGTAGACTTTTTAGTCTTAAACATGTGTAAGCATGTGCCAAGTCAATCCAAAAATTCTCTAAAGGGAAATATCACCTTAGTATGCCAGACTATGAACAGCGCGATGCATGTAGATCATTTCAATAACACATTATGTACTCTAGTTATTCGGGACTAGCCACAAGGAAAGCATGAACCACTGAAAAAGCATTGTAAACATAGCACTATGTCGCTACAAGCTGGTCTCTAGATCATATGTACAGGCATATGTACAAAAGCAGAAACAGAAAGAGTTCATACCGGTCTTCCTTGTTGCTTCCTTTCAGTCGATCTTCGTCATTACTGCTTGTCACTTGCATGATCGAACGTAGGAAATATAATCAAATGCCATCACGGACTCGAGCTGATCTCTGAAAACAAAGCAAACTAAAGAGCGAAAGGAAATCTTTTTGAGTTTTTCAAAAGTTGAACAAAAAGCAAAAGAAAGAGAAAATCCTTTTGTTGCTTTTGCAAATAGAGGAATAAAGAAGAATGGGAAAAAACTTCGAAAAGATCAAAGAGAATAAAACGGATAATACAATGAAAAAGTGAGAAGGGCACGTACTCCCCCAAGCTTAGGCTTTTGGCCTAAGTTGGTAGCAGCTACTGCCCCCAGGAGCCTCCTGCTCCAGGGGTATGGTGGTGAGACCAAGGGTCATAGAAGGATGATGGCGCGTACACCGAACTCCTCGGAGTCTCCCACGAGGAAGGTTCCGAGCGCCAAATAGAGGAAGACCCTTCACCAAACTCGGTGGCGGTCTCATCCTGAAAATGTGGTATCTCACCGTGCCTCTCCTCGTCGGGCACAACCCCCTCCATTGGGTTATGGAAATGATGCTGGACCATGAACTCATCGAACTGGACAACATCAAAGGACCATCCGTTCCTGCGAGAAAAATCAAACAAAAGAGGTGCAGGTAGACGGATCTCGCGTTCCGCGGTAGTTCCGAAACACAAGATATAAACAAGGTTATCAAGTTCAGAACCCATGGTAACAAACTTATGCCTCTTCATAGCAGCAAGATCAAAGCTTAAATAAGTAAAAGGAGTATCATCAGGGTGTGGGGTGCCTCCAAGATGCTCTAAAATAAGCGTGGCATAAATGCCACCATATAAGTCTCCCTTGTTACCGTTCATAGCAAGGCGTCGAGCAATTAAGGTACCAATATTATAATCAGACCTCCCTGAGAGGGCTGCTGCCAGGATAGCAATATCCGAAGCAGAAATGCTGCTCGTGTTGTCACGAGCTAACACCCCTCTAGCAATATAATATGCAAAATACCTGAGGTGAGGAAACAAGATGCTGGAGATCTTCGACCGATGAATATCCCTCGTACCCATGCTGCAGAGAGAGTTGATGACGGTTTTCAGCTCGGAGGGCTGCGTGGCCATCCTTCCTGTCCTCCCAACGTTCGGCACACCTATTACTTCACAAAAATTTCCCAGAGTCATGGTGATAAGATCATTATAAATTTTAACCTCAATAGCACCTGAATCAGGATTATATCTAAAACTGTTAATGAAACCGGAGGTGAGTTTCTGATACTGAGTAACACGGCTCGTGACGAGTCGTGTCAAACCTTCACTAGCACAAAGATTATAAAACTCATCCTTGATTCCCGCAGCTTCCATGAATTCATCACATGGAAATGTCATCGCACGTGCTGGACTTGTGTCTTCCAACAACTCTAGGGGCACATGATCTTCATTATAGCTCACCCTAACAGTCGATGGTGAAGCTGCGGCTCTAGTGACTCGATCGGAGTGTGCGGGCCTCCTCTTCTCAAGCCATCCTTTTGCCCTTCCTAACAAACTCATTTCTGAAATTTTTTATAATTTACAAAAACGAGGATTAAAACAAAGTGAGCTACGGCAAACTACTCAACTCACTTGCCCTAGGCATAAACTTGCATCAAAACTTGGAAAACAACTTTCTACACATGCATGCAAGCTCATCTCTACAGCACCAAGAACTACTAAATACTCACAAATGAGGCCACCAATCAAAAATCTAATTGGAGGGGTGGAGGAGTCACATACCAGGGAGTATTTGCTCAAAATTTCAGCTCAGATGATGGGCTGTAGAGAGAGATCGAAGAATCGCCCCCAAGAACAGCAAGAACAGCAAGAACAAGACCAGAACTCGGGTTTCTGGAAAAAGAGAGAGAGGAGGGAAGAAGAAGTACCTGGAGGGGGGTCCCGTGGGCCCCAGGCGCCCTATGGGCGCGGCCAGGGGCTGGGCCGCGCCAGCTGGCCGCCTGGGCCACTGGTGGCCCCCCTGGCTGGCCCCAGGACTTTCCGGGTCTCTCCCGTTGTGGAAATTTTTAATATAATTTTTCTGGAATTTTTCTGAAAACTTCACTGTTGAAATTTTTTCGAAGTTCAAAAAGCTGCGAAACTCTCTGAAAACTTGAAGCAGTTAGTAGAATTGTGAAGCTTCTAAAACATAGATACTTGGTACAGCAAGTATGACAATACTAAAAACAAATAAAAACATAGAAAGCTCAACCTTTTATCCATATAAAACACGTTCACTAGTAAGGTTGATCAAGTCTTACCAACAAACAAGCGGTATATAGAACAAAAAGTCTCACCTCCTACGAAGTAATCACTGAACTTTTACCTTGATGGACATTGTCCCTACCATGATAGTTTTGTATTTGTGAGGCACATGTAGTGGACAGTCCCATTCTCCAATTTTCACGGTCTCGATATTCTCTATAGAGTTGAGGGCATGCCTCCTATCGGTCTTCTTCGGAAAATATACCGTGTGTTCTTTATCATTCACATGAAAGGTAACCTTCCCTTTGTTGCAATCAATAACAGCACCTGCGGTGTTAAGAAAAGGTCTACCAAGAATAATGGACATGCTCCCATCCTCGGGCATGTCAAGCACAACAAAATCAGTAAGAATTAAACAATTAGCAACTTCAACTGGAACATCCTCACAAATACCTATCGGAACAGCGGTTGACTTGTCAGCCATCTGAAGGGAGATATATGTAGGAATTAGTTTCTCTAAACAGAGCCTCTCATAAAGAGAGAGAGGCATAACACTCACTCCCGCTCCAAGATCACATAAAGCAGTTTTGACATAATTATTCTTTATGGAGCAAGGAATGGTGGGTATACCTGGATCACCGAGCTTCTCAGGAATCTTTCCACTGAAAGAATAGTTAGCAAGCATAGTAGATATTGCATCATTAGAATTTTTTCTTTTGTTAGTGACAATATCTTTCATATATTTTGAATAAGGAAGTAACTTAATAGCATCAGTCAAAGGAATTTGAAGAAAAAGAGGTTTAATCCATTCACAAAACTTATTGTAATGCTCTTCTTCTTTAGATTTGATGGACATACCTGGAAAGGGCATGGGTTTCTGTACCCATGGTTCTTTCTCCTTCCCATGTTTTCTTGCGATGAAGTCCTCTCTAGTGTACCTCTTACGTTTGTCAGGTGCTTCTTCTTCTCGAACTTCAGGCGGATCGTTTTTCTCATTGTCATTACCTTCAAGTTCAGCACCGTCTTCAGTCTCAGCATCGGAAATAGATACACTGTTGGGATCAATAGCTGGCTCTTCATCTGCAATAGGATCATTAGAATTGTCAGTCTCTTTATTTTTCTTCTTCTTATTTGGAGAGACAACAATTTCTTCTTCCTGCATCTGAGAATCTTGCTCGATTCTCTTCGGATGTCCCTCTGGATAAAGAGGATCTTGAGTACTAGTTCCTCCTCGGGTCTTAATCCCAAAAGCCTGCAATTTATCTTGTTTGGCATTGTTAGCAAGCAAATCCTTTTGCACATTAGAAATTTGATCAAGCTGAGTTTGAACCATATGAAAATGCTTCACAAGACATTGGACATCATTAACTGTTCTATCTAAAACACCAAGCAACTTTTTGATAACAAGGGAATTATCATGCAACTGACTTTCTATCCTCTCATTAAAATGATTCTGTTTCATAATAAAATTATCAAACTCATCTAAACATTGATCAGGAGGCTTATCATGAGGGATGTCACTTGCGTTGAAATCTAAAAGAGAGTGTACCTCTACCATAGGAGGGTGAGTGGTAAGCTCACACAGCTTCTCAATAGGGGGTAGATTATTCACGTCTTCAGCTTTAATACCTTTCTATTTAATAGACTTCTTTGCTTCTCGCATATCCTCGGGGCTTAGAACAAACATGCCCCTCTTCTTTGTTGGTGGATGTGGTTCAGGGACGGACCAATCTTCATGGTTTTTGGCAATCCTGCCTATTAAATCTTCCGCGTCGTCCGGTGTTCTTTTCCTGAAAACACAACCAGCACAACTGTCCAGATAGGACCTAGATTCATCAGTTAGACCAGCATAGAATATATCAATTAATTCATTCTTAGGAATTTCATGTCCTGGTCTAGCCCGAATCAAACCGCAGTACCTCCCCCAAACTTTAGGGAGGGACTCATCCTGCAACTGTTTAAAGTTGTAAATTCTTTGTAAAGCAGCATGTTGCATATGAGCAGGAAAGTACTTATCAACAAAAGAGTGAGCTAAGTTCTGAGGACTCTTAATAGAACCGCATGGGAGTGAATCATACCATGCTTTAGAACCTTCCTTCAAGGAGAAAGGAAGAAGCTTGGTCACATAAAAGTAGCGTATCTTCTCATCTGTGGTAAACAGGCTACCTAGCTCACCAAGTTTAGTTAGGTGTGCAATAGCATCATCATTTTCTCTGCCATAAAAGGGGTCAGCTTCAACCATAGGTATAAGTGAAAGATCAACAGAGAAATCAAAATCAGGATCATCAATGCATATAGGAGATGTAGCAAACTCAGGATTAGGAACGGTTTTGTTTTTCAAGGAGTGTTTTTCAAATATTTTCTTAATAACTTCAGGGTCAGAGCCGGCAAACTCTGTCAGTTCCCTGCATAAATCTTCATCAAGTATATAGTAATCATCATCAAGGAGCCTCTCCTGGAGTTTACTCAATTCAAGATAATCATAAGTTTCACCAATAGGGTAGCGAGTAACAGGAAGTTCAATTCCATATTTTTCAGCAGCAGCAGTAATTTGTTTCTCAAGAGCATAACCAAGCGAACTAATATCATCATCAAAAGTAGTAGAAGCATCATCAAGAGTATCAGACATAGTAACAGATTCAGTAGGAGCATCATGTGGTGGTGGTGAGGCAAACTTACTCATAACAGAAGGTGAATCAAGCGTAGCACTAGTGCTCAGAGCAGTACCTCTTCTTGTAGTGGATAGTAAGATCGGAACCTAGGGGTCACCTTTCTTACCCATAGTGAATAAAGTGCAGCAGGTAGGATACCTCAAGTAGATTTGTAAATATTGCTATGCTCCCCGGCAACGGCGCCAGAAAACGGTACTTGATAACCCTCAACCGTAAGGGATCGAGATAGTCTTCGCGGGTAAGAATAACCCAATTTATTGATTCGACACACGGGGAGCCAAAGAGTATTTATAAGCTTTAACAGTTGAGTTGTCAATTCAACCGCACCTGAAATATACTAACTTGCAACAAAAGATAAGTGGTAACAGTGATATGATAGTGATGATAGTAATAGTAAAAGTAAACAGCAAAAGTAAATAGCAGTAGTAAATTGCAAAAGTAGCAACTAGTGACAAGCAAGGTTTAAAATACTGTAGGCTAGGGAGATGGATGGTTGGGCGCTGCATGGATGAGATAGATTCTAACTTGGGGCACGGCACACGGAAAAGTAATGATCATCTAGGCAAATATCAAACATTAGGCATGTATCCCGTAGGTAGTTGTACGTGCTTGCAATAAGAACTTGCACAACATCTTTTGTCCTACCATCCCGCTACGAACGGGGCCAAAAGGAACTAATGGATATTAAGGTGCTCCTGTCAAAGAGCACCGGAACAAAGCAATGAACTCAATGGATACATGTGATCCTCAAACTACGGACCATCCCCTTTGGTGTCCCAAGCTGTCACTTTTGGGATCGCCGGTTCCGAACCGTAACAGGTGCATACAACTCATAGATAGGATCAAGAACTCAAATATATTCATGCAAACACATATGGTTTAGATCTGAAATCATGGCACTCGGGCCCTAAGTGTCAAGCATTAAGAATAACAAGTTGTAGCAAAGATGATAAACACCATACTAGATGATAGGCAACATGCCCCCAACAATCTGACGAACTATTACATGATCTAACTCATCCAATCCCTACCATCCCCTTCGCCTACAGCAAGGGAATTACTCACACATGAAGGGGGAAGTCATGGAGGGATGATGGAGTGGTGATGATGATGACGATGGCGACGATCTCCCCTCTCCGGAGGCCAAATCAGCCTCCAGATTAGCCCTCCCGAAGAAGAACAGAGGGTGGCGGCGGCTCCGCGACGAAAAACAGCGAAATGACTTCCGATCTGGGATTTCTGTGTCGGGAGGAAAAATACAGGCTAAAGTAGGGCACCAGGGGGTGTGGGGCCCACCCAGGCGCCCCCCCCCCCCCCGGCGCGGCCCAGGGGGGGCGCGCCCACAGGGCGCTTGGGCACCCCCTGGCCCCCCTCTGGCCCCACTTCTGGCATTTTGTTTCTTCGGGTGCGTGGATTTTTCGTGATTTTTCGTGGATTTTTCTGAGATGCTTAAAAATCCGTTTTCCTGCACACAAATAAACCATACAGGCAGCTCTGCTGAAAACAGCGTCAGTCCGGGTTAGTTTAGTCCAAATCATGCAAGAATGAGGTCAAAACAATATCAAAAGTGTTTGGAAAAGTAGATACGTTTGAGACGTATCAACAACCGGAGCACCTGGGTCCCCAGGTGGGTTGTGCCCACCTCGGTGGCCTCCCACACCGCCTCTTCGCTCTTAAATACCTCCATCCTCATAAACCCCTAGGGGAGACGATGAAATTTTGTTCCAGCCACCGCAAGTTCCAAAACCACCAGATCCAATCTATAGCCCTTTTCCGGCACTCCGCCAGAGGGAAAAACAATCACAGAGAGGTTCATCATCCCCATTGGTGCCTCTCCGATGATGCGTGAGTAGTTTACAACAAAGCTACTGGTCCGTAGGCAGTAGCTAGATGGCTTCTTCTCTCTTTGTATCTCAATACAATTGCCTCCCAGAGATCCATTTGATGTAATGACTTTTTGCGGTGTGTTTGTTGGGATCCGATGAATGGTGAGTTTATGATCAGATTTGCCTTGATTTAATATCCATTCTTGATCATTATAGCCTCGTATTTCTTCTCCGATATTTGGGGTTTGTTTGGCCAACTTGACCTATTTATCTTGCAATGGGAAGACGTGCTTTGTAATGGGTTTGATCTTGTGGTGTCCTTTCCCAGTGACAGAAGGGGCATCAAGGCACGCATGTATTGTTACCATTAAGGATAAAAAGATAGGGTATATTTCTACATGAATAGATCTTGTCTACATCATGTTATCGTTCTTATTGCATCACTCCGTTTTTCCATGAACTTAATACACTAGATGCATGCTGGATAGCGATCGATGTGTGGAGTAATAGTAGTAGATGCAGGTAGGAGTCGGTCTACTAATCTTGGACGTGATGCCTATATACATGATCATTGTCTTGGATATCATCATAATTATTTGCTTTTCTATCAATTACCCAATAGTTATTTGTCTACCCACCACATGCTATTTTCTCGAGAGAAGCCACTAGTGAAATCTACGGCCCCCGTGTCTATTTTCCAATCATATACTTTCATATCTATATTGCCATTTGAATTTTCTTTTAATTGCAACTTTCATCTTCAGATCTATATTATCAAAAACCCAAAAATACCATGTTGTGTTTTATTTTCTTTTATTTGCATCTTTCAATCTACTACAATTTTATCGTATCCTTACGTCACTTTTTGGCATTGTTACCCGGAAGGGATTGACATCCCCTTTAACGCGTCGGGTTACAAGTAGTTATTCTTTGTGTGCAAGTACCGTTTACATAGTGTTGATTGGTTCTCCTACTGGTTCGATAACCTTGGTCTCATCACTTCATGGAAATACCTTACCGTTGTTGTGTTGTATCCTCACTTATTCCTTGGGGAAATATCGACGCATCTCAAGCAACATCAGGGAGCCCTACAGGCTTGTGGGCCCCTCGTGGTTCCCATAACCATAATTCTTCTTCTATAAATACTCAAATACTCCCTGAAGACCAGAGAGCACACTAAAAATACTTTTCCGCCGTCGCAAGCTTCTGTCTTTGTGAGATCCCATCTAGGGATATTTTTTGGTACTCTGCCGGAGGGGGATTCGATCACGGAGGGCATCTACATCAACCTTGCCGCCCCTCCGATGATGTGTGAGTAGTTTACCACAAACCTACAGGTCCATAGAAAGTAGCTAGATGGCTTCTTCTCTCTCTTTGATCTTCAATACAATGTTCTCCTTGATGTTCTTGGAGATCTATTCCATGTAATCTTGTTCTACGGTATGTTTGTTGAGATCCGAAGAATTATGGGTTTATGAACAAATTATCTATGAATATTATTTGAGTCTTCCTTGAAATCTTTTATGCTTGATTTATACAACTTTGTATTTCTCTCCGTTCCATTGATTTGGTTTGGCCAACTAGATTGATTTTTCTTGCAATTGGAGAGGTGCTCTGGAATGGGTTCAATTTGCGGTGCTTGCTACCTCTTGAGCATGTGTTAGTTTTCCCTTGAAGAGGAAAGGGTGATGCAGCAAAGTGGCGTAAGTATTTCCCTCAGTTTTTGAGAACCAAGGTATCAATCTAGTAGGAGACTACACTCAAATCCCTCGTACCTGCATAAACAATTAAGAACCTCGCAACCAATGCGATAAATGGGTTGTCAATCCCTTCACGGCCACTTGCAAAAGTGAGATCTGATAGATATAATAAGATAAATATTTTTGGTATTTTTGTTGTATAGATTGAAAAGTAAAGAATGCAAAATAAAACATAGATGGTTGACTGAAGATTAATATGATGTAAGATAGACCCGGGGCCATAGGTTTCACTAGTGGCTTCTCTCAAGATAGCAGATTCTACGGTGGGTGAACAAATTACTGTCGAGCAATTGATAGAAGAGTGCATAGTTATGAGAATATCTAGGCATGATCATCGATATATGCATCACGTCCGCGACAAGTAGACCGAAACGGTTCTGCATCTACTACTATTACTCCACACATCGACCGCTATCTAGCATGCATCTAGAGTATTAAGTTCATAAGACCAAGGTAACGCCTTAAGCAAGATGACATGATGTAGAGGGATAAACTCATGCAATATGATATAAACCCCATATTTTTATCCTCGATGGCAATAATACAATACGTGCCTTGCTCCCCCTGCTGTCACTCGGAAAGGACACCGCAAGATTGAACCCAAAGCTAAGCACTTCTCCCATTGCAAGAAAGATCAATCTAGTAGGCCAAAGCAAACTGATAATTCGAAGAGACTTGCAAAGATATTTAAATCATGCATATAAGAATTCAGAGAAGAAACAAATATTGTTCATAGGTAATCGTGATCATAAACACACAATTCATCGGATCTCGACAAACACACCGCAAAAAGTATTACATCGAATAGATCTCCAAGAAGATCGATGATAACTTTGTATTGAGATCCAAAGAGAGAGAAGAAGCCATCTAGCTAATAACTATGGACCCGAAGGTCTATGGTAAACTACCGACAACTTATCGGAGAGGCTATGGTGTTGATGTAGAAGCCCTCCGTGATTGATTCCCCCTCTGGTGGAGCTCCGGAAAAGGCCCCAAGATGGGATCTCATGGGTACAGAAGGTTGCGGCGGTGGAAATAGGATTTCGTGGTGCTCTCGGATGTTTTCAGGGTATATGAGTATATATAGGAGGAAGTGGTACGTTCGTGGATCTATGAGCGGCCCACGAGGGTGGGGGGCGCGCCTACCCCCCCTGGGCGCGCCTTCCTACCTCGTAGCTTCCCAGGCGTGTACTCCAAGTCTTCTGGATTGCGTTTGTTCCAAAAAACGATCCTTGCAAAGGTTTCATTTCGTTTGGACTCCGTTTGATATTCCTTTTCTGCGAAACACTAAAATAGGCAAAAAAACAATTTGCACTGGGCCTTGGGTTGGTAGGTTAGTCCCAAAAATAATATAAAAGTGCATAATAAAGCCCATTAAACATCCAAAATAAATAATATAATAGCATGGAACAATAAAAAATTATAGATACGTTGGAGACGTATCAAGAATCCCCAAGCTTAATTCATGCTCGTCCTCGAGTAGGTAAATGATAAAAATAGAATTTTTGATGTGGAATGCTACCCAACATAATTCTCAATGTAATTTTCTTTATTGTGGAATGAATGTTCAGATCCGAAAGATTCAAGACAAAAGTTTAATATTGACATAAGAATAATAATACTTCAAGCATACTAACAAAGCAATCATGTCTTCTCAAAATAACATGGCCAAAGAAAGTTCATCCCTACAAAATCATATAGTTTGGTTATGCTCCATCTTCGTCACACAAAATACCCAAATCATGCACAACCTCGGTTTCAGCGAAGCAATTGTTTCATACTTCAATTTTTTCAAACTTTTTCAACTTTCACGCAATACATGAGCATGAGCCATGGATATAGCACTATAGGTGGAATAGAGTGGTAGTAGTGGAGAAGACAAAAAGAGGAAGATGGTCTCACATCAACTAGGCGTATGAATGGGCAATGGAGATGCCCATCAATAGATATCAATGTGAGTGAGTAGGGATTGCCATGCAACGGATGCACTAGAGCTATAAATGTATGAAAGCTCAACAAAAGAAACTAAGTGGGTGTGCATCCAACTTGCTTGCTCACGAAGACCTAGGGCATTTGAGAAGCCCATCGTTGGAATATACAAGCCAAGTTCTATAATGAAAATTCCCACTAGTATACGAAAGTGACAAAACAAGGGACTCTCTATCATGAAGATCGTGGTGCTACTTTGAAGCATAAGTGTGGAAAAAAATAGTAGCATTGTCCCTTTTTTCCTTTTTTTGGGCCTTCCTTTTTTTTATTTGGCCTTTCTCTTTTTTTGGCCTTTCCTTTTTTATGGCATTTCCCCTTTTTTGGGACAATGCTCTAATAATGATGATCATCGCACTTCTATTTATTTACAACTCAAGGATTACAACTTGATACTAGAACAAAATATGACTCTATATGAGTGCATCCGGCGGTGTACCGGGATGTGCAATGAATCAAGAGTGACATGTATGAAAAATTATGCATGGTGGCCTTGCCACAAATACGATGTCAACTACATGATCATGCATGGCAATATGACAATGATGAAGCGTGTCATAATAAATGGAACAATGGAAAGTTGCATGGCAATATATCTCAGAATGGCTATGGAAATGCCATGATTGGTAGGTATGGTGGCTTTTTTGAGGAAGGTATATGGTGGGTGTATGGTACCGGCGAAAGTTGAGTGGTACAAGGGAGGCTAGCAATGGCGGAAGGGTGAGAGTGTGTATAATCCATGGACTCAACATTAGTCATAAAGAACTCACATACTTATTGGGAAAATCTATAAGTCATCAAAACAAAGTACTACACGCATGCTCCCAGGGGAAGGGTTGGTAGGAGTTAACCATCGTGTGATCCCGACCTCCAAACAAAGGATGACAATCAAAGAAATACCTCATGCTTCAAATTTGTCACACAACGGTTGCCATACGTGCATGCTACGGGACTTGCAAACCTCAACACAATTATTTCTCAAATTCACAACTACTCAACTAGCATGACTCTAATATCACCATCCTCATATCTCAAAACAATCATCATGTATCAAACTTCTCATAATATTCAATGCACTTTATATGAAAGTTCTTATTATACCCATCTTGGATGCCTATCATATTAGGACTAGTTTTATAACCAAAGCAAATTACCATGTTGTTCTAAAGGACTCTCCAAATAATATAAGTGAAGCATGAGAGATCAATAATTTCTATAAAATTAAACCACCACCGTGCTCTAAAAAGATATAAGTGAAGCACTTGAGCAAAACTATCTAGCTCAAAAGATATAAGTGAAGCACATAGAGTATTCTTATAAATTCTGATTCATGTGTGTCTCTCCCAAAAACGTGTGTACAGCAAGGATGATTGTGGTAAACTAAAAAGCAAAGACTCAAATCATACAAGACACTCCAAGCAAAACACATATCATGTGGTGAATAAAAATATAGTCTCAAGTAAAGTTACCAATAGACGAAGACGAAAGAGGGGATGCCTTCCCGGGGCATCCCCAAGCTTAGGCTTTTGGTTGTCCTTGAATTTTACCTTGGGGTTCCTTGGGTATCCCCAAGCTTAGGATCTTGCCACTCTTTGTTCCATAGTCCATCAAATCCATACCCAAAAACATGAAAACTTCACAACACAAAACTAAACAGAAAATCTCGTGAGCTCCGTTAGTATAAGAAAACAAACCACCAGTTTAAGGTACTATATTGAACTCATTCTTTATTTATATTGGTTCTAAACCTACTGTATTCCAACTTCTCCATGGTTCATACCCCCCGATACTACTCATAGATTCATCAAAGTAAGCAAACAAGACAAGAAAAACAGAATCTGTCAAAAACAGAACAGTCTGTAGAAATCTGCAACTCTAAAAATTCCGAAATAAATTGGTGGACGTGAGGAATTTGTCGATTAATCATCTACCGAAATAATCAACCTAAAAGCACTCTTCAGTAAACAAAATGGCAGCTAATCTCGTGAGTGCAAAAGTTTCTGTTTTTTACAGCATGATCGCAAAGACTTCACCCAAGTCATCCCAAAGGTTCTAGTTGGCACAAGCACTAATTAAAACACAAAACCATATCTAACCAGAAGTTAGATGAATTATTTATTACTAAACAGATGTAAAAGCAAAGAAAAGAAAATTGGGTTGCCTCCCAACAAGTGATACCGTTTAACGCCCCTAGCTAGCCATTGAGATTTCAATGATGCTCACATGAAAGACAAGTCTTGAAGCACAAAAAGAGCATCATAAAGCATGTGAAAATAACATCTAGGTCTAACATACTTCCTACGCATAGGTATTTTATACGCAAAAAAATTATCAAGGCAATCAATTTGTAGCATATGCAAGGAAGAAGAAAGAAACAATAGCAATCTCAACATAACGAGAGGTAATTTAGTAACATGAAAATTTCTACGACCATATTCTCCTCTCTCGTAATATTTGCATGTAGGATCATAAGAAAATTCAATTATATAGCTATCACATAGCATATTCTCAACATGACGCACATGCAAACAAAGTTGACACTCTTCCAAAATAGTGGGATCATCATTAACTAAAGTCATGACCTCTCCAAACCCACTTTTATCAAAACATTCATGAGATTGAACATTCTCCAAATATGTGGGATCTAAAGTTGACACTCTTCCAAACCCACTTTCAGTATTATTGCAAACATTATTATCAATCTCATATTCATCATGGGGCTTAAATAAATTTTCAAGATCATAAGAAGAACCACACAAATCATGATCATTGCAACAAGTAGTGGACATAGCAAAATAAGCATCCCCAAGCTTAGGGTTTTGCATATCATTAGCACGATTGACATTAATAGAATTTATAATAACATCATTGCAATCATGCTTTTCATTCAAGGAGCTATCTTAAATCAATTTATAGTCTTCTTCTTTCAACACTTCATCACAATTTTCGGACTCACGAATTTCAAGCAAAACCACATAAAGATAATCTAGTGCACGCAGCTCACTAGCAATTGGTTCATCATAATTGGATCTCTTAAAAAGATTAGCAAGTGGATGAGCATCCATAACTTAGCAAGCGAAGATGCAAGCTAATAGAGGGCACATGGCAACACAAGCAAATAGAAAGGCGAACAGAAAAGGGTGAATAAAACGGCCAAGGTGAAGTGGGGAGAGGAAAACGAGAGGCGAATGGCAAATAATGTAATGCGAGGGATAAGAGTTTGTGATGGGTACTTGGTATATGAATTGTGCTTAGATCTCCCCGGCAACGGTGCCAGAAATCCTTCTTGCTACCTCTTGAGCATGCGTTGTTTTTCCCTTGAAGAGGAAAGGGTGATGCAGCAAAGTAGCGTAAGTATTTCCCTCAGTTTTTGAGAACCAAGGTATCAATCCAATAGGAGACTACACTCAAATCCCTCGTACCTGCACAAACAATTAAGAACCTTGCAACCAACACGATAAAGGGGTTGTCAATCCCTTCACGGCCACTTGCAAAAGTGAGATCTGATAGAGATAATAAGATAAATATTTTTGGTATTTTTGTTGTATAGATTGAAAAGTAAAGATTGCAGAATAAAATATAGATAGTTGACTGAAGATTAATATGATGTAAGATAGACCCGGGGGCCATAGGTTTCACTAGTGGCTTCTCTCAAGATAGCAGATTCTACGGTGGGTGAACAAATTACTGTCGAGCAATTGATAGAAGAGCGCATAGATATGAGAATATCTAGGCATGATCATGTATATAGGCATCACGTCCACGACAAGTAGACCGAAACAATTCTGCATCTACTACTATTACTCCACACATCGACCGCTATCCAGCATGCATCTAGAGTATTAAGCTCATAAGAACAGAGTAACGCCTTAAGCAAGATGACATGATGTAGAGGGATAAACACTTGCAATATGATATAAACCCCATATTTTTATCCTCGATGGCAACAATACAATACGTGCCTTGCTGCCCCTGCTGTCACTGGGAAAGGACACGGCAAGATTGAACCCAAAGCTAAGCACTTGTCCCATTGCAAGAAAGATCAATCTATTAGGCCAAAGCAAACTGATAATTCGAAGGGACTTGCAAAGATATTTAAATCATGCATATAAGAATTCAGAGAGAATCAAATATTGTTCATAGGTAATCTTGATCATAGACACACAATTCATCGGATCTCGACAAACACACCGCAAAAAGTATTACATCGAATAGATCTCCAAGAAGCTCGAGGAGAACTTTGTATTGAGATCCAAAGAGAGAGAAGAAGCCATCTAGCTAATAACTATGGACCCGAAGGTCTATGGTAAACTACTTACAACTCATCGCAGAGGCTGTGGTGTTGATGTAGAAGCCCTCCGTGATCGATTTCCCCTCCGGTGGAGCTCCGGAAAAGGCCCCAAGATGGGATCTCATGGGTACAGAAGGTTGCGGCGGTGGAAATAGGATTTTGTGGTGCTCTCGGATGTTTTCAGGGTATATGAGTATATATAGGAGGAAGTGGTACGTCGGTGGAGCTACGAGGGGCCCACGAGGGTGGGGCGCGCGCCTACCCCCCTGGGCGCGCCTTCCTACCTCGTGGCTTCCCAGGCGTGTACTCCAAGTCTTCTGGATTGCGTTTGTTCCAAAAACGTTCCATTTGGACTCTGTTTGATATTACTTTTCTGCGAAACACTGAAATAGGCAAAAAAACAATTTGCACTGGGCCTTGGGTTAGTAGGTTAGTCCCAAAAATAATATAAAAATGCATAATAAAGCCCATTAAACATCCAAAACAGATAATATAATAGCATGGAATAATAAAAAATTATAGATACGTTGGAGACGTATCAAGAATCCCCAAGCTTAATTCCTGCTCGTCCTCAAGTAGGTAAATGATAAAAATAGAATTTTTGATGTGGAATGCTACCCAACATAATTCTCAATGTAATTTTCTTTATTGCGGAATGAATGTTCAGATCCGAAATATTCAAGACAAAAGTTTAATATTGACATAAGATGTGACACCCCTAGACCGGTGCGCCAGGTGTCAGCCAGTTATTCGTTGTCAGTGCCATGTCATCTGCTTGCATGTGTATCCTTGCCTTGTCATCATGTGTGTTGCATCAGCATGTTTTCGAAACTTGCATCCGCCCGAGCCCCCTCGTCCTTTCCGTTGTCCGTTCTTAGCCCAGACACACTCACACGCGCCCGCGGCGCCTCCGGATATTTAATTTGTGAGTGGCCGGAAAATGTTCTCAGAATGGGATGAAACTTGGCTTGTGGTCTTATTACAGCATAGATAGACAGCCTGTCAAGTTTCGTCGCATTCAGAGCTCGTTTGATAGCCCAACGGATATACATAGCGGCACTAGTAGCCGGTTTAATCGTCGGACGTTTTCGGTCTCCGAAAACCCCGCGGGCCTCTTCTCCACTCTCCCCACAACCCCTCCTACACAGCCCACTATATCTTCTAGGCCCATCAACCCCCCCCCCCTCCGCTCAGGACCGTCCGATGGCGATCGAACGGCTCAGAAACAAAGCAATTCCACTAAACCTAGCCCCCTTTTCCTATATAAAGACCCCTCCATGCCAAAAATGGACTCCCCTAACCTCTCCCCTAACCTCCAGCCACCCCCTCCCTTTGAAATCGGCGCCCCTGCCTTGTTTTCCGCGCCCGGCCAACTCCCTTCCGCCACTTGGCAGCGCCGCCGGAGCGCCCGGACCAACCGCGGCGTGCCACCTCAGCCGCGCAGCCAGCCTCCCCCAACCAGGGCGCGCCACCTGGCCCTTCCCGCGTCCCTCCACCCCGCGCGGCCCGCCGGGCCCAGATCCTTCGCCCCGGGCCGATCGAGGCCCGCAGCCACCTGTCGTCGGGCCCGAGCGCCCCACCCCCGCAACTCCTTCGTCCCCGACGCCACGAGCACCCCACCGCCGGTGCCCCGAGCTCTGTCGAGCCGCTGAAGCAGGAACACTGCCGCCTTCTCCTCGTCACTGCCCCGCCTCCCGTCGTGTTCCCCTCGCCGGCATGGCAAGGGCAATCGCCTCCGACTAGCCCTCCCCGAGGAGCACTCGAACCCAGCGAGGTCCGAGCCGGTTCAGCTCGCCGCCATCGATCCGGTTCTAGGCCGTGCCCTCCTCCAGATCTGGCGGATCCCGCGGCCGATCCGCCTCCTCTAGTCGGATCCGTGCCCGACAAGCCTCGCTCTGCCTCCTCTCGTTGCCGGTGCGGCCATGGCCGGAGCTTCTCCTCGTCGGGCCGGACATGTCCGGAGGAGCCGAACATGTCCACCCTCCGCCTCTTTCGTGTGGCCGACAGGTGGGTCCGCGAGCCGCACCGACGGACATGTCCGCCTGGTGCCCGAACATGTCTGCCCCCCTCTGTCCGTGCCACTGCCAGTGGGTCCAGCCGCCCGGACACGTCCGCCCACTTCGGACAATGTCCACTCCCTCCGAGGTCCAATTTCCACTAAGTCCTTTTCCTATTTTTATCTTCTGATGCAAACTTTGCATGCTTGTAACTTTGTGTGTACTTGTCCAAATTGAGTGAATGATATGTCAAAATGACTGTGGTGGTGTGCTCTACACTTTGTTCCGTTGTGCCATGCTCATCTGAGTTCATCTAGATGCTCTAATCTCTGTTGCAAGAGTGCTACTTGTTATAAACTGATGTAACTTTTTTTTGTTGCCATGTTTGAGATGTGATAACTTGGTGCATATTTATCCAAATGATGCATATGATATGTCAAAATGTTCATTATGAAGTGTGCTACATGATGGTTGCTGTAGCATGCTTGTTTGAGTTCATATTGCCATGTTAATATCTGTTGAAAAAGTGCATGTGGCTGTTGAGTACTGAAACTTGTTATGAGATGCTGATTTCAATTGCTCTTTGCTATTGATGTGTTTGTCTTCATGCCACATGTCTAGATGTTTTAGAACACAATAATATGGTCTTTGAGGTGGTGCATTTAACTTTCCATGATATGCCTTGAGGTGACTTAAACATGCTTGTAAACATGCCATGCCAACATAACTGTTTTATACTTAGTGAAAATTCTGCTAAGTCTGGAATCTGTTATAACCTGATGCTATGTTTGCTTGATGCCCTAGTCAAATCCATGCTTGTTTTGGAGTGGCCAATGATCATGTCTTGTTGTCCATGTTATTGTCTATCCATTCATGCCCTTACTTGCTCATATGGCATGCTGTAGCTTATTTATTTCTTACTCTCAAGTTGCTATAAATTATACCTGTCAGGATTTTTATCAGCCTATTCAATTTGGTGAAGCTTGTTGTTATTGATCCATGCCTCCTATGGAGTTGCTCCAATGGAGTTGTTTGTTGCAGGATATGTATACTACATATCCATGCTCTTTATATACTTAATGGAGTTGATATGTATGTTGTTTGGTGCCTCCGAAGGCAGCATCGTGATGATGTTTTTGCCTTCCCAGATTTTGGCTAAGTCTGGATAATTTTATTGCAACTTGCCATGCTTGTTTAAATGTGTTCCAGCAAGCTTTTGGGTGTGTTCTAAGTTCATGCTTGTAGAGTATCATGTCTACTTCACATCCATGCTTCTTGTTACCTTGTTTGGGTGCTATAGCTTATTTATATCTTGCTCCGAAGATGCTATGTGGCTGTTAACTTCAGCTTGTTGTTATATCTTGTTTCATGTGTATCTTTTAGCCCGTTGCTCCGTTTTGAGTGTGCCCTATTTGAAACTTGTGTGATTTTGCATGTAGAATCATAATATCTTATTGTTTTCATGTTTGAAGTGAGTTTGCTTGATGTTTGGGTGCATCTTGCACCATTGCCATGCTTGTCTTGTTTTGCTCATATCTTCTAGGCCGTAGCTCCGAATTAAACAAACTTTATATGAAACTTGACTAGAATTTCGTGTAGATCGTCATGGTGCATGTTAACTTGCTGTTTGACAACTTTAACTGAAGGTTTGTTCAGATCTGGACTAATTTCAAAACATGCATATGAGGGCTAACCGGATTTGTTATATGTGGTTTCCGGCCTCATTTAAACTTGTTGACTTGTGTTGTTTTTGAGTGCTTCCTTCCTTGCCACGTATTGCATCATATATAGACTTGTCTTGCATCATACCTTGCCATGTATTGCATCATATATAGACTTGTGTTGTTCTTGTGTGCTTCCTACCTTGCCATGTATTGCATCATATATAGACTTGTCTTGCATCATACTTGGTTGAGCATATTGTCATGTTCTTGTGATGTGTGTTTACCGTATTGCTTGCTTATTCTCGTTAGAGCTTGTTTCGTTGCGATCGTGAGGATGCGTTCGGCTACACGTGGTTCGTCTTCAAGGCTTCTTCTTCGTCTACTTACTGGATCGTTCTTCTTCCTTGCGGGATCTCAGGCAAGATGACCATACCCTTGGATACCTTTACTATCATTGCCATGCTTAGTTGTCTCGATGCTATCGTTATATGTCGCGCTACCCATCTTTATTGTCAGCCTCTCCTTGTTGCCATGAAACCTCTAACCTTGACACCTTCCTAGCAAACCATTGTTTGGCTATGTTACCCGCTTGCTCAGCCCCTCTTATAGCGTTGTTAGTTGCAGGTGAAGTTGAAGATCGTTCCATGTTGGAACTTGTTGTTGGAATATCACAATATCTATTATTATTATTAACACACCTCTATACTGGGCATGGGTGGAAGGCTTGGCCTTTTGCTCGGTGTTTGGTTCCACTCATGCCACCTTAGGCGCCGATAAACCGGCATTATGTTCCTTGATTTTGCGTTCCTTACACCGTTGGGTATATGGGGACCCCTTGACACTTCGTCTTTGAATAAAACTCCTCCAGTAAGGCCCAACATTGGTTTTATTGCAACATAATAACAGCTTAATTATTTAATTAAATTGCATAGGGAGTTAGCGCTACCCGAGGATTCTTTCTACATAGCAGGGGGGCCAGTGCTGATGGTGTTGGTCCCAAACGGGCCGACTGCGGGGCCATCACAGGGAAACTCGAGGATTGGCTCCCGTAGGCTGTCCCATCCGGTTGTGGCCTGAGACGAGATACGCGCGGCTACTATCAGGGTGTCGGCACACCGGGAGGTCTTGTTGGACTTGTTTTACCATTGTCGAAATGTCTTGTGCACCGGGATACCGAGCCTGATCGAATTTCCCTAAGATAAGGGGTAATAATTATTATTACTTCAGCTGATCATGAGAGCTTGTGATGGGCTAAGTTGGTACACCCCTGCAGGGTTATGATCTTTCAAAAGCCGTGCCCGCGGTTATGTGGCAGATTGGAATTTGTTAATGTCCGGTTGTAGAAAACTTGACAGAGGATCCGAAGTAAAACACACAACTGTGTGAGTAACCGTGACTGTCTCTTTTCACTTTGAGAAGAGAACACGATGGGGTTATGTTTGGCTCGTAGGTAGTTCAGGATCTTAAGCTATCACTACTAGTTTGCGATCGTTTGCGTAGATGCTCATCTTATTCTTGTACTCGTAAATTAGCCACCATACTATTGCTTAGCCGCTGCTACAACCTCACCACTTTACCTCTTCCTACCTATTAAGCTTTGATAGTCTTGTTACCCATGGTTATGGGATTGCTGAGTCCTCGTGGCTCGCAGATACTACAACAACAGTTGCAGGTGCAGGTTTCCGATGTCTTGACGTGAGAGCGTTGTTCGTTGTGTTGGAGTTCTTCTTCTTATTCTTCTTCAGTCTTGGGTTAGGTTCCGGGTCGGCAGCCTGGGATAGCAGATGGATGTCGTTGTGCTTTTCATGTTTGCATCCGTAGTCGGATGCCTTGTATTGATGTTGTTGTATTCATGTGACTTGTATGTATTGTTGTATCCCCCATGTATGTATATAATGGTACGATGTAATGATATCCATCTTGCTAAGCGCCCGAAATGCGGTTGTGCCCCAATCACGTAAGTGTCACGTGATCGGGATAGAATCGCATCTTGGGCCTGACATAAGAATAATAATACTTCAAGCATACTAACAAAGCAATCATGTCTTCTCCAAATAACATGGCCAAAGAAAGTTCATCCCTACAAAATCATATAGTTTGCTTATGCTCCATCTTCGTCACACAAAATACTCAAATCATGCACAACCCCGGTTTCATCCAAGCAATTGTTTCATACTTCAATTTTTTCAAACTGCTCCTTGGGCCTTGGGTTAGTAGGTTAGTCCCAAAAATAATATAAAAGTGCATAATAAAGCCCATTAAACATCCGAAACAGATAATATAATAGCATGGAACAATCAAAAAATTATAAATACGTTGGAGACGTATCAATGCTCAATCCCAGTGACAGAAAGGGACATGACATGTATTTGTATTGTTGCCATTAAGGATAAGAAGATGGGGTTTATTCATATTGATTGGATCTATCCCTCTACATCATGTCATCTTGCTTAAGGCATTACTCTGTTCTTGTTAACTTAATACACTAGATGCATGCTGGATAGTGATCGATGTGTGGAGTAATACTAGTAGATGCAGGAAGGAATCGGTCTACTTGTTTCGGACGTGATGCCTATATGCATAATTGTCTCCCTGGATATCATCATAACTATGCGCTTTTCTATCAATTTCTCAATAGTAATTTGTTCACCCACCGTATGCTTTCTTCGAGAGAGAAACCTCTAGTGAAAACTATGGCCCGAGGGTCTATCTTTTATCATATTGTTTTCAGATCTACAAAACAAAAACACGAAAACACCTTGTTGCAATCTATTTACCTTTATGTTATTTTGATCTTTTATTTATCTTTTATATCTATCACTATCAGATCTCATCCTTGCAAGTAACCGTAAAGGGATTGATAACCCCTTTTGTCGCGGTGGATGCAAGTATTTGTTTGTTTGTGTAGGTGCAATTATTAGGGACTTGTGTGTTCCTCCTACTGGACTTATCTCTACTTTGCTGCATCACCCTTTCATCTTCAAGGGAAAAACCAATGCGAGCTCAAGAAGTAGCAGGAAGAATTATGTCGTCGTTGCCGGGGAGGATCTACATCAAGCCTACCAAGTACCTATCATAACCTCTCATCTAATGCATTTACTTTATTTGCCATTTGCCTCTCGTTTTCTTCTCCCCACTTCTAAAATGTTAAAAAACTCAAAAAATATTTGCCCTTTTATTTGCCTCTTTCCATTCATCTTTTTCGTTCGATTTTGTGCTACATTGGTTTTCCATCATTGCTAGCTCTTCTCTCGTCGCTTGTATCCTGGAAAGTGAGGTTCTTATTGTTTTTTTAAAAGAGGGGGTGATTTAAAAGATGTTTGGTGTAGAATTTGCGATACTCAAAATAGATCTACTCGTAAGCAATCTACTACCGTTTTACTTCGTTTTTTTATGTGGGTGTTACTGTTGGGAAACGTAGTAGAAAACAAAAAAATATCGCACCTACGATCTCCCAAGAACAATATGAAGATGCATAACTGATTGTGATCAACGATCTTTACCGACTCCGGAGTGCAGCGGAAGTAGACGAGTCGATGTAGATCGTACTTGAAGTCCCTCAAACGTTGATGACGATCCCGCGAACCAACCTCGAATTATCCCTTGAACAGAAGACCGAAAGCACGGCCTCTCTACTTGGCTGCAAGCATACGATCTTCAGGATCTGGCAACGCTTCACCATCCAGAGATAATCGTCGTCCGGAATTAGAGGGAGGAGGTTCGAACCACACGTGGCTTCTAATTATGAGGATTAGAGGTGGCTAGGGCTAGCTCTAATTAGTCAACTATGACCAACTAGAACTAGATCAACTAGAGGAAACTCCAAAGTGTCTGTCCCAATAGGGTGGAAATCCTCCAGTATATATAGGTTAGGAGGGGAGAAGAGGGGCTCCACAAGGGGAGGGAAAGTCCCTCCCCTTTGGCCAGCCAAGGGAGGAGGAGTTGGACTCCTCCCCCTCTCCAATTTGGCACCCTTCCTTAGGGAAGGGAGGCACTTTCCTACTTGGGCTATTTTGGCCCAAGTTGCCTTCCACCTCTCGCCTTTTTAGGCCCGTTGATATTCAAATTAAATATAAAAATACTTTAAACATTTTAAGAGTATTATATATATAATTTAACATCCCCTAAAACATTCTCTCTCTCTCTCTCTCTCTCTCTCTATATATATATATACACACACACTAGCACATATGCCCGTGCGTTGCAGCGGGAGAGAAAATTATCGTGTCCATCAAAACATTCACCAGCACGACACACGAGCCTTTGGATGATGCCACCCAATGATGATAGTGGGGCAAATGAGGTGGGCTCCTGCCCAATGGCGACCAAGACAGAAGCGCATCAGTGCAGGCGTCGGCTATTTTATGCGGTAGCTGGTGAAGATGTGATGCTTCCTTAGAAGATGTCTTCGAACGTAGTACTAATTAGCAATCAATCCAATATGTGTGGTGTCTGATCACATCGTACCCACATGAGACGTGTGTGATAGTGCGAGTCATGGAGGCAAGAAAAAATCGAATATGGATGATGGGGGGGGGGTCCAACATTTGCTCTGTGAACTCTTGGACGTAGAGTTAGTTTTCTACCTTGTCTGGAATTACTTTTCTCTTAAAGTTTTAAATATATTTTTCTCCTGATTTGTAGGCCTTTTTTGTAATGAGAGCAAGAACAGTTTGGCTGTCAAACACTTTGATCGTCAAAAGTCAAAACACATCCAGAATAGGAACGTGCAGCGTGACGAAGAAAAGGCTAAGTAATGTACAACGGAACAACAAAACGATCTTTGGATGGGCAACGTATATGCCCAACTCAGTGTGCTTCTGGAGTGAGCAGATTATTATTTTTTGTTAAGAAAACTCTCTTCCACAATAAGACCATGAGGGCTATTTCTCTCTCTTACCGATTCCTGGACTGGCCCAATATTGCAGCCTTTTCTCTTTAGTATTTTCAGTTTTCCTTTTTCCTATTCCATTCTTCCATTTTCACTCTTTTTTTTATTGTTTTCTATTATTTCGTTCACTTTTTTCCTTTCAGGTTTTCATCAACTTTTTTCATTTTCCAACACTTGTCTACTTTCTTCACGCATAATGTACAATTTTCTTATACATAAGGGACATTTTTATTGCATGCATTTAACATTTTTTGAATGCATGGTTAACATTATTTTAATATAGGTTCTATTGTCTATGTTTTTTCTTGCACATTGTACATTTGCTTGTATATATCAGGAACATTTCTTTATACATGTTTACGATTTTCAAATAAATGTAAGATGTCTACTTTTTTTCACTACATGTCTACATTTTTCATACACATTGTACATACTTTTATACATGTTTAACATTTCTATAATATATGATTAACGTCTTGTCATATATACGTTTTGATGTCTGTTTTTTCTACATATTGGACATTTTTTTGTGTACATATTAAATATTTGATTATAGAGGTTAAAATTTCATGAAACATATGTTTTGATGTCCACCTTTTCATACACATTGTACAGTTTTTATATACATCTAAAAGCAGTTATATATATATATATATATATATATATATATATATATACCCACCAATGCCACCCGTAAGTGAGAAAACGATTCAATTTTTCGGACCAAAAATCGCCGCCTCCTTCGTTGTTTTAGATGGGCGCGACGAGAAGTAGTCATAGAACGACGGGAAATAGAGTGGTTGGCTGATCGCTCTTATAACGAGGAGACGAGAGTTCAATTCCCAGCATACACAATTTTTATCTTTCTTTTCTCACGCATGTCCTACCAATGTATGCGTTCATGGGCCAGCCCATGTGCGGGGCTTCGCTCCCCTTTTTTTCATTTTATTTTTTGTCTCTTCTTTTCTCATTCTGTTTTCTTTTTTCTTTTATCTTTCTTTTTTCTTCTTTAAACTAAGTCGGGATTTTAATATTCTAAAGTTGTGATTTTTCAAAAATATATTTGAGAAATCATAAAATATATGTGAATTAAAAATGTATAGAAAATCATAAAAAAATTTGCAGATTAAAAAAATGTTGGTGGTTTTGCAAAACTGCTCGCAAAATTATAAAAAAACAGAATTTGGAAAAAATGGTCATAAAATCATGTTCATGATGTTGAAAACATGACCGTGTATTCAAAACATATTTGGGAATCTAAAAAAATGTCCATGACATTTTAGAAAAATTTCACAAAAATAAAAATAAATATTTTTTTCTTAAAATTTGTTCTCCAATTGTTTTTTAAGTTCATTGACTCAAAAAAATTGTTGAGTCAAAAAATGTTAATGAATTCGAAACCAGTTCATACATTTAATTTTTTTGTAAACAAAACTAATGTTCATGATTTTTTGAGAAAAATAAAAATTTCAAAAACAAAAATGTTTGTCGATTCAAAAAACTGTTCACTGATTCAAAAGTATTTTATGTCTAGGATTTTATTAGTTTTTTGAACGTCTTTATATGTCTTGGCGTTGGGAGTAGTTCGTGGTCAATGAGATTTGTTTTAAAAGTTTTAAACATTCCGTTGTGTAACATAATGACAAGTGTGGCATGCACCGGCAAACTCATAGCTTTAGGATTTAGCACGTCGAATGCATTGTGATCACGTGGACATCGCGACCATCATCGGCTAGGGTGATAAAAAAATGGCAACATGGTGAGCCACTGTGTTAAAATAGAGTACACTCATATATTAGGATATTGAGTCATACTTATTTGGTTAGCCATAATTTTTTGTCTCCCATTGCAACGCACGGGCATACATCCATCACGCCAAGTTTATTTAAATAGATGATTAACATTTTCTTCAAATACATGTTTTGATCACTATTTTTTCATACACATTGTACATTTTTCTTGTACACCAAAAACATTTTTATATATGTTTAAAAAAATTCAAATACATGATTTACATCTTTTTGAAGTGTGATGGATACTTTAAAAACTTAAAAAGAAAAAAAGGAAAACATAAGACAATAAAAGAAACACAAAGTACAAAGAAAAGAAAAAATATGTGGACATTATCGTTTCATATTGGGCCTGCCCACAAAAAGGGCAAGCTACCTCTGGTCTCAATAATAAGGAAACTTCCGCCTGCAGCATACATACCATGACTTGGCGTGATGGATGTATGGGCCTGGTTCTTACTAGGAGACCAAGGTTCGAGTCTGTCTCATATTGTTTTTGTTTGCTATTTCTAAAACAAAAGACGTACAAAACACTTGCGTGATCAAAAAAAGTGGAGAAACGCTCCTCCTTTTAATATTAGGTATTACCCGACATTCACCGAAACCCTTTCGGTGACCCCGAAACGCTTCCGGAACCTCTCGAAACTATTCCAGATATTAATGAAACAATTCCACAAATATATTCTCATCACTCATCTTCAACTAACACTCAGCAGATCGGGATTACCTTAAGCTTGTGACAACATAGGTTCGGTAACCATAGACATGAACGAAACCCCTTGCTTTAATGACCAATAGCATAACCGTGGACACCCATAACGGTCCATGTGATTACACGAATGATATTCGAGTGAACATTTAGTTAGATGTGATGTTCACTTTGCTTTGCGATACTTTACAAAACCCGGAGTGCATCGGTATCCTCTTGAGTCATCACCATGCTCACTATACCGTTGCTCCTGTTTATCGATTTTGTTCTTCTTTCTCGTTAACGTGTTAGGGCATCCCCGTGACGTAGTCACCTGTGTCTGGCCAGACGATGATGGATGCTGTCACACCAAGACGGCCCTAAGAATATCTCTCCATCATCGGAGGAGCAAATCCCACTCTTGAGTTGTCCACTCGCTTGTCAAACTTTTCGGCGAGCCTGAAAGTTGTCATTATGATCACCTTGTTACAAATGACCTTTGAGCAACCCCAAAGTCCACCATCTAGTAGGAAGTGACCGAGACCCTCTCATGGTCTGAAGAACTAAAACACATGCTAACACTCCGTGTTATCACAATTGAATACAGACGATATTAAGTCAATTCATAACAAACAAGTTCGGGTTGATTCAATATGATCGTTCTCCCAACGTCATAATCTCAATGTTGTTTTAGGATCATTGTCAGACTTAATGACATCCTAAGATCCGGAAAACATGATCACCAACAACCTTAAGCTAGTCTTAGAGATGAGACAAGGAACCTGCATTTTATCCGTTTATCATTTCACACATGCATATGAGTTTTCCACTGAATCGCATATTCCAGGATCATGGCAATTATATCATGAAATATAAACTCCTAATTATGAATACGGAAAAATAATAATAATAGTAATAATAATAATAATAGTAATAATAATAATAATAATAATAATAATAATAATAATAATAATAATAATAATAATAATAATAATAATAATAATAATAATAATAATAATAATACTGCCTCTAGGGCATATTTCCAGCAGTCTCCCACTTGCACTAGAGTCAATAATCTAGTTAGCACTTTTAAAAACCAATGGTAATCCGGTGTCATTCCATGCTTTGCGTGTGGTATAGACTTCGTCCTATCGGATCATGACAACTTCAGATCCATGTGTATCATTTGCATTTCAGTTCATCTATCATGCTTTCACATAAACTTATAATTTTGTGAAACTGGCTTTGTATGTATTGAATCACTGGCATGACCTTTGATTCCTCAGATTGAGTTATAGAACCATTGTTAAGAGAGGTGTTCTATTTGCACAATCATCTAGAACCCAATCCAAGTTCATAAATGGAACTCTGATTCATCACCCTCTTTTGTTGCTTCTAAAGCGACAATACACTTAGCCTTCTGTTATAGAATTCATCACAGTAGCTACCTTGGACCAATTCCAACTTACCGTGCCACCATAAATAATTTTAATTGAAATCAAAAATTCGCTTGGAGCACCGAATGAAGATTTTTGTCGATGTACTACTTACATCAAGTATGTATTGATGTAACTCCTTACAACAATCTTTTCATTTTCTCTGTATGTGAAAAACGCGTCGTCGGTACTTAATGATATTTTCACTGTTGTCCTATGATAATTTTTTTGACCATTCTGATAACTTTTCTCACAACTTACTTGGAGTACTTGTACATGTCTGTTTATTTACATACCATGGAATTAACACAAGTGTGATTTAAATCATGTATTTCACTAATCAGTATTAAAGATATTGATTCTTGGTAATAACTCCTTCCATGTGACTTTGACAATAAACACTTCTTGGCAATTCTCATACTAAAATGCTTTAGTATTTTGTCAATATGTATTTTTGGCTAAGCCTTGATTAGACACTACTATCTCCATATATTATAATGCCAAATTCAAGGACTATATTGCCTAAGTGCTTTACGGAAAAACTAGTTCCAATAAAGTCTTAACTTGTGACAAGAAATTTCCAATCAACTACGTGTCATGCACACATAGTGTTTAGAAATAATATCATGCTCCCACTTACTTTCTTGTAAGTACAAGCATCTTTGCTTCTATCGATGAAATCATATTACTCAATCAATTCATCAAAACAAAGATTCCAACTCCGTTATGTTTGCTTAAAATCATTGAAGTTTGCATACTCACTAGCATCCTCTAGATTGAGAAAATTGCCTTGGTTTATATCAAATATACAACCTTGGTTCTATTTCCATCTCATGGGAATCATTTTGACATTCATCTATTATATCTCATAACTAAAATATTTAGTAATTGTTAGTTTAATCCTAATTGACTTTAAGTATTATTATGATGAGATAATCTCTTCATAATCAACTCCTTGATCTTGTCATAAACATTTTTGTAACAAGCCAAGCATAAAACATTTTTATCATTGTTAATCTAAAGATCCATCACTACACTTTAGACGTTTAGTCTTTTAGAGGGTCCATCAAGTTCAAAACTTGAATTATATGTATGGATACTATCTCGAATTATTTTGGCGTATAACCAATTCCAGAGTTAGGGCCCATCAACGCTTCTCTGTGTATCATAGGTTCCTTTTTTGTTCAATAACATTTCGTCTCCGCATCATGAACGTTTGCACGAATTTCCCCAACCTATATAGTTCAGCTGCAAGTTTGACCGAAGTTTGTATATCCTATGTAGAGGCTTATGTATCACTTGCAGTAAGAAATCTTAGAACCACTTCTAGCATTTCTTTTCTTTGACCTGATCATGAAGATTCTATAATCTCGTCGATTTTCGCTGTCCTCCCACTCACTCTTTTGCAGAAAACATTTTCTTCAAAATTTCCGCACTCTGTGGCAAAACACTTTGTCTCGGCCTAGTGATATAAGAATACCCAAAAATTTGGGATGACCTACAAACTAGAACTTATCTTATAGATTTGATGGCGTCCCTTTTCAGTGTAAAATCCATAGTCTCTAAAGCATCACATTAAGAGTATATTGGCAAAATAGATTAATGTCATCTTTGATCTTACTATGGCATACATAGTTTGATTACACCAACTCAAAACACTCTACTCTTAGTAGTGTCTCTAGTAGGTGTAAGCTATAAAATACTTTAAAGCTCATCAGACATTCGCTAAATTTGTAACTCAAATATTCTTTTCTGCAATCCAATTGTAAAAACATAATTTTCTTGTTACAATAATTTCTACTTAATTCTGAAAATCTTTTGAACCATTTTAAAAGATCCAGAATCATGTCTCAATTAGTAAATATAAATATCTACTTGAGTCATCCTTGAAGATAGATAAATCCACTTCTTACAACAACACTTATTGGACTACACACATCAATATGCATGTTCAAATTATTTTGTTGCTCGTTCTTTATGGCATGTGAACGGTATTTTAGTTTGCTTCACAATTTGGACAAAAGTTGCAAGGTCTGATGATTCGTAATCATATGACCCCGAAATCCATCACGATGGAATTTCTCCATGTAGGTTTCTCTAATGTGACTAAATGCAGTGCCACACATATGTGGTATTCTTTTAGTCTTGCGACTTTTAGCGTTAGTGTTATAGATGTTCAATTCTTTCATCAATATTCATAACTTTCATCCTATTATCAATAGGAGTATGGCCCTTTTGTTCATTATACCAAACAACTATTGTAATCTTATGAACAAACTCCTCGCAATTTCTATGCAATGGGCTAGAGTGTACAAACTCTTAAATGAATTAGGATAATAAATTCAGAGCTAATATGTTGATGAAAAAGCATCATAACTTTACGAAAGTTTTCAACACACATTTTAACCTCATTAATTTGCTGGTCATTAAGCCATAGCAATTCTTGCATCGATTTGCAACTTCATGCAATCGAGTCGGTATCCTTGTGATCAACTTTTAACCACAATTCCCGAAAAAAAAATGTGTTTACCAATTTAACCACAATTCTCAAGAATCACACTTAAATTGACCGACTTTCTCTACATCTTACAACTTGCATGGCATTCATACCTAAGCTGGACACTCCAGTCTTCTTTTCTTTCTGCCTCTAAACTTCTTATAGTTTTAATTTCAATATTTCTCTCACTCAACAAAAGAATCATCTAACTTTTAAGAGTGGCGTGAGCCCTGAACTTCCCTAGGCATGTAAATCTTCTTGCATCCTCTAGTTTTGTTCTTTTTTCTTGATGTTTTTGCCATCAACTCATGATTGGCGTTCTTCTCGATATTCATATTTCAGTCTTAGACATAGTTCAACCTTCACTAGAACTTGCAAACAAAACAGTTCTTTAGATATCTCATATCTTTAAATATTTGCTTGTTTCTGAAAACAATTTTCAGTTCCAAGAATATCACATAACTATCCCAAACATTTTGAAGTTCAGGTTTCTCGGAAGCAAGTAGTCTGGAATGCAATTCTTGCTTTTGGATCAAACGACGTGAGTCTTATTATCTGTAGCATTAGCGGGGGAGCATTGCAAGCATGCAATAGGACAAAAAACTCCTTCTTGGCACTCTTAGAGGATGATCCTATCAATCATAAAGATTCAACCACACAAATAACAGTCAATCAATATCAATAACAAAGATGGAATTGTGAGCCATAATTCTACAACTATAATGCAAACTACCCATAGACATTGTTCATAATTAATTTGCTATAGTTATTAAACTTAATTGATACATAATTGTGCTCCCACTCAAATCAATATCTCTCATAATTGATAGTGAGTGACTCAAGATCCAAACCTAGTTCTCACTCATTGATGTGGACATCACTGATGACAAGAATTTTGACCGATGGGCAAGCTTTTGCCGATCACATCTCCATATGACTGATACGTCCATTTTGCATCATGTTTTCCTACTGTTATTTACAATGTTTTATGCATAATAATGCTTTATGGAGTAATTCTTATGACTTTTCTCTCATAGTAATATGAGAGGTTTACACAAAGAGGGAGAATACCCACAGCTGGAATTCTGGATCTGGAAAAGCTACGTCAAGCCACCTATTCTGAACAACTCCAAATGCGCTGAAAATTTATGGAGAATTATTTTGTAATATCTGAAGAATAACAGAGCAAATAACTATCAGAGGGGGCCCACTAGGTGGGCACAACCCACCTGGGCGTGCTAGGGCCCCCAGGCGCACCCTGGTGGGTTGTGCCCTCCTCGTCCCACCTCTGGTGCCCCTCTTCTGGTATATAAGTCATTTTGACCTAGAAAAAATAAATAAGAGGATGACTTCCGGGACGGAGCGCCGCCGTCTCGAGGCGGAATTTGGGTAGGAGCACTTTTGCCCTTCGGTGGAGCGATTCGTCGGGGGAGAGGGGGGAAATCGAAGCCATCGTCATCACCAACAACCCTCTTATCTTTGGGAGACCAATCTTCATCAACATCTTCAACTACACCATCTCCTCTAAAACCTTAGTTCATCTCTTGTGTTCAATCTTTGTAACGGAACCTCAGATTGGTACATGTGGGTGACTAGTAGTGTTGATTACATCTTGTAGTTGATTACTATATGGTTTATTTGGTGGAAGATTATATGTTCAGATCCATTATGATATTTAGTACCCATCTTATCTTGAGCATGTTTATCATTTGTGAGTAGTTACTTTTGTTCTTGAGGTTAAGGGAGAAATCTTGTTGCAAGTAATCATGTGAACTTGATATGTGTTAGATATTTTGATGATATGCATGTTGTGATTCCCTTAGTGGTGTCATTTGAACGTCGACTACATGACACTTCACCATATTTGGGCCTAAGGGAATGCATTGTGGAGTAGTTATCAGATGATGGGTTGCTAGAGTGACAGAAGCTTAAATCCTAGTTTATGCATTGCTTCGTAAGGGACCCATTTGGATCCAAATGTTTAATGCTATGGTTAGATTTTATTTTAATACTTTTCTCGTAGTTGTGGATGCTTGCGCGGGGGTTAACCATAAGTAGGAGGTTTGTTTAAGTAAGAACAACACCTAATCATGGATCCACCACATATCGAATGATCAGAGTAATGAACACAAATCAAACCAACATGGTGAAAGTGACTGGATGAAATTCCCGTGTCTCCTCAAGAACGCTTTGCTTATTATAAGAAACCATTTTGGTATGTCCTTTGCCACAAAGGGATTCAGCTACTTTGCTACATACTATTTACCGTTACAGTTACTTGCTCGTTACAAATTATCTTGCTATCAAACTATCTGTTACTGACAATTTCTGTGCTTGGAGACATTACCTTGTTGAAAACCGCTTGCCATTTCCTCTGCTCCTTGTTGGGTTCGACACTCTTACTTATCGAAGGACTACAATTGACCCCCTATACTTGTGGGTCATTAATGACTCTTGTTCATCTTTCGATGCATTGTGTTCCGAGCTCAGAACTATTCTGCTAGAACTTCAAGACAAATAAGTGCAATCTGCAAGTATGGTCTGACCATCCCCGCCTTACACCTCACAATCCGTTTGTACCCATGTGGACATGAAACACTCTGGACCGTTAAGTGTTATAGATGGTTGCTACATTGGGAAGAACACCTTTTAACTTGATATTTACTGTGAGAGATCACCCTAATAATTGACTACTGCGAAATCAAAGGGTGCAAGCAACAAAGGGATAAACATCTCAGGCAATTTATAATAGCATGATATGGTATAGCCCTAGATGCCGAGAATCCTCCATGATCGTGTTCAATCTCCAGCTGAAGCAACATGTCAGCCAATATTTCGTTACCGTGGCAATTGTTTAGAAAGAAATTGTTGTGGCGGCAATTTCAGAAAATGTTGTCGTGGTGACTGTTTTAGAAAATGTTGTCGTGGCACCAAAATCTGAAATTCCGTCATGGTACGAAACTCCTCGTCCCGCTCCTGGTACGCCTACTCCTCGTCGGGGTTCTCCATGTACATCTTGCCACCATGACATGTAACCTATTTCTACGATATTACATAAGGTGGCAATCTCATGGCTCCAGCCATCATGCAGTGATGCACATGCCACTTAAATTACAACATATAACCATCTCATACATAAATAAAATACATAAATTCATTATCATGGCGAAGGCTATACCACATCATATGCAAAACCTTCAAAACCAAGTTAGACGTCCTCTAATCGGTTTTAGCAAACTTTTAGTTATGTGGGTAACAAGTTTTATCAATTAAGACTAGGTACCTACGCAAGCACAACAAGGCGATGTTCTTGATGCTAGATTAAGTTTCGGGGTGTGTGAAAGAGACACTTAATTTAAAATCTCGTCCCCCACACTAAACTTCGTCAATACGCGTGACCCCCTAGAATATTATCCATCTTTGGCACCCTCTTGTGTACGGATGGTTCACTATTCCCGACTATGACGTAGTAGAAGGAACTAATAGCATATCTTCGACAGCTGGAGCCGATTGATTGTCAGAACCTTGTAGCAAAACTACATCATTCTGCCGATGAACTGAACCGAAGCAACACTCTTGGGAAGCATAGGAAGAACATGAACTCTCACATATCAGATGTGATCTAGATCGCAACCTGCATCTACTCATAAACCTTCTCATGATGCCAATATTGGGAAATGTAGTAGAAAACAAAAATTCTGCACCTACGATCACCCAAGAACAATATGAAGATGCATAACGGGTTGTGATCAACAATCGTTACCAACTCCGGAGTGCAGCGGAAGTAGATGAGTAGGTGTAGATCAACTTGAAGTCCCTCAAACATTGATGACGATCCCGCGAACTGACCTCGAATGATCCCTCGAACAGAAGACCGAAAGTATGACCTCTCTACTTGGTTGCAAGCATACGATCTTCACGACCCGCCAGCGCTTCGCCGTCCAGAGCTAATCGTCGCCGGAGAATTAGAGGGAGGGGATTATAACCACGCAGGGCTTCTAATTATGAGGATTAGAGGTGGCTAGGGATCAACTAGAGGAGATTACTGACGACCAACTAGAACTAGAACTAGATCAACTAGAGGAACCTCCAAAACTTGTGTCCCAATAGGATGGAAATCCTCTAGTATATATAGGTTAGGAGGGGAGAAGAGGGGCGCCACAAGGGGAGGGAAAGTCCTTCCCTTTGGCCGGCAAAGGGAGGAGGAGTTGGACTCCTTCCCCTCTCCAATTCGCTCCCCTTCCTTAGGGAAGGGAGGCACTTTCCTACTTGGGCCGTTTTGGCCCAAGGTGCCTTCCACCTCTTGCTTGTTTTAGTCCCGTTGATATTTAAATGAAATATAAAATACTTTAAACATTTTCAGAGTATTACATATGTAATTTAACATCCTCAGAAACATTTTTCACCTATATATATTAATCGATAATACCCGGTATTACCTGATATTCACTGAAACCCTTCCGGTGACCCCGCAACGCTTCTGGAACCTCTCCGAACTATACCGGATAATAATGAAACAATTCCACAAATATATTCTCATCACTCCTGTTCCACAAACACTCAGCAGATCATGATTACCTTAAGCTTGTGAAAGGATCAAGAAGAGGTGTCTAGAGGGGGTGAATAGACTCTTAGCAAGAAAAGTGGCAGCTTTTAATTTCTTTAAGTTGATGTGGAGTTTTAGCACATGTTTAACATTCACAATGCACATCAAGCAAGCATGACTAGAGTATATGGGCAGCGGAAAGTAAAGCATGCAACTTTGACTACTTGACCAAATAAAAACCTAACCTTTTCCTAATTTTAAGTCTTGACAGATTTTACCAATTTTGCACAAGTCAAGCAATCAACCTACATATGCAGTTTTAAGAGTATAGCAGTGGAATGTAAAGCAATTGCATATGAAGGTAAAGGGATGAGTTTGAGGGAGCAAACACAATGTAGACACGGAGATTTTTTACGTGTGGTTCCGATAGGTGGTGCTATCGTACATCCACGTTGATGGAGACTTCAACCCACAAAGGGTAACGGCTGGGCGAGTCCACGGAGGGCTCCACCCACAAAGGGTCCATGAAGAATCAACATTGTCTATCCCACCATGGCCATCGCCCATGAAGGACTTGCCTCACTAGGGTAGATCTTCACGAAGTAGGCGATCTCCTTGCCCGTACAAACTCCTTGGTTCAACTCCACAATCTTGTCGGAGGCTCCCAAGTGACACTTAACCAATCTAGGAGACACCACTCTCCAAAAGGTAATAGACAGTGTGTTGATGATGAACTCATTGCTCCTGTGCTTCAAATGATAGTCTCCCCAACACTCAACTCTCTCTCACGGATTTGTATTTGGTGAAAAGATGAATTGAGTGGAAAACAACTTGGAGAAGGCCAGAGATCAAGATTCATATGGTAGGAATGGAATATCATGGTCTCAACACATGAGTAGGCGGTTCTCTCTCGGAAAATGAGTAATGGAAGTGTAGGCTTTTTCTGATGGCTTTCTCCACGAATGAAGAGTGGGTGGAAGGGGTATATATAGCCTCCACACAAAATCTAACCGTTACACACAATTCACCAAACTCGGTGGGACCGAATCATAAAACTCGGTCAGACCGATTTAGTTCATAATGTGACCGTTAGGCATTTCGGTGGGACCGATATGATCAACTCGGTAGGACCGATTTCATTAGGGTTAGGGCATAACGTAATCTCGGTGAGACCGATTACACAAACTCGGTAGGACCGATTTTGGTAATAAGCACACAGAGGGTTGGTCAGGCAAACTCGGTGGGACCGATTCGCTCGTTTCGGTGGGACCGAAACGTTACAAAAAGGCAATAGAGAGTTTGCAATGCTAACTCGGTGAGACTGATTCTCACATCTCGGTTAGACCGAAATGTTGCAAATAGGAAACAGAGAGTTTACATTCCCATCTTGATGAGACCAAGATCCCTATCGATGAGACCGAAATGATTAGGGTTTCTCGCAGTGGCTATGTCAAGTGAACTCGGTGCGCCGGATAGAAAGTTTCGCTGGGGCCGAGTTTGACTTTTGGCTTGGGACATATGTGGATGTGAGAAAGTGGTTGAGGGTTTTGGAGCATATCACTAAGCACTTTGAGCAAGCAAGCCATTAAGCAACACCTCATCCCCTTTTAATAGTATTGGCTTTCTTATGGACTCAATGTGATCTTGGATCACTAAAATAGAAAATGTAGAGTCTTGAGCCTTGAGATTGAGCCAATCCTTTGTCCTTATCATCTTAAAGGGGTTCCACATCCTCTAGTCCATGCCACTCCATTTGTTGAACCTATCTGAGATATACTAGATGAAAACATTAGTCCAACAAGAGATATGTTGACATTAATTACCAAAATCACCCAGGGAGCACGTGTGCTTTCAATCTCCCCCTTTTTGGTAATTGATGACAACATACATCAAAGCTATAGATAAAGATATGAAGAATAGCAAGTAAAGCTTTGGAAGGACATGTAACATGCATAGGCTCCCCCTACATGTATGCAATCATGTAAATATGGAATATAAGAGCATGTGAAAGCATAGACATGACAGAGCAAGCAATGAGTTACATGTATCTTGGCTATATGCATCAGAGAAAATGATATGAATATATGAAGTGTATCCTCATGTTCATGATTCCTTCTTGTAAACAATATGTACATTAGCAAGAAATCTTCATGCACATGAGTGTGATGCATATACTTACCTTATGATCTTGAGCTGGCTTATGAAGGGATGAACCTGAGTAAACAAGGTTAGATAACACAGGTACATCTACTAGATAGAGCAACAAAAGAGACACAAGAGTGCCAAGATTGGGATAACATGTAGAGAGTGATTACTGGGTACTCTTGAATACAGACATGTTCCCAAAGTTAAAAGATATGCAATGAATTCAAAGATTTCTTTCCCTAGCAGTTTTCTCCCCCTGAATCTTATATTGGATAATGGAAGAGAGTAGGGAAACATAATCAGAGCAGAACAAAAACAGATCAGATCAAAAGCATAACATAGACATGTCTTTCCCCACTTAAAGACATGTGACTTCTCTCCTCTTGAACACCAAGCATCTGTGGCATGTGATTTCTCTCTCCCCCTGTTTGAAGTATTCTCTTATTAAGATTTAATGTGAACTCTCTCTCCCCCTTTGACATCAATTTCCAAGAAGGGATCTTCTGGAGTGTGAGTCAAAATAGGTTTGGTCCTTGAGTCACAGAGCAGAGCAGCATATGAAATGTGATGCTGGTAGAGGACAAGAATCATTGAGTGGAGCTGGAATAGAAGTGCAGGAACAAGTTGCACATTGTATTTTATGCAGTGAAATCGGTGACACCGAGTTGTGTTCTTCGATTGCACCGAATGGGTTCGGTTGGACCGAAAGTGACAAACCGGTGGGACCGAGTTCAACACAGAAAAGGAGCAATAGTCACCTCGGCTCACTAGGCAAATAAGATTTCACAAAGATTTGCAAGGAATTAACTGAAGGATTTGTAATGAATTGGATGCAGAAAATGAAGAACAAAACTGGGAAAAGAAAATCTAGATGAAGTTCTTTTTTTGATAAAAATAAGAGGAACAAAATGCAAGGAAGAAATGCACAAACTTAGAGAAACACTAGATAACTTCATCTAGAATTGGTCGGCGACAAAGTCACCAATGTTAGAGTATATTGACTTAGGAGTCAAGTGAAGACACTTGATCATAGGTCATACTCATCGTTTAAGCTCAACATGGGGTTGCCATTTTTCGTTTAAGAATTTTGATGTATTCACATCTTGTTGAGCTGCTTTGACCCATGTCTTGGGTTAAAGCTTCTTTAAGATGGAATAACATACCTTGGGTGGTGGTGTTGATCTTGATCATGTAGTTGAACTTGTGTGGGCTGCTCAAGGTTGATGTAGCTCATCGTGAATTGGGATCACCACTTGTAGTTTGAGTCCATCTACCTACATGGGTTAGATTTGCAAGGAAGAGCACTTGTGTATCCACAATGACAATCATGAAAACTTGATACCAAATGATATATAGAATTTTTCAAAGGATATGTTGAAGGGTTTCATGCTTCCTTGTCCTCAACCACCACGGTGTAGGGACTTGGTGATGTAGAGATTGCTCAAGATGTGAGTGAGTTGCAATCCCATGGATTTAGATTCATCCAAGTGCCTACAAGGGTTAGATAGCATGCAAGGGTACAAATATATCCAAGACATATGATCAACATCATAAGAGAAAAAGTCAAGGATTAGTCATAGGCACATGCCTTGCAAGTATCCAAATGGAGTGCCTACTCCAATTTTGAGGCATCAATAATGTTCAATTCACCTCTCAACCTGCAAAACACTTTCTCATCAAGTGGTTTAATAAATATATCCGCTAATTGCTTATCAGTTCGAACATGCTTAATAATGATATCACCCTTAGCAACATGATCTTGAATGAAATGATGACGAACTTCAATATGCTTAGTTCGAGAATGTTGCACAGGATTATGAGCAATCTTAATAGCACTTTCATTGTCACAAAGCAATGGAACATGTTTCACATATATCCCATAATCTTTAAGAGTTTGGGTCATCCAAAGTAATTGAGCACAACATGATCCAGCGATAATGTATTCTGCTTCGGCGGTGGATAAGGATACTGAGTTTTGTTTCTTGGAGGGCCAAGACACAAGAGATCTACCAAGAAATTGACAAGTACCCGAATTGGACTTTCTATCAACCTTGTCTCCGGCGTAGTCCGAGTCGGAGTATCCAACAAGATCAAAAGAGGACCTCTTAGGATACCAAATGCCAAAATTTGGTGTGTGTATTAAGTATCTCACTATCTTTTTCACAGCCTTAAGATGACATTCTTTAGGGGCCGCTTGATATCATGCACACATGCACACACTTAGCATAATATCGGGACGGGAGGCACATAGATATAACAATGAACCAAACATAGAGCGGTAAACTTTTTGATCGACTGGTTCGCCATCCTTAGTCAGGTCAAGATGTCCACTAGTAGGCATGGGTGTAGTCATACGTTTGCATTCTTGCATGTTGAACTTCTTGAACAAGTCCTTGGTATACTTTGTTTGAGAAACAAAGGTACCCTCCTTAGTTTGCTTGATTTGCAAACCAAGAAAGAACTTGAGTTCACTCATCATAGACATCTCAAACTTTTCCGACATTAGATTTCCAAACCTTTCACTAAAATGGGGTTAGTATAACCAAATATGATATCATCAGCATAAATTTGGCACACAAATAATTCACGATTAACCCTTTTAGTAAAAAGTGTAGAATCTATTTTTCCAATCTCAAACCCTTTTTCAATAAGGAACTTGGTCAAGCATTTATACCACCCTCTAGGAGCTTGTTTAAGACCATAAAGAGCTTTGTGATGTTTGTAAACATGATTAGGTTTCTTGGGATTAACAAAGCCGGGAGATTGTTTAACATAGACTTCCTCCTCAATTTCACCGTTGAGAAAAACACTTTTGATGTCCATTTGGTATAAAGTGATATCATGGTGATTTGCATAAGTAAGTAAGATGCGTATGGACTCAAGTCTAGCAACGGGGGCATATATCTCACCATAGTCCATACCTTCGACTTGAGTGTAGCCTTGGGCGACGAGACATGCTTTGTTGCAGACGATTTGACCATCTTCGTCTTGCTTGCTCCGAAACACCCATTTGGTACTAATGATGTTGTGGTTGTTCTCGGGCTTCTCAACTAACGTCCACACTTGATTACTCTCAAAGTTGTGTGGCTCTTCGTGCATGGCATTTATCCAATCCGGATCATCAAGAGCATCTTCAACCTTCATAGGTTCAAGGTTAGGTATGAAAGAGTAATGTTCACAAAAGTTACCTAGGTGAGATTTAGAGCGAGCGATTCTCCCGGTTTGGATATCATTGTAGATTTTCTCTACGGGATGTTTTCTGGCAATTCTTGCTCTAACTCGTGAAAGCTTTTGCTTGGGTCGGAGTGGAACATCCTCTTCATCTTCTTCTTGTTGTTGTCCTTATTCATTATCATTGGTGTTGTTGTCCCCTTGTGGAGGTGGAGAAGGAGGTCGATGAGGTTCATCTTGGTGTACCTCCTCGTTTTCTGTAACTTGGTGTGTCTCACTTGTGGATGCTCCCGTATCAAGTCTTGGTTCACCTTGTCGTGAGGTAGAAGCTTCCACATGGACGGACGAAGTACTCTCTTTCACCTCCGTTGGACGGATCTTGCCAATAGACAAGTCTTGAATTGCTTCTGAAGGAACTTTATCTCCTACATCAATTGGCAATTGCTCTACTTGTGAGCCATTATGTAATGCCCCGGATGTAATACTTTCCCTTTTGGGCAATATATAATATCTTAGGCTTCATCAATTCCATTCCGGGTTCTTTGTCTTTTCGGGTTTTCGTCGTTTTGTCATGTTGCGTGTGTGCATTCATCCATATCATGTTGTCATGTGCATTGCATTGCATTTGTGTTGTCGTTTGCATCCGGTCCCACTCGTTCCTTTCCGTTGTCCGTTTTGAGTTCCGAAGCTCTCTCACGTGTCCGTGGTATCCCCGAGGCCTACTTTGGTGTTTGGCCGTGTAATGTTTCCGGTTTAGCGTGAGACTTGTCGTGCGATGTTGTTTTGGTGTGTGTAACCCACCTGTCAAATCTCGTCGCGTTTGGAGTTCGTTTGCAACCCCAACAGTTATTCTCGTGGGCTGGAAGTACCTCCACTTTGAGGCCCAAGACACCCCTCCAACAGCCCACAAAACCAACCCAAAGCTTTCCCTTCATCTAGGCCATCCAATTCTGATCGCGAGGCCGAAAACCTCACCTCATTTGGACAACCCTAGCTCCTTGTGCCTATATAAACGTCCATCTCCCCCAAAATTTGCGTCCAGAAAACCCTATGCTTCCACAGTGCGCTGCCGGTGCTTCCACCGTTGAAAATTCGTGCTTCCGACGTCCCAGGAAACCATGCTTCCGTAGTGCTGCGGTCGCGCTTCCGAACCGCCGCCGGTGCTTCCGACCCGACGCGTGGGCTCCGCCGCCTCTTCTTCAACCTCTAGTCGCCGCCGCCGCCGGAGATCCTCGCCGCCGCCGCGCCAGCTCTTCCGCCGCCCTCCGCCACCTCAGGCGCCATCGCCGCCGGAGCTCCTCCGCCGGCCCCTCACCGCCGCCCGCCGCCGGTCCCGCAGGGCGCCGCCGCCGGCCTCCCACCGCCGCCTTCCGCGGCCCTCCTCGCCACCGGGGCTCATCCCTCGCCGCTCCACCGGCCGGCGTCGCGCCTCCTCCGCCAACTCCCTTCTCCGACCAGGCCGCCGCCGGCCAACGCCTCCCGCCGGCCCCCGTCTTCGCTCCGCCGCCGGGCCCGGAGGTCGCCCCAGCCAGCGTCGAGGGCGAGGCCCGATCCCGATCCGTTTTGCCCTAACGGGCCGGATCCCCGCGAGCCCGTCAGCCCGCTCCGCTCGCCCGGATCCCGCCCGATCCGCTCCCGGCCGCGGTGGATCCGTCAGCCCGTTTGACTTCTCCGGCCCGGTCCGCGCCGCCCGTTGAGCCGTTGACCAGATTTGCCCGAGGTAGTTTTTTTTTGCTAAGTCCCTGGTGATTTTCAGTTTCTAGTGCTGTTTTAAAATGTGGATAACTTTTTGTGCGATGGTCCGATTTGAGCAAATGATATGTCAAAACGATCATGGAGACTTGTACTAAGTTTTGATCCATTGTGCCATGCATGTTTGAGGTCATCTAGATTTCTTAATCTTCGTGAGAAGAGTGCTACTTGTTATAAACTGCTGTTTGTAGTTGTTTTCTTGCCATCTTTGCAATGTGATAACTTGGTGCATGTTTATCCAAATGATGCAAATGATATGTCCACGTGTTCATCATGTTATGCTCTACATGTTGGTTGCTTGATCTTGCATGATAGATTTCATATTTCCATGTTTATCTCCTTTGCAAAGTGCTATGTGGTTGTTATGTCGTTAAACTTGTTACGCGATGCCTCGTTGAGGAGCTCGTTGCTATTGATGTGTTTGTCCCCTTGATGCATGCTTAGATGTTTTGGATTCACCATCATGTGTACTTTGTTGTGGTGCAAACCACTTGTCTTGATATGCCTTGAGGTGACTTAAACTTGCTCTCCAAGATGCCATGATGAAACTACTATTTTAACACTAAGTGAAATTTCACGAAGTCTGGAATCTGTAATTTCCAGATGCCATGTTTGCTTGTTGTTCTAGGCCGATCCATGATAGTTTTGGGGTGACTCTTGATGATTCCTTGTTGTATATATTGTTGGCTATCCATTCATGCTCTCACATGGCTATTTGAGTGGCTGTAGCATATTTAACTCTTGCTCCCAAGTTGCAACAAATTACTGCTGTCAGGATTTTGTTGTCAAGTTCAATATGTCATAGCTTGTTGCTATTGATCCATGGCTCCTTTGGGGATGCTCCAATGGAATTGTTTGCTGTAGGATATGTCTAGTTTATGTCCATCCTCATTGCCATGATGTTTGAGTGTTGTAGCTTATTTATCTATTGCTCCGAAGTTGCTATGTGGCTGTAATTTTTCAGCTTGTGCATGTTTATTGTTTCGGGTGTAACTTTTAGCCCGTTGCTCCGTTTTGAGCAAGTCCTATATGTAACTTGTGTGTTTTTGCATGTAGATTCATATTATCCTATTGTTATCATGTTTTGAAGCATTTTGCTTGATGCATATTGTTGTGCTGTAACACTGTGCTTCCTAAGTAGACTTTCTGTGCTTCCATAGTGCATCTGTTTTGTTTCCATAGTGCATCAGTCATGCATCCAGTAATTTTTCTGCGCTTTGCATCTTGTTTGATTCGTTGCCTTGTGTTCTTGTGTTTGAGTAGAGCCGGAAGCTGAGACCGAGTACGAGTACGAGCACGAGGTTATTACCGAGGTTGAGAACGAGGACCCCTCTTACGATCCCATCGACAACTCTTCAGGCAAGATGACCGAACCCCGATAACATTACTATCTTTGCCTATTGCTAGAAGTCTCGATCTATAGTTTTGCCTCGATGCCCATGTTTTTCCTGTCAGCCTCCTATTGTAACCATGAACCTGCTTAACCACCCTACCTATGCAAACCATTGATTGGCTATACGAAGGCTTCGCTCAGCCCCTCTTATAGCATTGTTAGCTGCAGGTGAAGATTGAAGATTCTTGCTTCTTGTTGAAGCTTGTTGGGATATCACACTATATTAATTATTAAATGAAATCATCTATATATTGGTAATGGGTGGAAGGCTAAGCCTTTTGCTTGGTGTTTTGTTCCACTCATGCCGCTAGGAACCGTATAAACCGGTGTTATTTTCCTTGATTATGCGTTCCTCACACGGTTGGGGTTATGGGACCCCCTCGATAAACCGCTAAGTGATAAGTCTTTTCCAGCAAGTCCCAACATTGGTACTATTCGCCTAATAACTAAAATTTTGCATAGGGTCTTGCAAACCCGAGTTCTTAATCAACAACCCCGGGCCAGTGCTCCACATGAGTGTTGGTCCGAAACGGGGAGCCTGCGGGGCCACCACGAGGAAACTCAATGATTGGTAAAAACCCGTGATACGTCCAAAACGTATCTATAATTTCTGCTTGCTCCATGCCTCTTTTGGGTGATATTGCTATGTTATTTATACACTTCCATACACTTTTGATCATATTTGGACTAACCTATTAACTCAGTGCACCCCAGTGCCAGTTTCTGTTTTCGGCTGTTTTTGTATTTCAGGTTTTCACATTACGAGAACTGCCAGGAAAAATCCAGAAAAATTATATAAAAAATCAGCGTTCCAGAACCTACCGTGCGCCCGAAGTACAGCCGGGGGGGGGGGCACCAGGGCTCCAGGCGCCCTGGCCCCCCCCTGGGCCGCGCCGGGGGGGGCGCCTTGGCCCCCCGAGGCTCCGCTGATGCCCCCCTTTGGCATATATTTAAAGCGTCTCCCGAAACCCTCGAGACTGGAACTCTTTTTCGCGATCTCATCTCTGTTTCGCCGCCGCCGCCGCTTCCAAGATCGGGAGCACCAGGAGAACTCTTCCCGGCACCCTGCCGAAGGGGAGGATCACCACCGGGAGCTTCTCCACCACCATGGACGCCTCCTGGATGAGTTGTGAGTAGTCTCCCTTGGACCATGGGTCCATGACCAGTAGCTATGTGATGTTCTCCTCCCGTTCTTGTGCTTCACTAATTAGTCCTCGTGAGCTGCCCTACATGATCGAGGCACATATGTAATCCTTATGCTGTTGCTATGATGAGTTTGCTGGGATCCGATGGATTATGAGATTATGTTCAGATTGTGTTTGAGCAATATATTTGATTCACCTCTTTTATATTTATGTTCGTAAGTAATTCTTGCATGTTCTCCGTTGTTATTTATTGCTTTGGCCAAGTAGTAGGTAGTGACTCCAAGAGGGAACGTTATGCTTGATTGTGGGTTCATGCCCCTCGATGACTAGCTTGAGTGACAGAAACATGAGTCTAGGGGATGTGCTGTTGCCACAAGGGGGAAAACAACGGTGCTTGTGCCCGCGGGTGCAAGGATTGTTCACTTTACGCAAAGTTCATTTAATGCAGTTGTCTGTTGCTTTGAGTTTACACTATGGGTGGGACTCGCAACTTAATACCAGCGAGATGTTCTGGATAGATATCTCAAGGTGCATGATTAGTAGTAGATGCAGATGGATTTCGGTCTACTTACCTCGGCGTACCGCCCATGCTTTGAACCTCTACCTTTCTTGTAACTTAGTCAGCATTGGTCCTGTCAATTGCCCAGCTGTAATTCGTTTACCTCACATAGCAGTTTTATCGTCTTTTGGGAGAGAGACATCACTAGTGAACATCATGAGACTCCGGTCCATATTACCATCATTGATCACATCCGCTATTTACTTTTCCGCTTTTTACTTACTATTGCAATTATACCTATCACTATTATCACTTGCCTTTGATCCTTTGTAAACTACAAGGCCGGAGGGATTGACAACCTCTCTGTACTCGTTGGGAGCAAAGTTATTTGTATCTGTGTGCAGGTCCACGTTGATTGCTAATATCCGGCGCCGTTAGCAGTTGACACCTTCTTGTTGAAACTGGGAGTCTCAGGGAAAACGATCCTTGGTATTGCCAAGGGAAAACTTCTGCTACACTGCATCTCAAACCTTCCACTTGGGGTAACCAACGAGGGGTGAGAAGCCACCTAGCAACCCGTAGCTTCGCCCATCCGGTCGTGGCCCGAGACTAGATACGCGCGGCTATTGTCAGGGTGTCGACACGCCGGGAGGATTTGCTGGATTAGCCTTACCTTAGTCGGAGTATCTTGAGCACGGGATTCCGAAGATACTCGGGCCTTCCCACCTTGGAGTTGCGACTCTGCGGATCGTGGGCTTGTCATGGGCCAAGTTGGAACACCCCTGCAGGGTTATGAACTTTCGAAAGCCGTGCCCGCGGTTATGTGGCAGATGGGAGCTTGTTAATATTCGGTTGTAGAAAACTTGACACCATGTTCCAATACACTACCAGCGTGAGTACCGTGACGGTCATTTTCCGAAAGGGATTCGGGAAGTGAACACGGTGGGGTTATGTTTGACTTGCTTTAGTTAGGATCACTTCGTGATCATCTCTCGACCGAGGCACCTTCTCTTCTCGCTCTCTTTTACGTAAGCTAGGCTAGTGCTGCTGCAGACTCTTGTTCTTTCTTCAGCCTTGTTCCACACCCAAGGCTTGAATAGTCGTGTTACCCGGGAACGGGATTGCTGAGTCCTCTGTGGCTCACAGTTACTTCAACACACCAGATGCAGGTACGATGGTGAGCTACACAGGCGATGGCACTGAGCTAGACTAGGAGTACGACGAGGAGCATAGCCGTTACTATGTGAACTATCCGGTTGATCAGTAGAGCTTCTACTAGGATTCGATCTAGACCTGTGGTTTAATGTTATGTTTGGTATCTTGACATTTGGATCTTTACCCTTAGATGGGTTGTGATGTTTATCTGAATGATGTTTGAACATGTAATGTAATTGTGTGACGTGGCGAGTGTAAGCCAACTATCTTTTCAGTTTTCCATCCCTATTTTTACATGAGATGTGCAAAGGTACCAAACTTGCGATCATTCCAGAATGGGCTTATATCTTTAAGTCGTGCCTCGACACGTAGGAGATATAGTCCCATCCTGGGCATTACAAGTTGGTATCAGAGCCTTCTCCGACCTAGAAGCCCCCACTGATTGATCGAATCGTTGACGGTCGAGTCTAGGCACACACTAAAAATATTTTGAGTCCTATATTTATATCGGAGAGTAGGAATTCTTTTGCTCCTCATCTCTTTTCATTCTGGTGAGGACTCCTGACGACTACTCTTGCCTCTTCTACTTTCAAAAATTGCACCAATTTTTTTTAGGAATCTCGCGAGTATTGTGGGATTGTTTCGATGTCTTTGTGACGAGAATATTTTTCTCGATGCCTCCTGACATTAGGGGTTGTGGCAGTGTCCCGAGGAGTTGAGCTTCGGGGTATTGTCGTCACAGGCATATCGCGACAGTACTAGAATACTTAAGACGGCCGACATCGAAAACTCTCCTATACGGTTGGTGGCAAGATAACCCCGACATCACCCAGTACTGGGGAGGTAGTTCGGGAGTATTGCCATAGCTTTGTATAGTGGATGCTTTTCGAAGGTCCGAGGTAGACGGTTTCCGAGAAAGACTGGTTATGTGTTGAACGATGGATACAGCTGGATGTAGGATTAGAGTTGGGTGTGCGATGCTTCCCCTGTATCCCCAACACCTAATTGCATAACTGGAAACTTTCGGAAATTAATAGGTGGGTTCATCCAGTAGATCGTAGGCATTCTTCCAACGAATGCAGGTTACGGAGTTCGGGGTTCTACATTGAGTGAAGTGGTTTTATGGCCGATGTTCCGATCGGGAGTTGCATCTTAAAGGGTCCTTGGCTATGCTGATCCGGGGATTGCAAAACCCTTTCGTAACACGTTCCATAAGCTTTCAGCACAAAGATGTCAGAATGAAGCTCCTATCTTGTGTTTGTTCCATCTGTACTTTGTTGTTTTTCTTATTTACCTTTTGTCTCCCAGTGGCTTCTCGTCAAGATTGTTGTTATCATTAAGCTGAGAATTTCATTAGTTCCTCTTGTTCGAATGATTCTTGTGAAGACTATGTTGCATTTCTATCCGTTGTTTCAGCTTATACCTTCTTTCAATCAAATTGCTGATTGGTGGTCATCTCTTTCAGGATGGCTCCGAAACGGGTTCCCAACGCTAACCCAGAGGGTGAAGAGGTTCCAGATCGTCCTCATTCCCCTCCTCCTCCGTCTGAGGCCTCGAGAGCGATTATGCAAACTACAAATCAGAACACCCAGATGTTGATGCAGATGATGCAGCAAATCAAGCAAATCAGGGTGCTCCAGGGAACCAAGGCAATTTCTTCAACCAACAGCACCATGCTACGCTCAACCAGTTCTTGGCCAATCAACCAAAGGCTTTCAGTTACTGTGTCGACCCTCTCGATGCTGAAGATTAGATCACTGATATCAAGAAGCATTTTGAGTGCAGTAACGTAAGGGAAGAGGACTATGTGAAGTCTGCAGCCTTCCAACTCAAGGACCAAGCAGCTGACTGGTGGCAGTAGTACAAAGACTCCAGAGAAGGGCGTGTGATCTCTTGGGATGATTTCTGCAAGGACTTTCGCTCTCACCACATTCCAACAAGTTTCATCGAGGGTATGCGTGAGCAATTCCGCAACCTGAAGCAAGGCTCTATGACTGTCTACCAGTATAATGTCAAGTTCCAGAATCTTGCCCGCTATGCTAAGCAAGACATCCCAGATGCCAAGAGCAAGATCTATCAGTTCCGTGGAGGTCTGAAAGATGAACTTCAACTTGCTCTCACCTTGTTCGAGCCTGATGAGTTTTACAAATTCTATAACATGGCGCTTAAGCAAGAGGCAGCCCAGCTCAAGATGGAAGCTTCCAAAAAGAGGATTCGAGATGCTGTTCACTCCTCCTCATCTTCTCAAGTGGTCGCGAAGCAACAGAAGTTTTGGCTTCCACCTCCTCCTGTGATCCGAGCTCCTTACAAGTCCAACAACAACAAGAATGCTGGTGGTCGTGGTTTCTCCCACCCACCCAACCCAAGCAAGCAGTCCAAGTCGCAGTTCCAAGCTCCTAGACCAAGTGTTCCTCCTACTCGTCCACTTTCTGAGGTGACTTGCTACAAGTGTGGCCAGAAGGGTCATTATTCCAACAAGTGCAACAACACGAAGCGCCTTCCGCCTCCTCCACCTGTCAGTTCGGCTATTGTCAAGCATGATCCAAAGGCAGCAAGGGTGAATCTGATGAATGAAACGCAAGCGGAGAATTCTTTTGATGTCATATTGGGTAACCTTCCAGTGAACTCTATCCCTGCTAAAGTGTTGTTTGATTCGGGTGCTTCATGTTATTCCATGTCATATCCATTTGCATCCAAGCACGATTTTGTCACTAAAAATCTGCCAAGGGAGTTATCAGTTGTTTCTCCGGGGAGACGAATGCATTCCAGTGTGTATGCTCTGGATGTTTCTATTCGCATGGGTGATTATCGATTTCTGGCCTCTCTGGTGGTTCTTGGCAATTCTGACATTGATCTTATCCTCGGAATGGATTGGCTTTCTTAGCATGATGCTCAAATTGACTGTGCACAGAAGGAAGTCAAGATTACTCATTCTGATGATGATGTGATTATCTTCGCCTCCAGGGATAACACAATCAGGCTTTTCTCTCTCAATGACAAGGGCGAGACGAATGCCATATCTCAAATTCCGGTGGTTAACGAATACGAAGACGTCTTTCCTGAAGAACTTCCAGGCATGCCTCCACACTGTCAAGTGGAATTCGTCATTGAACTCGAGCCTGGTACTGAGCCAGCATGCCGGCGTCCGTACAAGCTCTCTCCTAAAGAGTTGAAGGAGTTGAAGAAGCAGCTTGATGAACAGGAGCGTATGGATCTGATCAGGCCTAGTACGTCTCCTTGGGGCTGTGGTGTCTTATTTGTCAAGAAGAAGGATGGCACGGAGCGCCTTTGCGTCGATTACCGGCCATTGAACAAGAAGACAATAAAGAACAAGTATCCGCTCCCCAACATCAACGAACTGTTCGAGCAGCTCAAAGGAGCTAAAGTGTTCTCTAAGCTCGATCTCCGAATGGGATGTCACCAAATTCGCATTCGAGAAGAAGATATCCCCAAGACTGCCTTCAGAACGAGCTACGGCTCATATGAGTATACAGTCATGTCCTTTGGTCTCGCCAATGCTCCACCTACCTTCTCGAGAATGATGCACTACATTTTCAACCCCTACACCGGCGAGTTTGTGCTTGTGTATCTGGATGATATTTTGGTATTTTCCAAGAATGAAGAGGATCACGAAAAGCACCTCCGTCTCGTTCTCAACAGACTCCGTGAACATAAGTTCTTTGCCATGTTCTCCAAGTGCGAATTTTGGCTCGATAAGGTCTTATATCTGGGCCATATCATCTCCGCTGACGGTATTGCGGTAAACCCCGAGAAAGTTGAAGCAATTGTAAACTGGGAAGCTCCTCAGAACATCAAGCAACTCCGAAGTTTTCTTGGTCTTGCCAGCTATTGTAGAAGGTTCGTTGAGAACTTCTCCAAGATTGCCAAGCCTCTTTCCAACTTGCTGCAGAAGAATGTCAAGTACTACTGGTCTCCAGATTGTGAAGTGGCATTCAAAACTCTCAAAGAAAAGCTAGTCTCTGCTCCAGTTCTTACTCCTCCAGATGAATCCAAGCCCTACAAAGTATTCTGTGATGCTTCTCTTCAAGGACTTGGTGGTGTGCTTATGCAGGACAAGAGAATTGTGGCATACACTTCTCGTCAACTCAAGCCAAGTGAGAAGAACTACCCCACACATGATCTTGAACTAGCAGCTGTGGTACATGCTTTGATTACGTGGAGACATCTTCTGTTGGTCAGAAAAGTCGACATCTTCACCGATCACAAGAGCTTGAAGTACATCTTCACACAGCCGAATTTGAACCTCCGCCAGACTCGTTGGGTCGAAATGATCAAAGAGTATGATCCCAGCATCGAATACACTCCTAGCAAGGCGAATGTGATTGCAGATGCTTTGAGCAGAAAGGCATATTGCAACATCCTTCTTATCAAGCCGTTCCATCCTGAGCTTTGTGAAGCATTCAGGAAGCTCAACCTCCAAGTTGTTCCGCAAGGTTTTCTTGCAAATCTTCAAGTTGCTCCTACCTTGGAAGATCAGATCCGTGAGGCCCAACTCAGTGATGCTATGGTGCAGAAAGTGAAACATGGTATTGCAAAGGGTACTCCCAAATACAAGTGCTATCGCGTTGATGAGAGAGATACCTTGTTCTTCGAGGACAGACTTGTGGTTCCCAAAGGTTATCTCAGGAAGCTCATAATGGAAGAAGCACATTATTTCCTCCTTTCCATTCATCCTGGCAGTTCCAAGATGTACCAAGACCTCAAGCAATCTTACTGGTGGACACACATGAAAAGGGAGATTGCCCAATTCGTGAATGAATGTGATGTCTGCAGAAGAGTGAAGGCAGAGCATCAACGTCCAGCAGGTCTTCTCCAACCTCTTCCTATTCCCGAGTGGAAATTCGACCACATTGAAATGGATTTCGTCACTGGCTTTCTTAAGTCCAAGAGAGGGAATGATTCTATCTTCATGGTGATTGACAAGCTTACCAAAGTCGCTCACTTCCTTCCAGTCAAAGAATCCATCAATGCAGCTCAATTGGCAGAGTTGTACACTTCCAGAATTGTGTCCTTACATGGCATTCCTCAAGTTATCTCCTCAGACCGTGGAAGTTTGTTCACTTCAAAGTTCTGGGACTCCTTTCAGTCTGCCATGGGTACTAAGATCAGGTTCAGCACTGCATTTCACCCTCAGACTAGTGGTCAAGTCGAGAGAGTGAATCAGATTCTAGAAGACATGCTCAGAGCCTGTGTCATATCCTTTGGCATGAAATGGGAAGATTGACTTCCATTTGCCGAGTTCTCTTACAACAACAGCTTTCAAGCAAGTGCCTGCAAAGCTTCGTTTGAAATCCTCTATGGCAGAAAGTGTCGTACCCCTCTCAACTGGTCCGAGACAGGTGAAGGTCAACTTCTTGGCAATGACTTGATCTCAGAAGCCGAAGAGATGTGCAAAGTCATACGTGAGAATCTCAAGGCCGCTCAGTCGCGTCAGAAGAGCTACTATGACGGCAAGCATCGTGATTTGGCCTTCAACATTGGGGATCATGTTTATCTCCGTGTTTCTCCGATGAAAGGCACCCAAAGATTCGGTATCAAAGGAAAGCTTGCTCCTAGATACGTCGGGCCTTTCAAGATTCTTGGCAAAAGAGGCGATCTAGCCTATGAACTTGAGCTCCCTTCCAACTTCGCCAATGTTCATGATGTGTTCCATGTGTCTCAACTCCGCAAGTGCTTCAAGACTCCTGAACGCATGATTCCGTTTGAAGAGATTGATCTTCAACAAGACTTGTCCTACCGAGAGCACCCAGTTGCTATTCTCGAAGAAACCGAGCGCAAGACCCGCAACAAGTCCATCAAATTCTTGAAAGTCAAGTGGTCACACCATACCGACCGAGAAGCTACGTGGGAACGAGAAGATCATCTTCGTTCCGAGTACCCTTCCTTTTTCCAGTCCTAGATCTCGGGACAAGATCTTTTTGTAGTAGAGGAGAGTTTGTAATGCCCCGGATGTAATACTTTCCCTTTCGGGCAATATATAATATCTTTGGCTTCATCAATTCCATTCCGGGTTCTTTGTCTTTTCGTGTTTTTGTCGTTTTGTCGTGTTGCGTGTGTGCATTCATCCATATCATGTTGTCATGTGCATTGCATTGCATTTGTGTTGTCGTTTGCATCCGGTCCCACTCGTTCCTTTCCGTTGTCCGTTTCGAGTTCCGGAGCTCTCTCACGTGTCCGTGGTATCCCCGAGGCCTACTTTGGTGTTTGGCCGTGTAACATTTCCGGTTTGGCGTGAGAGTTGTCGTGCGATGTTGTTTTGGTGTGTGTAACCCGCCTGTCAAATCTTGTCGTGTTTGGAGTTCGTTTGCTACCCCAACAGTTATTCTCGTGGGCTGGAAGTACCTCCACTTTGAGGCCCAAGACACCCCTCCAACAGCCCACCAAACCAACCCAAACCCCTCCCTTCATCTAGGCCATCCAATTCTGATCGCGTGGCCGAACACCTCACCTCATTTGGACAACCCTAGATCCTTGTGCCTATATAAACGTCCATCTCCCCCAAAATTTGCGTCCAGAAAACCCTATGCTTCCACAGTGCGCCGCCGGTGCTTCCACCGTTGAATTCTGGTGCTTCCACCGTTGAAAATTCGTGCTTCCGACGTCCCAGGAAACCATGCTTCCGTAGTGCTGCGGTCGCGCTTCCGAACTGCCGCCGGTGCTTCCGACCCGATGATGGGCCTCGAACCCCTCGTTGGTTACCCCAAGTGGAAGGTGTAAGATGCAGTAAGTAGAAGTGTTTTCCCCTAGCAAAGATGCCAAGGATCGAATCCCCAGAGACTCCTAGGTTCAACAAGTAGGTGTCAAATTCTAACGGCGCAATTAGCAATCAACGTGGACCTGCACACAGATACAAATAACATTGATCCCAACGAGTACAGAGAGGTTGTCAATCCCTCCGGCCTTGTAGTTCACAAAGGGTTAAAAGCAATGATAGTAGTGATAGATAGTTTTTTTGCAATAGTAAATAAAATAGTGAAAAGTAAATAGTGGATGTGATCAATGATGGTAATATGGACCGGAGTCTCATGATGTTCACTAGTGATGTCTCTCTCCCAAAAGACGATAAAACAGCTATGTGAGGTAAACAAATTACAGCTCGGCAATTGACAGGACCACGAACGCAAACCAATGTGGACTACATTGCAAGAAAGGTTGAGGTTCAAAGCATGGGCGGTACGCCAAAGTAAGTAGACCGAAATCCATCAATATCTACTACTAATCATCCACCTTGAGATATCTATCCAGAACATCTCGCTGGTATTAAGTTGCGAGTCCCACCCATAGTGTAAACTCAATGCAACAGACAACTGCATTGAAAGAACTTTGCGTAAAGTAAACAATCCTTGCACCCGCGGGCACAAGCACCGTTGTTTTCCCCCTTGTGGCAACAGCACATCCCCTAGACTCATGTTTCTGTCACTCAAGCTAGTCATCGAGGGGCATGAACCCACAATCAAGCATAACGTTCCCTCTTGGAGTCACTACCTACTACTCGGCAAAAGCAATAAGTAACAACGGAGAACATGCAAGAATTACTTATGAACTAAAATATAAAAGAGGCGAATCAAATATATTACTCAAGATCAATCTGAACATAATCTCATAATCCATCGGATCCCAGCAAACTCAACATAGCAACAGCATAAGGATTACATAGGTGCCTCGATCATGTAGGGCAGCTCACGAGGACTAATTAGTGAAGCACAAGAACGGGAGGAGAACATCACATAGCTACTGGTCATGGACTCATGGTCCAAGGGAGACTACTCACGAGTCATCCGGGAGGCGTCCATGGTGGTGGAGAAGCTCCCGGTGGTGATCCTCCCCTCCGGCAGGGTGCCGGGAAGAGTTCTCCTGGTGCTCCCGATCTTGGAAGCGGCGGCGGCGGCGGAACAGAGATGGGATCGCGAAAAGAGTTCCTGTTCTGAGGGTTTCGGAGGGTCCTTTAAATATATGCCAAAGTAGGGCACCGGGGGAGTTTCGGGGGGGCCAGGCGCCCCCCCCGGCGCGGCCCAGGGGGGACGCGCCCACAGGGCGCCTGGAGCCCCTGTGGCCCCCCCAGGCTGCCCTTCGGACGCAGTGTTGTTTCCGGATCGCTGATTTTTTATATAATTTTTCTGGATTTTTCTGGGCAGTTCTCGAAACGTGAAAACCTGAAATACAAAAACAGCCAAAAACAGAAACTGGCACTGGGGTGCACTGGATTAGTAAGTTAGTCCAAATATGATCAAAAGTGTATGGAAGTGTATGAATATCATAGCAATATCACCCAAAAGTGGCATGGAGCAAGCAGAAATTATAGATACGTTTTGAACGTATCAACATCCCCAAGCTTAATTCCTGCTCGTCCTCGAGTAGGTAAATGATAACAAGAATAATTTCTGTGGTGACATGCTATTAACCATATAGGACTTTCTCACAGTCATATGACAAAAGCTTACTGAGACAATGATTCTAAAGTAATTAAGTTGTCTCAAGAGAAAATCACAAATGACTGAAAGTTTTACAATATGAAACCGAAACATCAAAAAGATTTGCAATGAACATGACGTGCAAATATGATAAAGTGATATCTAGCTTGCCCCCTTTAGTGATGCAAAACATAAATGCAAGGGCACCTTCAAGGTTTAAGTGATGACTAGATACAATCATTTCAGAATAAACGATATCACAATCATGCAAAAGACAATGCTACTTTGGGACAATGCACATTACACTCAGAATGACAATCATGCTCTCAGTAGTTGGTGCTTCAACATAAAGGTAAAAGAAAGGTTAAGTGCTAAAGCTTTTTATTTTGAAAACATGGAAGCAATTGTGTCAACGGTAGTAGTACTTCATATGTGTCATGTATAAAACATCCTATAAGTTGCAAGCCTCATGCATCGAATACCAATAGTGCTCGCTCCTTGTCCTAATTAGCTCGGATCCCCATGGGTTATCATTGCATTGCATATGTTTTAACCAAGTGTCACAAAGGGGTACCTCTATGCCACCTGTACAAAGGTCCAAGGAGATAAATCGCATTTGATTTCTCGTTTTTGATAGATCCCAACTTGAGGACATCCATACCGGGACAACATAGAAAATAGATGATGGACTCCTCTTTAATGCATAAGCATATTCTCATGAGAGATTGAGGATTAAGGTCCAAGCTAAAACTTCCACCATGATGCATGGCTTTGGTTGGCGGCCCAATGTTCTTCTCTAACAATATGCATATTAATTCAACCCACGGTAAATCACCCTTACTTCAGACAAGACGAACATGCATAGCAACTCACATGATATTCAACAAAAGTGTGACAGTTGATGGCGTCCCCAGAAACATGGTTACCGCTCAGCAAGCAACTTGTAAGAAATAAGATACATAAGCAACATATTCTTTACCACAATAGTTTTTAGGCTACTTTCCCATGAGCTATGTATTGCATGGTTAGTTTGCTTAGTGCAGGTGGAGGTTAGCAAAAGACTGGGAGCGACCAACTAAGAGAGCAATGACGGTCATAATCATGCAGAGCGACAAAGCAATATTGAATCAGGCATGGTAGTTATATCGCTACTTAGAAACAAAAGATCATGAAGGCTTGACAGACTTTCTTTACAGTCTTGAATATGCGTGAGCATACGCCAAGTCAATCAAAATAAATTCTCGAAGGAAGATATTACTAAACCATACCACATCATAGGCAAACAAACCAAGTTGGTACTCCAATAACACATTGGGAACCCCCCAGCTATTTGAGATTAACCAAAAGAAAACCTGAACTACTAAGCACCATCATGAAAGTAGCATATTTATCATAGACACATTAACCCATGCAACGGAAGCAAACTCTCTTAATAAGGTGAGCATGGTAATTAAAGAGAGTTCAAGCAACCAACTAAATAAAAGCTCTTGAAAAGATAAGCATGAATACTAAGAGCAGAGTATGATAGTAGCTATTAAAAGACAAAGAACACACACAGCATAGATAGACATGAAAATTCTATGTAATGTTCTAGGTAGAGGTGTAGCGTGTTTCTCTCCCACATAAAGGAATGCTGGGTTCCGACTCGTTATGAAAAACTAAAAAGAAAACTAAAAGCAAGACGCTCCAAGCATAGCACATAACACATGAAGTGATAAAAATATAGCGAAACGAAAGACGAACTGATAGGGTTGATTGAGAAGGGGATGCACGGGAGGCATCCCCAAGCTTAGACGCTTGAGTCTCCTTGAATATTTCTTGGAGGTGCACGGGGGCATCCCCAAGCTTGAGCGCTTGACACTCCTGAATCTTTTTTATCATCTTCCCTCGCACACTTGAAAACTCCCTTCATACATAACTCATCATAATCTGATTAGCGAGGTTAGTACCCTTAATAAAATAGTTATACCTTACTGGAAATAAGGATATTCTTGAAGTTCTACTGTTTCTCAAGATTGCCAAAAGGTTTTTGCAAAGAAAAGGCAAGTTTTTAATTTGCAAAGTGAAGGTAAGGCAAAACAGGACAGAATCTGTGAAAAACAGAATAGCAGGCAGTAATTGATCTGTTCGGGATACTTCTGCAACTCAAATCAAAAAACTCAGAACTGACGCACGAAATAAAATTATATAGAGAACGCTGTCGAAAAAATTCAGACCAAAAAGATTACCTGGTGATTTTATACGAATTTTTCTATCCAAGTACAGAATCTGTTTCCTGGACAGCACCTCACAACTTTTGAACTTTCTAGCAATCGGAGGCTATACTTGGCACAAATATGAAAAGCAAAGATACAATGATGATGCTACAGCAGTAAACAACATCAAGACACAACAAAAGCAAAAAATTTATTCATGTGGGCTGCCTCCCAAAAGCGCTTTATTTTATGCCTTTAAGCTAGGCATAATGCATAGATCAAGTTGTATCAATTGAACCATCATCAAGATCATCAAAAAGCTCTTAAATAATACAACTAGTCTTAAGAGGACTCTCAAATGAAGGCCTCATAGAGATACTTATAGGTAGAAGACCAAAAGGATAAAAGTCAAGGGAAGATTCATTTATAAATTCATCAACGATAGGTGTTTCTTCCAAAGTCTTTACAGTTTCAACCCCTTTGGCAATATGTGGATTGCTTTTAGAACGGGGAGCCTTTGGAACGTGAACGAACTTAGGCTCCCTCTTTGCCGGAGTTTCTACCTTTTCGGTTTTGATCGAGGAGAAAGTAGTTCCTAAGGTATCAAATATTTCCTCATTCTTGTCCATCCTAGAAGAGTCAGAATCATGGGATTTGACGGTCTCCAAAATTTTGAAAATTTTATGCATGGAGCTATCAAGTCTATTCAAATTCCCTTGGATCTTTCGATCCAACTCATTCATCTTATTAGTGCTTGGCATCTCTAGCTCTATTTTTTCAAGTTTTTTCATAATGTGAGCTAGGGTGATGTCCTCTCGAATGCTAACAACAGGGGGACTCCCAACAAGATTTTCAATAATACTAAGAGACTCCCAAACTGGGGCCTCTAGGAAATTTCCATTGATAGCAGTATCTAGAATAAACCTATTCCAAGAAGTAATTCCAACATAAAAATTTCTAAGCAAGATAGTAGTAGGTTGCTTCTTGGTAGCTCTTTTTGTGAATCATTAATTCTATACCAAGCATCTTTCAAACTTTCCCCACCTCTTTGTTTAAAGGTGAGAACTTCTGCCTCGTCAAAGGCAAAAGGACCCGACATAATGATAACTAAAGAACAAGATAACTATTTTTGTGATTTTCGATAAAAGGAACTAAAGCAAAAATGAAAGGTAAAATAACAAGACTAAAAAGCAAAGGTAAAAGATAGCATGCAACTCCCCTATCCTGAAGAGTGGAGTCCCCGGCAACGGCGCCAGAAAATACTCCTTGATGGGCCTCGAACCCCTCGTTGGTTACCCCAAGTGGAAGGTGTAAGATGCAGTAAGTAGAAGTGTTTTCCCCTAGCAAAGATGCCAAGGATCGGATCCCCAGAGACTCCTAGGTTCAACAAGTAGGTGTCAACTGCTAACGGCGCAATTAGCAATCAACGTGGACCTGCACACAGATACAAATAACTTTGCTCCTAACGAGTACAGAGAGGTTGTCAATCCCTCCGGCCTTGTAGTTCACAAAGGGTTAAAAGCAATGATAGTAGTGATAGATAGTTTTTTTGCAATAGTAAATAAAATAGCGAAAAGTAAATAGTGGATGTGATCAATGATGGTAATATGGACCGGAGTCTCATGATGTTCACTAGTGATGTCTCTCTCCCAAAAGACGATAAAACAGCTATGTGAGGTAAACAAATTACAGCTGGGCAATTGACAGGACCACGAACGCAAACCAATGCTGACTACATTGCAAGAAAGGTTGAGGTTCAAAGCATGGGCGGTACGCCAAAGTAAGTAGACCGAAATCCATCAATATCTACTACTAATCATCCACCTTGAGATATCTATCCAGAACATCTCGCTGGTATTAAGTTGCGAGTCCCACCCATAGTGTAAACTCAATGCAACAGACAACTGCATTAAAAGAACTTTGCGTAAAGTAAACAATCCTTGCACCCGCGGGCACAAGCACTGTTGTTTTCCCCCTTGTGGCAACAACACATCCCCTAGACTCATGTTTCTGTCACTCAAGCTAGTCATCGAGGGGCATGAACCCACAATCAAGCTTAACGTTCCCTCTTGGAGTCACTACCTACTACTCGGCCAAAGCAATAAGTAACAACGGAGAACATGCAAGAATTACTTATGAACTAAAATATAAATAAGGTGAATCAAATATATTACTCAAGATCAATCTGAACATAATCTCATAATCCATCGGATCCCAGCAAACTCAACATAGCAACAGCATAAGGATTACATAGGTGCCTCGATCATGTAGGGCAGCTCACGAGGACTAATTAGTGAAGCACAAGAACGGGAGGAGAACATCACATAGCTATTGGTCATGGACTCATGGTCCAAGGGAGACTACTCACTAGTCATCCGGGAGGCGTCCATGGTGGTGGAGAAGCTCCCGGTGGTGATCCTCCCCTCCGGCAGGGTGCCGGGAAGAGTTCTCCTGGTGCTCCCGATCTTGGAAGCGGCGGCGGCGGCGGAACAGAGATGGGATCGCGAAAAGAGTTCCTGTTCTAAGGGTTTCGGAGGGTCCTTTAAATATATGCCAAAGTAGGGCACTGGGGGAGTCTCGGGGGGCCCAGGCGCCCCCCCGGCGCGGCCCAGGCGGGGGGGCGCGCCCACAGGGCGCCTGGAGCCCCTGTGGCCCCCCAGGCTGGCCTTCGGACGCAATGTTGTTTCCGGATCGCTGATTTTTTATATAATTTTTCTGGATTTTTCTGGGCAGTTCTCGAAACGTGAAAACCTGAAATACAAAAACAGCCGAAAACAGAAACTGGCACTGGGGTGCACTGGATTAGTAAGTTAGTCCAAATATGATCAAAAGTGTATAGAAGTGTATGAATATCATAGCAATATCACCCAAAAGTGGCATGGAGCAAGCCGAAATTATAGATACGTTTTGGACGTATCACCCGACGCGTGGGCTTCGCCGCCTCTTCTTCAACCTCTAGTCGCCGCCGTCGCCGGAGATCCTCGCCGCCGCCGCGCTAGCTCCTCCGCCGCCCTCCGCCACCTCAGGTGCCACCGCCGCCGGAGCTCCTCCGCCGGCCCCTCACCGCCGCTCGCCGCCGGTCCCGCAGGGCGCCACCGCCGGCCTCCCGCCGCCGCCCTCCGCGGCCTTCCTCGCCACCGGGGCGCATCCCTCGCCGCTCCGCCGGCCGGCGTCGCGCCTCCTCCGCCGGCTCCCTTCTCCGACCAGGCCGCTGGCGGCCAACGCCTCCCACCGGCCCCCGTCTTCGCTCCGCCGCCGGGGCCGGAGGTCGCCCCAGCCAGTGTCGAGGGCGAGGGCCGATCCCGATCCGTTTTGCCCTAACGGGCCGGATCCCCGCGAGCCCGTCAACCCGCTCCGCTCGCCCGGATCCCGCCCGATCCGCTCTAGGCCACGGTGGATCCGCCAGCCCGTTTGACTTCTCCGGCCCGGTCCGCGCCGCCCGTTGACCAGATCTGCCCGAGGTAGTTTTTTTTGCTAAGTCCCTGGTGATTTTCAGTTTCTGGTGCTGTTTTAAAATGTGGATAACTTTTTGTGCGATGGTCCGATTTGAGCAAATGATATGTCAAAACGATCGTGGAGACTTGTACTACGTTTTGATCCATTGTGCCATGCATGTTTGAGGTCATCTAGATGTCTTAATCTTCATGAGAAGAGTGCTACTTGTTATAAACTGCTGTTTGTAGTTGTTTTCATGCCATCTTTGCAATGTGATAACTTGGTGCATGTTTATCCAAATGATGCAAATGATATGTCCACGTGTTCATCATGTTATGCTCTACATGTTGGTTGCTTTAGCTTGCATGATAGATTTCATCTTGCCATGTTTATCTCCTTTGCAAAGTGCTATGTGGCTGTTATGTCGTTAAACTTGTTACGAGATGCCTCGTTGAGGATCTCGTTGTTATTGATGTGTTTGTCCCCTTGATGCATGCTTAGATGTTTTGGATTCACCATCATGTGTACTTTGCTGTGGTGCAAACCACTTGTCTTGATATTCCTTGAGGTGACTTAAACTTGCTCTCGAAGATGCCATGATGAAACTACTGTTTTAACACTTAGTGAAATTTCACTAAGAGTGGAATCTGTAATTTCCAGATGCCATGTTTGCTTGTTGTTCTAGGCCAATCCATGATAGTTTTGGGGTGACTCTTGATGATTCCTTGTTGTATATATTGTTGGCTATCCATTCATGCTCTCACATGCCTATTTGAGTGGCTGTAGCATATTTAACTCTTGCTCCCAAGTTGCGACAAATTACTGCTGTCAGGATTTTGTTGTCAAGTTCAATATGTCATAGCTTGTTGCTATTGATCCATGGCTCCTTTGGGGATGCTCCAATGGAATTGTTTGCTGTAGGATATGTCTAGTTTATGTCCATGCTCATTACCATGATGTTTGAGTGATGTAGCTTATCTATCTATTGCTCCGAAGTTGCTATGTGGTTGTAATTTTTCAGCTTGTGCATGTTTATTGTTCCGGGTGTAACTTTTAGCCCGTTGCTCCGTTTTGAGCAAGTCCTATATGTAACTTGTGTGTTTTTGCATGTAGATTCATATTATCCTATTGTTATCATGTTTTGAAGCATTTTGCTTGATGCATATTGTTGTGTTGTAACACTGTGCTTCCTAAGTAGACTTTCTGTGCTTCCATAGTGCATCTGTTTTGCTTCCATAGTGCATCAGTCATGCATCCAGTAATTTTTCTGCGCATTGCATCTTGTTTGATTCGTTGCCTTGTGTTCTTGTGTTTGAGTAGAGCCGGAAGCTGAGACCGAGTACGAGTACGAGCACGAGGTTACTACCGAGGTTGAGAACGAGGACCCCTCTTACGATCCCAACGACAACACTTCAGGCAAGATGACCGAACCCCGATAACATTACTATCTTTGCCTATTGCTAGAAGTCTTGATCTATAGTTTTGCCTCGATGCCCATGTTTTTCCTGTCAGCCTCCTATTGTAACCATGAACCTGCTTAACCACCCTACCTATGCAAACCATTGATTGGCTATACGTAGGCTTCGCTCAGCCCCTCTTATAGCATTGTTAGCTGCAGGTGAAGATTGAAGATTCTTGCTTCTTGTTGAAGCTTGTTGGTATATCACACTATATTAATTATTAAATGAAATCATCTATATATTGGTAATGGGTGGAAGGCTAAGCCTTTTGCTTGGTGTTTTGTTCCACTCATGCCGCTAGGAACCGTATAAACCGGTGTTATGTTCTTTGATTATGCGTTCCTCACACGGTTGGGGTTATGCGACCCCCTCGATAAACCGCTAAGTGCTAAGTCTTTTCCAGCAAGTCCCAACATTGGTACTATTCGCCTAATAACTAAAATTTTGCATAGGTTCTTGCAAACCCGAGTTCTTAATCAACAACCCCGGGCCAGTGCTCCACATGAGTGTTGGTCCGAAACGGGGAGCCTGCGGGGCCACCACGAGGAAACTCGAGGATTGGTAAAAACCCGTAGCTTCGCCCATCCGGTCGTGGCCTGAGACTAGATACGCGCGGCTATTGTCAGGGTGTCGGCACGCCGGGAGGATTTGCTGGATTAGCCTTACCTTAGTCGGAGTATCTTGAGCACGGGATTCCGAGGATACTCGGGCCTTCCCACCTTGGAGTTGCGACTCCGCGGATCGTGGGCTTGTCATGGGCCAAGTTGGAACACCCCTGCAGGGTTATGAACTTTCGAAAGCCGTGCCCGCGGTTATGTGGCAGATGGGAGCTTCTTAATATCCGGTTGTAGAGAACTTGACACCATGTTCCACTACACTACCAGCGTGAGTACCGTGACGGTCATTTTCCGAGAGGGATTCGGGAAGTGAACATGGTGGGGTTATGTTTGACTTGCTTTAGTTAGGATCACTTCGTGATCATCTCTCGACCGAGGCACCTTCTCTTCTCACTCTCTTTTACGTAAGCTAGGCTAGTGCTGCTGCAGACTCTTGTTCTTTCTTCAGCCTTGTTCCACACCCAAAGCTTGAATAGTCGTGTTACTCGGGAATGGGATTGCTGAGTCCTCTGTGGCTCACAGTTACTTCAACACACCAGATGCAGGTACGATGGTGAGCTACACAGGCGATGGCACTGAGCTAGACTGGGAGTACGACGAGGAGCGTATCCGTTACTATGTGAACTATCCGGTTGATCAGTAGAGCTTCTACTAGGATTCGATCTAGACCTGTGGTTTAATGTTATGTTTGGTATCTTGTCATTTGGATCTTTACCCTTATATGGGCTGTGATGTTTATCTGAATGATGTTTGAACATGTAATGTAATTGTGTGACGTGGCGAGTGTAAGCCAACTATCTTTCAGTTTTCCATCCCTATTTTTACATGAGATGTGCAAAGGTACCAAACATGCGATCATTCTAGAATGGGCTTATATCTTTAAATCGTGCCTCGACACGTAGGAGATATAGTCCCATCCTGGGCATTACACATTAGATTCATCAAACTTCACATCTACAGTATCTTCAACCTTTCGGGTGAAATTGTTGTAGACACGGTAAGTGTGAGAGTTTGGGCCATAACCAAGTAGCAAACCTTCATGAGATTTAGGAGCAAATTTAGAACGACAATGCTTATCAAGAATGTAGCACTTTGATCCGAATACTCAACAGTATCCAACTTGGGGTTTGTTACCGGTGAGAAGCTCGTATGCCGTCTTGCTGAGAAGCTTGTGAAGATACAAGCGATTGGTTGCATGACAAGCTGTCTCAACCGCTTCTGCCCAAAAGTGTCTTGGTGTCTTATACTCGTCAAGCATCGTTCTTGCCATTTTGATGAGTGTCCGGTTCTTCCTCTCAACAACTCCATTTTGTTGAGGCGTGTACGTAGTCGAGAACTCATGTGAAATCCCTTCTTCGTCAAGAAAGGTATCCATATTTGTGTTCTTGAACTTTGTTCCGTTGTCGCTGCGGACCTTCTTGATCTTCACTTCAAATTGATTTTGGGCATTCCTAGCGAAGTTTTTGAAGATCTTTTGGACATGCGATTTATCATCAAGAAAGAACACCCATGTAAATCTTGAAAAATCATCAACAATGACTACTCCAAAAGAGCTACCACCGAGGCTTTTGTAAGCATTGGGACCAAAAAGATCCATATGAAGTAGCTCAAGTGGTCTTCTCGTAGTCATGTTGTTCCTCACGGGATGACTTCCTCCAACTTGTTTTCCTGCTTGACAAGCACTACAAAATCTATCCTTGTCAAATATAACATCTTTAACGCCAAGGATATGATCACCTTTAATAAGCTTATCAAGATTTCGCATGCCGACATGACCTAACCTTCTATGTCACAACCAGCCTTTAGAAGATTTAGCAATAAAACAATTGCGAGGTTGGGCTTTCTTACTGAAGTCAATAATGTATAGGTCACCTCTACGAATGCCGGAGATCATATTATGATTATCTCTACGAAAGACTTGGCAATCAACATTACTGAATAGCACATTTAAACCAAAATCAGCTAATCTAGACACGGAGAGAAGATTATATCCGAGGGATTCTACAAGCATGACATTCTTGATTGAGCTATCATTGGATATGGCCACCTTACCAAGGCCAACAACTTTACCCTTAGAGTTGTGACCAAAGGTAACATACTTTCGTGGACCATCATTTCTAGCAAGCTCATCAAACATGTCCTTATCTCCAGTCATGTGATCCGTGCATCCACTATCAAGCACCCATTTCTTTCCTCCGGCTACGTAATCACGAAGATTTGCCATAAGACCAAAATGTCTCATTTGTTCATCAAGATCATAGTCGCTACCATCATCCTCATCATAGTATCCATGTTCCACATCGTCATGTGATGAATCAATTCCTGGAGAGAGCGATTCATTAGAAGTATGACCGTAAGAATGTTCATCTCTATGAATTCTAATGACTTCAGAAATGATATTGCTAATAATTCCAACATCTCCTTTGGCACACATGAGATCACGAAGCTCAAATAGGCAATCATCAAACTTAGGATCACTAGTACTCATCCTATTCAAGGCAATAGACATATGGAGAATGTTATCTAGATTTTTCAAGAAATAATTTGGAAATCGTTCCTCTAGGAATCTCCATATAGTGTAAGCACAATCTAGAGTAGGTAAGCTAGCAATCAAATTTTTGGGCAATCCTTTAACAATAAGATTGATAGTTCTAAGATTGCGAATCATGTCAAGATCCTCATCGGGTGTGGGGTGCAAAGGATCAACAAGGCGAGCACAAGAAGTAGTAATGTAATTGTTCAAATGATATTCATTGAAAAACGCAAGCATCTCATTTTTTCATTCATGAAAGTACTCTCCATCATGTATAGGCACTCTATGTCTAAGACTCCCCAACGTAGACTCATCCATCTTCCTCCAATGGTTATTAAACAAAAGCAATGGAGACCAATGCTCTGATACCAATTCAAAGGATCGAGAAGAGGTGTCTAGAGGGGGGTGAATTAGACCTGGCCATGGGCAGCCCAGCCCGGCCGGCCCGGCCCGAAAAAGCCCGACCCAGCCCGGCCCGACGCTGCTCCCGGGCCGGGCTCGGGCCTAGATATTCAGCCCGTTGGCCGGGCCGGCTCGGGCCCGGGCCCATCAAATTTACATTTTTCTGAAGGGGCCCGGCATGAGGCCCGAGGCCCGTCGGGCTTTTGCGTGTTCGGGCTGGGGTCGGGCCCAAAAAACAGGCCCGACGGCCGGGCCGGGCCGGGCTCGGGCCTGGGTTTTTTTGCACCGGGCTTTGGTAGGCCCAGCCTGAAGCCCGGACCGACCCGAGGTTTGGCCAGGTCTAGGGTGAATAGACTCTTAGCAAGAAAAGTGGCAGTGTTTAATTTCTTTAAGTTGATGTGGGTTTTAGCACATGTTTAACATTCACAATGCACATCAAGCAAGCATGACTAGAGTATATGGGCAGCGGAAAGTAAAGCATGCAACTTTGACTACTTGACCAAATAAAAACCTAGCCTTTTCCTAATTTTAAGTCTTGGCAGATTTTAGCAATTTTGCACAAGTCAAGCAATAAATCTACAGTATAGCAGCGGAATGTAAAGCAATTGCATATGAAGGTAAAGGGAGGATTTTGAGGGAGCAAACGCAATGTAGACACGGAGATTTTTTACGCGTGGTTCCGATAGGTAGTGCTATCGTACATCCACGTTGATGGAGACATCAACCCATGAAGGGTAACGGTTGCGCGAGTCCATGGAGGGCTCCACCGACGAAGGGTCCACGAAGAAGCAACCTTGTCTATCCCACCATGGCCATCGCCCAAAAAGGACTTGCCTCACTAGGGTACATCTTCACAAAGTAGGCGATCTCCTTGCCCGTACAAACTCCTTGGTTTAACTCCACAATCTTGTCGGAGGCTCCCAAGTGACACCTAACCAATCTAGGAGACACCACTCTCCAAAAGGTAATAGACAGTGAGTTGATGATGAACCCTTGCTCTTGTGCTTCAAATGATAGTCTACCCAACACTCAACTCTCTCACACAGATTTGGATTTGGTGGAAAGATGATTTTAGTGGAAAGGCTAGAGATCAAGACTCATATCTTGGTCTCAATGCATGAGTAGGTGGTTCTCTCTCAGAAAATGAGTAATGGAAGTGTAGGCTTGTTCTGATGTATTTCTCCATGAATGAAGAGTGGGTGGAGGGGTATATATAGCCTCCACACAAAATCTAACCGCTATACACAGTTCACCAAACTCGGTGGGATCGGATCATAAAACTCGGTCAGACCGATTTAGTTCATAATGTGACCGATAGGCATTTCGGTGGGACCGATATGATCAACTCGTTAGGACCGATTTCATTAGGGTGAGGGCAAAACGTAATCTCGGTGAGATCGATTACACAAACTTGGTAGGATCGATTTTGGTAATAAGCACACAGAGGGTTGGTCAGGCAAACTCGGTGGGACCGATTCACTCGTTTCGGTGGGACTGAAACGTTAGAAAAAGGCAACACAGTGTTTGCAGTGCTAACTCGGTGAGACCGATTCTCACATCTCGGTTAGACCAAAATGTTGCAAATAGGAAACATAGAGTTTACATTCCCATCTCGATGAGACCGAGATCCCTATTGGTGAGACCGAAATGATTAGGGTTTCTCGCAGTGGCTATGTCAAATGAACTCGGTGGCGCCAGATAGAAAGTTTCGGTGGGGCCGAGTTTGACTTTTGGCATAGGACATATGTGAATGTGAGAAAGTGGTTGAGGACTTGAGGGTTTTGGAGCATATCACTAAGCACTTTGAGTAAGCAAGCCATTAAGCAACACCTCATCCCCATTTGATAGTATTGGCTTTCCTATGGGCTCAATGTGATCTTGGATCACTAAAATAGAAAATGTAGAGTCCTGAGCCTTGAGCTTGAGCCAATCCTTTGCCCTTATCATCTTGAAGGGGTTCCACATCCTCTAGTCCATCCCACTCCATTTGTTGAACCTATCTGAAATATACTAGATGAAAACATTAGTCCAACAAGAGATATGTTGACATTAATTACCAAAATCACCCAGGGAGCACTTGTGCTTTCAGCTTGTGACTCCGTAGGATCGGTAAACAATAGACATGAAATAAACCCCTACATTGAATGACCGATAGCTGAACAATGGGCATCCATATCGGTCCCTATGATTACACGAAAGATATTCGAGTTAACCATTGGTTATCTTGTGATGTTCCCTTTGCTTCACGATAATTTACAAAACCCGTTGTGAACCATTGGTTATCATGTGATGTTCCCATTGTTTTGTTCTTCTTTCTCGTTAACTTGTTCGGGCATCCCCGTGATGTAGTCACCTGTGTCTGGCCAGACGATGATGTATGTCGTCACACCGAGAGGTCCCTAAGAATATCTCTCCATCATCGGAGGAGCAAATCCCACTCTCGAGTTGTCTGGTCACTTGTCAAACTTTCCGATGAGCCCGAGAGTTCTTGTTATGATCACCTTGTTACAAATGACGTTTGAGCAACCCAAAAGCCCACCGTCTGACAGGAAGTGACCTAGACACTCTCATGGTTTGAGGAACTAAAACACATGCTAACACTCTGTGTTATTATAATTGAATAGAGACCGTATTAACTCAATTCATAACAAACAAGTTCGGGTCGATTCAATATGATCGTTCTTCCAATGTCATAATCTCAATGTTGCTTTAGGATCATCGTTACACTTAACAATATCCTAAGATCCGGAAAACATGATCACCAACAACACTTGAGCTAGTCTTAGAGGCGAGATTAGGAACCTTCATTTTATTTGTTTATCATTTCACACATGCACATGAGTTTTCCACCGAATCGTATATACCAGGATCATAGCAGTTATAGTATGAAATATAAACTCTTAATTATGAATAAAAATATAATATTACAAATATTATTGCCTCTAGGGTATATTTCCAACTGTTACTACTTGGTATAGATTTGTGCTAGATACTATTACTTGGGGGGTGGACTTTTTGAGTAGTCACCCTATGGATGCTTTTAATGCTATGGGACTTTTGGTTGGATTTCCACCTATCATGATTAATGAAACGACACTAACCTTGGAACATGTCATGCAAAGGCTAGATATTATTGAGAATAAAGTTTCCACCATAGAGCATATTGAAATTTTTGATAAAAAGATTCATAATAATGTCACTCAAATTGGATCAAAGGTAGAAATCCCTTTTGAAAACCTAAAGGAGAAAGAGCCTATGAATAATGAAAGGTGGAACAAAGTCCCGCAAGAATTGATAAATTGGAAGAGATTATACCAACTTGGGTTCCGCTTTTTCTTCCGTTAAAAGAACTCAAATTTCCCCTACCAAAACTACTAAGTTTATTTATGTTCCTAAAAATAAGGATGGATCATCTTGTAAAGGAAACGAAGATCTATAAGTATTTGCCCTAGTTTTATTAATATAATAAAGGAACCCACCTTCACAACCGAAGTTCTTGATCTTATACCTAGGAGCTTGATCATTACTAAACCTAATAAAATCTCTAGGAATCATGGTTGTGTAATTGAAGAATTGAATACCGAAGATGATAAAACCTAGATCTATGTGATATGCCTAGCTAGGGGCGTAAAATGATAGCGCTTGTTGGGAGGCAACCCAATGAATTTTTTGTTTCTTTTGCTTTTTCTTCAGTTTTTCAGTAAAAATATCATTATTCTTCTATTATGATGGTGTTTATGTGTTTTAACTAGTGTTTATGCCAAGTAAGACCTTTGGGATGATTTGGAAGATTGTTGATTTGATTCTGTGAGAAAACGGAAACTTTTGCGCCCAATAACATAATTCTCTGTGATTGCTGGACCGTGATCAATTTCTGAAATTTGTACACTTAATTGATATACAAATTTCCCACGTTATCCTAATTTTTCAGAATTTTCAGAGATACAGAAGTATGACCATAATTCGCATCTTTACAGACCGTTCTGTTTTTGACAGATTCAGTTTTCATCGTGTTTGATGCGTGTTTTGATGAATCTATGGACTATATCGGGGGAGGGGGGTATAAGCCTTGGTGAAGTTGAAATAGAGTAGATATAATAAAAATATAAATTAGAATGAGTTCATAACAGTACCTAAAAGTAACTATTTGTTTTATTATACTAACGGATCTCACGAGTTTTTTGTTGAGTTTTGTGTTGTGAAGTTTTCAAGTTTTAGGTTAAAAAATCGATGGGCTAAGAAATAAGGAGTGGAAAGAGCGTAAGTTTGGGGATGCCCAAGGCACCCCAAGGTAATATTCAAAGACAACCAAGCGTCTAAGCTTGGGGATGCCCCGGATGGCATCCCCTCTTTTGTTTACAATCCATCGATAAGTTACTTGATGCTATATTTTTATTCACTACATGACGTGTGTTTTGCTTGGAGCGTATTATATGATATGAGTCTTAGTTTTATTTGCTTTTTAATTTGCCACAATCATCCTTGTTGTACGCACCTTTTGAGAGGCACACACATTAATAGTGAATTTATTAGAATACTCTATGAGCTTCACTTATATATTTTGAGCTAGGCAGTTGCTCTAGTGCAAGGAGAAAAAATTGAATGGTCAGGGAAGTTATGCAAGACAATGATTGGGTTCTCAAAATAAAAATCTCTAACTAATTATAGTTGGACCACATATGAGAGTTCATCTATCTTTGGTTGAGGCTTTCTGATATGATTGTGGAACTAAATATGACATTAATTGGAAGCACACGTCTATCACCCACTACCTGACAACCTTCACCTACATGGCACACTTTTTGGGAGCAACAGACACCTTGATGGAAAGAATGATTTGGAAGGCATGGCACCCCCGGAGGTGATTTATTTACTTTTGCTTGGTGGCCATCCAAAATAGGATTTGGACGGCAGATAGATTGACCAAAAGTGAGTGGCCAAATTGTGGCTTGTCTTTTATGCATGTTAGAACAAGAATCCGTGGCACACTTGCTTTAAAAACTAGATATTATACCCGGCGCGTTGCGGCGGGAATATGTTGCAATTATTTCAGTGAGAATTACGTGTATGAAACATTGGTATTTAGCCTAACAATGTGTGAACTAAAACTAAAATATAACTTTATTGCATTCAATTATTCTATAATTGTAGAATATTTCTTGATATGAGTAGCATACATAGTGCATGTTAATATAAGTGTATTTTCCCTTGCATGATGGCATGGTAATATGCATGTTGAGAGAATTGAAGTTAGTCAAAATTGAATATGGGTAACATACATAGTGCATGTTAATATAAGTGCTTTCTCATGCATGTGACATGATGAGATGGCATAGTTGCATGTTGAGAGAATTGGAGTTAGTAGGGATCAACTATTTAGGTATATAGATGTCGGTTCGCCCTGAGGACTTTTGGGTTTGATTAAGGAGTGACTCCAATTAAAGAGCCTTGACACTACCTCCTGTCATATGAAGCGTTCAGTTAGACTTGATGGACCAACAATATCCTCAATAGAAGGGCCATGCCATCTCTCATGATGGACCACTTGGAATGACGGGAATGCACGGGTATCTTCCATCACAAGGCTCCACCCCCAATAATACTCCTAGAAGGCATCAAGAAAGATGCAGTCGTTTGGGTTATCGTGGGTGCAAAATGTTTAAGACAAACCATGTTGGGAGAGTAACGATCCACTATGTTTTTGGGAGCTTTGAAAAACACTTTCTCGTCGTCGCTGCCATGTTGTGTGTGCGTACCTGTTGTATGTGTGTGTTGGGCTTGTTGTGATGTGCCCACAGCTGAACCCTTCGGTGAGTATGTCCGCGTGTGGATGTTGGTGTTTGTCAGACTTTGCCTGTGGTGGCGGCATGTGTGTGCTCGTGTATGCATACTCTGTTGGACCTTGTGCTCGGTGGTTTGCTTTAGTTATAAAGCTGGGCGAAAGCCTTTTTCGATAAAAAACACTTTAATTATCTCCTAATTAGTGGACGAGTCAAATCTTATGCCCCCGTTTTGGAAGAAAGCTACTCTTGGTATGAATTTGAGAGCGAGAGAAGATAGAGAGGTGCGAACATATTGAACCATAGTGAGATGATAACTCCCTCCCTCTCCCCACCCACGACGCGCCGAGGGGGAAACCATAGCCGCTAGGCCCTCGGCCCTGCCTCCCTCTCCTCGTTCCCGCCGCCACCGGCAGGCGCGGCGGTGGCGGGGCCCTTCGTCCTCCTCTGCCCGTGGAAGGCCGGCGCGGGGCGGCGACTCGGGTGGCGGCGCTGGGCGGCTGCGGGGCCCAGTGGCGCGGTGGAGGGGGCGTGATGCGGCGGCGCGTCCGGCGGGAGGCAGTGCGCCGGTGCTCTGCTTCCCGAGCGTGGCACGGCGGCTGTGGAGCTCCTGACCCGGGAGGTCGCGCGCGGTTGGCCTACCGACAGGATCCGGCCAGATCTGGATGTGGGGGTCTGTCGGCGACGCTGATCTGGTGGTTCCGACGGCGGTGTGCTCTCTGGATGTTGGCTCTTGG
>LR738714.1:398355646-398423619 GCA_902687465.1 Secale cereale | reverse complement strand
GGCGGGAGGCAGTGCGCCGGTGCTCTGCTTCCCGAGCGTGGCACGGCGGCTGTGGAGCTCCTGACCCGGGAGGTCGCGCGCGGTTGGCCTACCGACAGGATCCGGCCAGATCTGGATGTGGGGGTCTGTCGGCGACGCTGATCTGGTGGTTCCGACGGCGGTGTGCTCTCTGGATGTTGGCTCTTGGGGGGGGGGGCTGGTGTGGGGGCGGCGCAGATGTCCTGAACGGATCGGCCGGTCCTCTAGGTGGCCTCGAGGCTGAATCTGGTTGGTGGTGGTGGATGGCGTCCGTCGAAGTGCAGGGTCCAGGAGCCGACCTGGTCCGCATTGGTCTTCCCTCGCGTTAGTGCTCTTCGTCTTGTTGCTCTATTGTGGCGTCGATCCAAATAGGCGCTCTTGTTGCTGCTATGTTGCGGAAGGATCGACGGTGCTGGCCATGGATGTGGCGGCGTGCGAGCTTGACTCGGTCTGGTTGTGGACCGGGCTGGGACTTGCTCGACGGTGGTCGTCGCAAGCTACTAGGCCGTGTTCCCCACAGTCGACGATGATTGTCGGGGGACGTAGGTGTGGATGCCCCCTACCGTGGGGGCGCTCACCCAGGCAGGGTGGCTGATGCTGTGCTAGGAGCGGAAGGAAACACCTCCCGTTCCTCCCACCCTAGTTGCGTGTTGTGAGGTCGGCGGTTGGCAGTGACTCGGGACATGGATGCCGGGGTGACGGCCCCGGATGGTGGGCTGCATGGTTGGCTCTCCGGCGGGCACTATGGCGGCGGTGGTGGCTCCCCTCTTGGTCGTGTGGGTGACGAGGGGGTAGCTTCAGGTGGCTCGGGCTCGCACTCCTTCGCTGGGGCGATGCGCAGATTCAGATCTGGGTGTCTGGAATCACCGTGGTTGCCTTCGTGGCCTCGTGTGGCACGAGTGAGTTTTCGAGTGAAAGCTCCGTGCTTTTGCGCCGACGGCGACGACACTCGTGGGCGCCGCTTTCTTCTTGAAGACGTCGTTGTGGATCTTCTCTCCGTGCCAGGGTTCCGAGCGAAAGCTCATGTCCACTTTGGACTCGGCAGCGGTGACGATTCGCGCCGTCCTCCCTCCTGAGAGCGTTGTCGTGGAGCTTAGGTGTGCTAGGGCGTAGCGTGGCGTTGTATCTAGACTTCCCTGTGTTATCCTTCGGTAGCGTAGTTTCCTACGTGATCCGACTATCTCAAGATCTGCTTTGTCAGAGGGCTGCCTCTCCACCTTGTACCGTTCGACCGTGTACTTTGTTCGGTTGGTGCTTTATCTATAAAGCGGGGCGAAAGCCTGTTTCGAGAGAGAAGATACAGATCGGACGGCATAAAAAGCTTAGTTAATTATGTCATAGTACAAGCAAGGCAAGTGTTACATGAGTATCAAAATTTTGTATATCTGCAAGGTCCCCATGCACCGAAGAGAGAATCATCAGTCTGCTGTCTCAGAGGCCAGAGCGCAAGATCGCAGAAGATGAGAGGATCAGTTAAAACTCCTGCAGGGAGAGTGGGAGGTAGAGAGAAGAAACTCTATGAGAAGTTGAGCATGTGAGTGTAAATGCAAACAGGGTAGGCAGTTACGTCCAGGGGCATTGAAGAAGCGAGCGCAGTGCCCTCATCATAGCCAAGCCAAGACCAGGCTCGCCTATGGGCTCCTCGTCGCTCGCATTTACTTGCAGTTGCAGCTAGCCTGTTGTTTGTGCTGCTGTAACCCTATGTTGTCAGAAAGGTGCAAGTCAAAATGCAGGCAACCCACCCTCACATCTACCACCCCAGGCTTGGGGGCCTTCTCTTTTAGTTTAGAGGTAATAGCACCCCACGTACCCTAAGTTGCACATAATGTGATGATTTAGTCCCAAACTTGCAAAACTTGACTCCATCATACCCCAACTTGCACCTCGTGTGATGATTTAGTCCCAGGCCAATCACAGCTCGACAATTGGCAACCAGGTGGCTGGACCGGTCAGCGCACACACTTTTGCAAAAACCACCCTACCGTTTCCTCTAATCAACCCGCACACACTTTTGCAAAAACCACCCTACCGTTTCCTCTAATCAAAACCTAATGACTTGTGTGCATAGTTACTCCCATCACCCGACGGTGGCATGCATGTACCAGATCACGATGATCTCTGCATGCAGTCTGCCGCCTCGCTCGCTCTGTGCATGTTTGCGTGAGTTTGGAGAGAAGAGATGTGATACACTGGTGCACTGGTGCTACGCAGCAGCTACTCATCCAGTGCTCCAGCACTAGCGTACCACCACCACCCCTGATGGGTGAGGGGTACGTGACCATGCGTATGGCTGCACTTGCTGCAACGCGTCAAATCCCTGAAGAGTCACAAGTCATTGCAGCACCGACAATTCTTTTCATTTCTCACCATGTATCCATTAATTATTCTCTCCTTCCTTCACATGCAGAGTATAGCTGGGCCTGGGCGTGTACGTACAAGTGCGCAAGTTCTAGAAGCATCAGTACTAGTACAAATATATTTACGCGTGCCTACTCTGCATCGCATATACAGAACAGAATCATGCATGCACGTACTTTGCATCCACTGTTCTAGCTCCATCACATCACACGCCTCTATCAATACACTGATACACACACGATAGGTACTATTCTACCCCGCAAAAAAAAAAAAAGATAGGTAACTATGCTCACATACGGGGGAAGATACCCCTGTGAACCTGGAGGTAGATGAACCCTATAAATGAAACGATGGAATTTATTTTAGCAGTTCAAACAAAGTAAAAAATCTTTGTTTTTTTTAACAAAGTTGACTTATTGGGCTGCTCATAAAAAAATTGACCACGAAAAAATGCCCGTAAAAATCTGAGCATCAAAACAAATTGTCCATGACAATATAGTGTGAATTGTCCACGAAACGATGGAGTATAGTGCTGATTTTGACATTATCCGGGATAATACTGTTGGAATATGAGCAAATTACTACGAGATTTAATCCGAATAAACAGAAGATAAGTCATGACTGCAGCAACAGAGATTAAACTAATCATATGAACTAGCATAGCAGATGAACAGATCACATCTAGGGCACATACTAGAAACATGAATTCTACCATGATCTCGAACAGGAAGGATAGAATCACATACGGTGCAGCGGGAGCGGCACCGCCGACGCTGACGTTGTCGACCATGTCGTCGAGGATGAGGTTGCCGAAGTCGGGTAAGAAGTCGTCGTTCGCGAAGTCGTCGCTGTCAGCAGTCGCGCGAATGCGCTCCCCAAAAACCTGATCGCCCCTCTTCCGTACAGGATCGCGAGAGGCGGGGTTCCGGAGGCCTGCTGTCCCTTCTCCCGGTGCACGCCGAAAGGAGGGATGGAGAAGACTTGCTTGGCGGCGCAATAATCTGGAACGGTGGTGAGAAACCATACGAAGCGGCGGCGGCTAGGGTAGACGTCTACCTGACTATATAGTGCGGGCCGGGTAGCTCGTGGGAATAAACCCCACGTCCGAGTCGTCACAATCCAAAAGAATCGGAAATGGTTCACTAATTAACACGTCCGTTAATTATTAATTAATGACTCATTAATTTTCCCGAGTTGCAAAAATATAGTCAATGTGCATAGCTATGTCCTCGGCTCGGCTCAATCCCGCAACCCACGGCGCGGCGCGTCGTGATGAGGCGAGGCGAGGCGTGGCGTGGTGAGGCGAGCAAGGAGGAGGAGCGCGCGTGTAGGTCTCCTCTTCTCATGCTCATACAAGTGGTAGAAGAGCTCACCTTATAAAAAGGTGCAACTCTCCCTCAACTTATGAGGTGGGACTAAACTTTAGCCTCACTCACTCCACTCACATGTGTGCATGAATGGGCCAAGATAAATTTCAGAATTTTAGTTGAGCTTTGGGCCAAAGGCCTACTAGCAAAAATTCCAACAATCCCCCACAAAGTCTCATTGGCACATCTCAGCATTTAGTTCCAAAACATTGTTTATATACCGGTGCTTAGTGGAGACTGTGAAGTTGAACTTCCACTTAGAGGTTTATGCTACACTAGATCACAACTTGAATAGTGGACTATGCCTTGAACTACAAGTTTTCTGCGAGACTAGTTTCACACAAATTCTTGACCGATACTTGGCTGCCGCAAGGCTTCCCCGCGGGTGAAGCGTATACGTCATACTCCAGGGCCTTTTCATGAATTTATTAGATAACACCTAATTCTCACAGACTGCGACGTTAACAGACAAATTCATATAGGTGTGTTCCTCAGAAGATGTTCTGCAGGACAACATCTTTGCTTACCCGAATAAGCCACTTGGAACACATTAAGATAAGTATCAACCTGCCATGCAGATCAGGAGAGTATAGCATCTTCACGGAGTGGGATAGTTAATATAGGGATACTCTCCTCCCAGCTGACCAAGAGCTTGTCTCCCACTTCTACTTCACGGGATCTCCGATCACATAGAGTGGGTTACCACTATGGACAACTCATGCGGTGGGTCTCAAACCCATCTCCATCGATGCATTATCTATCACATTACGTGATAGACCCTTTGTGAAGGGATCTGCCAAGTTTTTCGACGTTTGGATATAATCCAACGTAATAACTCCGGAGTTCCTCAATTTTCTGACAGATTTTAGTCTCCTCTTCACATGTCTTGAGGACTTCATATTGTCCTTCGAACTGTTTATCTTGACGATCACAGTTTGATTATCACAGTTCATCAAGATAGGGGGTATTGGTTTTTCAACCATAGGTAAGTCCATCAAGAGTTCACGAAGCCACTCTGCTTCAACAGTGGCAGTGTCCAATGCTGTGAGTTCTGCTTCCATAGTTGACCTCGTTAAGATGGTTTGCTTGCAAGACTTCCAGGAAACAGCGCCACCACCAAGTGTAAAAACATAACCACTTGTGGCCTTTATCTCATCAGCATCATAAATCCAGTTTGAGTCACTATAACCCTCCAGTACCCTTGGATACTCGGTGTAGTGAATTCCATAGCTCGCGGTGCCTTTCAAATAGCGCATAACTCTCTCAAGCGCATGCCAATGATCATCTCCCGGTTTTGATACAAACCGACTCAGCTTGCTCACAGCAAAAGAGATGTCAGGCCTCGCGGCACTTGCCAAATACATAAGCGAACCAATGATCTGAGAATACCTCAGTTGATCTCTAGCAATCCGTCGATTCTTTCGAAGCAACACACTTGCATCATATGGAGTTGGAGAAGGTGTGCAGTCGCTATACCCAAAACGACTCAAGACCTTTTCAACATAGTGATACTGAAGCAGTGTGATCCCACCATTCTCATCTCTCAACAGCTTGATGTTTAAGATAACATCAGCTACTCCTAGATCCTTCATCTCAAAACAGCGAGATAAGAAATCCTTAACCTCCTTGATTAAATCAAGTTTGGTTCCAAAGATCAATATGTCGTCGACATACAGACAAAGAATAACTCCTTCGCCCTCACCATAGCGATAGTACACGCACTTGTCACCATCGTTTACTACAAACTTGGCAGCAGTTAATGTTCTTTCGAACTTCTCATGCCACTCCTTAGGAGCTTGTTTAAGGCCATATAAAGACTTTAATAACTTGCACACCTTTCCTTCCTGACCAGGTACTACAAAACCATCTGGCTGATCCATGTAAATTTCCTCCTTCAACTCTCCATTGAGGAAAGCTGTCTTAACGTCCATTTGATGAACGAGAAGACCATGTGAGGCAGCTAGTGATAGCAGCACCCGAATTGTGGTCAGTCTAGCCAAGGGTGAGTAAGTATCAAAGAAGTCTTCACCTTCTTTCTGGGTATAACCCTTGGCCACAAGCCGTGCCTTGTACTTTTCAATCGTACCATCAGGTTTAGCTTCTTCTTGAACACCCACTAACATCCTACAGGTTTGCACCCATAAGGACGGTCAGTGATCTCCCAGGTACCATTAGCTAAGATGGAATCCATCTCGCTATGTACAGCTTCCTTCTAGTAGTCAGCATCAGGAGATGCATAGGCTTCTGAAATAGTCCTGGGTGTGTCATCCACGAGGTACACAATGAAATCATCACCAAAGGACTTTGCAGTCCTCTGTCTCTTACTCCTCACAGGAGTTCCATTGTCACCCTCAACAGGATTCTCAACGTGTTCCATCGCAATGGTGGGTTCAGGAATTCCAGTGAATTCCTCACTAGATGGAGTAGGTATCTCCTGATTTGATGAACTCGACATATCCTTCATAGGAAATATGTCCTCAAAGAAAGTTGCATCATTTGACTCCACAATTGTACCAACATGCATGTCGGACACCTCAGATTTTAATATCAAAAATCTATAGCCGATGCTATGAAAAGCATAGCCCAGAAGAACACAATCTACGGTTTCGGTCCAAGCTTGCGCTTCTTGGGAATTGGTATATTGACTTTCACCAAACAACCCCAAGTACGTAGGTAAGAAAGTTTCAACCTTTTCCTTTCCCATTCCTCAAATGGAGTCATGGTCTTATGCTTTGTGGGAACCCGGTTTAGGACATGACACGCAGTCATTAGCGCCTCCCCCCACCATTCCTTGGATAGACCCGAAGTGTCTAACATGGTGTTAACCATATCAGTTAGAGTTCGGTTCTTTCTTTCGGCTACCCCATTTGACTGGGGTGAGTAGGGAGGCGTCCTCTCATGGATTATACCATGTTCCGCACAAAACATATCAAATTCATTGGAAAAATACTCTCCACCACGATCGGACCTAAGCCGTTTAATTTTTCGATCAAGTTGGTTCTCTGCCTCAGCTTTATAGTTTTTGAAGAAAGTCAAAGCCTCATCTTTTGATTTCAGAAGATACACATAACAATATCTAGTGGAGTCATCAATCAACGTCATGAAGTATCTCTTTCCACCTTTTGTCAACACGCCATTCATCTCACAAAGATCAGAATGTATAAGCTCTAGTGGCGCCAAGTCTCTTGCCTCTGCAGTCTTATGGGACTTGCGAGGTTGCTTAGCTTGCACACATACTTGGCACTTAGAGCCCTTGACAGTAGAGATTTTCGAAATTAAATTCATATTGGCTAGCCGCGTCATGCATCCAAAGTTAATATGACAAAGTCGTGAATGCCAAATATCAGACTCATTATTGTGGCAAACATTATTAATAACTTTAGTGCAAATATCTGACAAAGATAGGCGGAACAAGCCTCCGCACTCATAGCCTTTTCCGACAAATTGTCCGTACTGAGAAATTACAACTTTATTGGATTCAAAAACCAACTTAAAACAATCTCGACATAAACGGGAACCGCTAACGAGATTTTTATTGATGGACGGCACATGATGAACGTTCTTCAGACGCACGGTCTTCCCCGAAGTAAACTTCAAATCGACCGTACCAACACCTCGAACGATGGCATGTGACCCGTTCCCCATCAGCACGGGAGAAGTCCCAGTGGCCTGGTAAGAAGAAAACATGGAGGCATCAGCACAAACATGTACATTGGCACCGGTGTCAATTAACCAATCAGGGGATTGAAATACTGAAAGGATGGTAGGAAGAATACCGTACCCTGATTCCTTCATATCAGTATCACCGATGACAACATTAGCGGACTTGCGGCTCTTCTCATGTTCGCGCTCCTCAAAGCGGCTATGACACTTCGGAGCCCAGTGATTAGGATCACCGCAGACATGGAAAAGTCCCTTCCCCTTCTTATGAGAATTCTTCTTGAAGTTGGTAGAATGTGATGGCTTGTTCTTTGTATCAAACTTGCCTTTGCCCTGAGTTTTGTTCTTGTTGTTTTTGAACTTGTTTGGCTGGAAGTTCTTCTTCTGTACCATGTGGGCACTAGAACCTCCTTCAGCAACTCGAGCACGTGTGTCCTTTGCTCTCGCCTTCTCTTCAACATCAAGAGTACCAATGAGATCCGCAACGGAAAACTCCTGTCTCTTGTGTTTCAGGGAAGTAGCAAAATTGTTCCACGAAGGTGGAAGCTTGGCAATGATTCCCCCGGCAATAAATTTGTCCGACAACACACACTTGAAGTACTCAAGTTCTTTTGCGAGCGACTGTATCTCATGAGCCTGCTGTACAACAGCGCGCTCATCAGTCATCTTGTAGTCATAGAATTGCTCCATGACGTATAACTCGATGCCGGTGTCCGAGGCACCAAACCTGGCCTCGAGCGCAGCCCACATGTCCTTGCCGTTGTCAAACGACATATACGAATCCACAATTGAGTCATCAAGAACACTCAGAAGAGCGCCTTTAAAGAGGGTATCGATCTTCTCAAAAGCTTCCAGCTGTGCTGGATTAAGATCGCCCTCAGGCTTGCCCTTGGTGGCGTCATAGCAGCCCATGGTCTGAAACCAGTAGACTGCTCTCGTGCGCCACCTCTTATATATCCCCCCTTAAAGGCAGGAGACTTCAGATGCGCAGCAAAACCACTCAGAGTAAATTGCCTATAATCAGGTTTTTGGATTGTTGGAAATATGAGGAAATTACTACAAGATTTAATCCGAATAAACAGAAGATAAGTCATTACTGCAGCAACAGAGATTAAACTAATCATGTGAACTAGTATAGCAGATGAACAGATCACATCTAGGGCACATACTAGAAACATGAATTCTACCACGATCTCGAACAGGAAGGATAGAATCACATATGGTGCAGCGGGAGCAGCACCGCCGGCGTTGACGTTGTCGACCATGTCGTCGAGGATGAGGTTGCCGAGGTCGGGGAAGAAGTCATCGTTCGCGAAGTCGTCGCTGCTAGCTGTCGCGCGAGTGCGCTCCCCAAAAACCTGATCGCCCCTCTCCCATACAGGATCACGAGAGGCGGGGTTCCGGAGGCCTGATGTCCCTTCTCCCGGTGCACGCCGAAAGGAGGGATGGAGAAGCCTTGCTTGGCGGCGTAATGATCTGGAATGGTGGTGAGAAACCATACGAAGCGGCGGCGGCTATGGTAGACGTCTGCCTGACTATATAGTGCGGGCCGGGTAGGTCGTCGGAATAAACCCCATGTCCGAGTCGTCACGATCCAAAAGAATCGGAAACGGTTCAGTAATTAACGCGTCCGTTAATTATTAATTAATGACTCATTAATTTTCCCGAGCAGCAAAAATATAGACAACATGCATAGCTCTGTCCTCGGCTCGGCTCAATCCCGCAACCCGCGGTGCGGCGCGTCGTGACGAGGCGAGGCGAGGCGTGGCGTGGCGAGGCGAGCGAGGAGGAGGAGCGCGCGTGTAGGTGTCCTCTTCTCATGCTCATACAAGTGATAGAAGAGCTCACCTTATAAAGAGGTGCAACTCTCCCTCAACTTATGAGGTGGGACTAAACTTTAGCCTCACTCACTCCACTCACATGTGTGCATGAATGGGCCAAGAGAATTTCAGAATTTTAGTTGGGCTTTGGGCCAAAGGCCTACTAGCAAAAATTCCAACAACCCCCCACAAAGTCTCATTGGCACATCTCATCATTTAGTTCCAAAACATTGTTTATATACCGGTGCTTAGTGGAGACTGTGAAGTTGAACTTCCACTTAAAGATTTATGCTACAATAGATCACAACTTGAATAGTGGACTATGCCTTGAACTACAAGTTTTCTGCGAGACTAGTTTCACACAAATTCTTGACCGATACTTGGCTGCCGCAAGGCTTCCCCGCGGGTGGAGCGTATACGTCATACTCCAGGGCCTTTTCATGAATTTATTAGAGAACACCTAATTCTCACAGACTGCGACGTTAACATTCAAATTCATATAGGTGTGTTCCTCAGAAGATGTTCTGCAGGACAACATCTTTGCCTACCCGAATAAGCCACTTGGAACACATTAAGATAAGTATCAACCTACCATGCAGATCAAAAAGAGTATTGCATCTTCACGGAGTGGGATAGTTAATATAGGGATACTCTCCTCCCAGCTGACCAACAACTTGTCTCCCACTTCTACTTCACGGGATCTCCGATCACATAGAGTGGGTTACCACTATGGACAACTCATGCGGTGGGTCTCAAACCCATCTCCATCGATGCATTATCTATCACATTACGTGATAGACCCTTTGTGAAGGGATCTGCCAAGTTTTTCGGCGTTTGGATATAATCCAACGTAATAACTCCGGAGTTCCTCAATTTTCTGACAGATTTTAGTCTCCTCTTCACATGTCTTGAGGACTTCATATTGTCCTTCGAACTGTTTATCTTGACGATCACAGTTTGATTATCACAGTTCATCAGGATAGGGGGTATTGGTTTTTCAACCATAGGTAAGTCCATCAAGAGTTCACGAAGCCACTCTGCTTCAATAGTGGCAGTGTCCAATGCTGTGAGTTCTGCTTCCATAGTTGACCTCGTTAAGATGGTCTGCTTGCAAGACTTCCAGGAAACATCGCCACCACCAAGTGTAAAAACATAACCACTTGTGGCCTTTATCTCATCAGCATCATAAATCTAGTTTGAGTCACTATAACCCTCCAGTACCCTTGGATACCCGGTGTAGTGAATTCCATAGCTCGCGGTGCCTTTCAAATAGCGCATAACTCTCTCAAGCGCATGCCAATGATCATCTCTCGGTTTTGACACAAACCGACTCAGCTTGCTCACAGCAAAAGAGATGTCAGACCTCGTGGCACTTGCCAAATACATAAGCGAACCAATAATCTGAGAATACCTCAGTTGATCTCTAGCAATCCGTCGATTCTTTCGAAGCAACACACTAGCATCATATGGAGTTGGAGAAGGTGTGCAGTCGCTATACCCAAAACGACTCAAGACCTTTTCCACATAGTGAGACTGAAGCAGTGTGATCCCACCAATCTCATCTCTCAATAGCTTGATGTTTAAGATAACATCAGCTACTCCTAGATCCTTCATCTCAAAACAGCGAGATAAGAAATCCTTAACCTCCTTGATTAAATCAAGTTTGGTTCCAAAGATCAATATGTCGTCGACATACAGACAAATAATAACTCCTTCGCCCTCAGCATAGCGATAGTACACGCACTTGTCACCATCGTTTACTACAAACCTGGCAGCAGTTAATGTTCTTTCGAACTTCTCATGCCACTCCTTAGGAGCTTGTTTAAGGCCATATAAAGACTTTAATAACTTGGACACCTTTCCTTCCTGACCAGGTACTACAAAACCATCTGGCTGATCCATGTAAATTTCCTCCTTCAACTCTCCATTGAGGAAAGCTGTCTTAACGTCCATTTGATGAACGAGAAGACCATGTGAGGCAGCCAGTGATAGCAGCACCCGAATTGTGGTCAGTCTAGCCACGGGTGAGTAAGTATCAAAGAAGTCTTCACCTTCTTTCTGGGTATAACCCTTGGCCACAAGCCGTGCCTTGTACTTTTCAATCGTACCATCAGGTCTAAGCTTCTTCTTGAACACCCACTTACATCCTACAGGTTTGCACCCATAAGGACGGTCAGTGATCTCCCAGGTACCATTAGCTAAGATGGAATCCATCTCGCTATGTACAGCTTCCTTCTAGTAGTCAGCATCAGGAGATGCATAGGCTTCTGAAATAGTCCTGGGTGTGTCATCCACGAGGTACACAATGAAATCATCACCAAAGGACTTTGCAGTCCTCTGTCTCTTACTCCTCACAGGAGTTCCATTGTCACCCTCAACAGGATTCTCAACGTGTTCCATCGCAATGGTGGGTTCAGGAATTACAGTGAATTCCTCACTAGATGGAGTAGGTATCTCCTGATTTGATGAACTCGACATATCCTTCATAGGAAATATGTCCTCAAAGAAAGTTGCATCATTTGACTCCATAATCGTACCAACATGCATGTCGGACACCTCAGATTTTAATATCAAAAATCTATAGCCGATGCTATGAAAATCATAGCCCAGAAGAACACAATCTACGGTTTTTGGTCCAAGCTTGCGCTTCTTGGGAATTGGTATATTGACTTTCGCCAAACAACCCCAAGTACGTAGGTAAGAAAGTTTCAACCTTTTCCTTTCCCATTCCTCAAATGGATTCATGGTCTTATGCTTTGTGGGAACCCAGTTTAGGACATGACACGCAGTCATTAGCGCCTCCCCCCACCATTCCTTGGATATACCCGAAGTGTCTAACATGGTGTTAACCATATCAGTTAGAGTTCGGATTTTTCTTTCGGCTACCCATTTGACTGGGGTGAGTAGGGAGGCGTCCTCTCATGGATTATACCATGTTCCGCACAAAACATATCAAATTCATTGGAAAAATACTCTCCACCACGATCGGACCTAAGCCGTTTAATTTTTTGATTAAGTTGGTTCTCTGCCTCAGCTTTATAGTTTTTGAAGAAAGTCAAAGCCTCATCTTTTGATTTCAGAAGATACACATAACAATATCTAGTGGAGTCATCAATCAACGTCATGAAGTATCTCTTTCCACCTTTTGTCAGCACGCCGTTCATCTCACAAAGATCAGAATGTATAAGCTCTAGTGGCGCCAAGTCTCTTGCCTCTGCAGTCTTATGGGACTTGTGAGGTTGCTTAGCTTGCACACATACTTGGCACTTAGAGCCCTTGACAGTAGAGATTTTCGGAATTAAATTCATATTGGCTAGTCGCGTCATGCATCCAAAGTTAATATGACAAAGTCGTGAATGCCAAATATCAGACTCATTATTGTGGCAAACATTATTAATAACTTTAGTGCAAATATCTGACAAAGATAGGCGGAACAAGCCTCCGCACTCATAGCCTTTTCCAACAAATTGTCCACACTTAGAAATTAAAACTTTATTGGATTCAAAAACCAACTTAAAACCATCTCGATATAAACGGGAACCGCTAACGAGATTTTTATTGATGGACGGCACATGATGAACGTTCTTCAGACGCACGGTCTTTCCCGAAGTAAACTTCAAATCGACCGTACCAACACCTCGAACGATGGCATGTGACCCGTTCCCCATCAGCACGGGAGAAGTCCCAGTGGCCTGGTAAGAAGAAAACATGGAGGCGTCAGCACAAACATGTGCATTGGCACCGGTGTCAATTAACCAATCAGGGGATTGAAATACTGAAAGGATGGTAGGAAGAATACCGTATCCTGATTCCTTCATATCAGTATCACCGATGACAACATTAGCGGACTTGCGGCTCTTCTCATGTTCGCGCTCCTCAAAGCGGTTAGGACACTTCGGAGCCCAGTGATTAGGATCACCGCAGACATGGCAAAGTCCCTTCCCCTTCTTATGAGAATTCTTCTTGAAGTTGGTAGAATCTGATGGCTTGTTCTTTGTATCAAACTTGCCTTTGCCCTGAGTTTTGTTCTTGTTGTTTTTGAACTTGTTGGGCTGGAAATTCTTCTTATGTACCATGTGGGCACTAGAACCTCCTTCAGCAACTCGAGCACGTGTGTCCTTTGCTCTCGCCTTCTCTTCAACATCAAGAGTGCCAATGAGATCCGCAACGGAAAACTCCTGTCTCTTGTGTTCCAGGGAAGTAGCAAAATTGTTCCACGATGGTGGAAGCTTGGCAATGATGCCCCCGGCAACAAATTTGTCCGGCAACACACACTTGAAGTACTCAAGTTCTTTTGCGAGCGACTGTATCTCATGAGCCTGATGTACAACAGCGCGCTCATCAGTCATCTTGTAGTCATAGAATTGCTCCATGACGTACAACTCGATGCCGGCGTCCGAGGCACCAAACTTGGCCTCGAGCGCAGCCCACATGTCCTTGCCTTTGTCAAACGACATATACGAATCCACAATTGAGTCATCAAGAACACTCAGAAGAGCGCCTTTAAAGAGGGTATCGATCTTCTCAAAAGCTTACAGCTGTGCTGGATTAAGATCGCCCTTAGGCTTACCCTTGCTGGCGTCATAGCAGCCCATGGTCTGAAACCAGTAGACTGCTCTCGTGCGCCACCTCTTATATTGTGCCCCCTTAAAGGCAGGCGGCTTCAGATGCGCAGAAAAACCAGTCGGAGTAAATTGCCTATAATCAGGTTTTTGGATTGTTGGAAATATGAGCAAATTACTACGATATTTAATCCGAATAAACAGAAGATAAGTCATGACCGCGGCAACAGAGATTAAACTAATCATGTGAACTAGAATAGCAGATGAACAGATCACATCTAGGGCACATACTAGAAACATGAATTCTACCACGATCTCGAACAGGAAGGATAGAATCACATACGGTGCAGCGGGAGCAGCACCATCGGCGGTGACGTTATCGACCATGTCGTCGAGGATGAGGTTGCCGAGGTCGAGGAAGAAGTCATCGTTCACGAAGTCGTCGCTGCCAGCAATCGTGCGAGTGCACTCCCCAAAAACCTGATCGCCCCTCTCCCGTACAGGATCATGAGAGGCGGGGTTCTGGAGGCCTGCTGTCCCTTCTCCCGGTGCACGCCGAAAGGAGGGATGGAGAAGACTTGCTTGGCGGCGCAATGATCTGGAACGGTGGTGAGAAACCATACGAAGCGGCGGCGGATAGGGTAGACGTCTACCTGACTATATAGTGCGGGCCGGGTAGGTCGTGGGAATAAACCCCACGTCCGAGTCGTCACGATCCAAAAGAATCGGAAACGGTTCAGTAATTAGCGCGTCCGTTAATTATTAATTAATGACTCATTAATTTTCCCGAGCAGCAAAAATATAGACAATGTGCATAGCTCTGTTCTCGGCTCGGCTCAATCCCGCAACCCGCGACGCGGCGCGTCGTGATGAGGCGAGGCGAGGAGGAGGAGCGCGCGTGTAGGTCTCCTCTTCTCATGCTCATACAAGTGGTAGAAGATCTCATCTTATAAAGAGGTGCAATTCTCCCTCAACTTATGAGGTGGGATTAAACTTTAGCCTCACTCACTCCACTCACATGTGTGCATGAATGGGCCAAGAGAATTTCAGAATTTTAGTTGGGCTTTGGGCCAAAGGCCTACTAGCAAAAATTCCAACAAATACCACGAAAGTCATTTTGTCCCCAAGTATTTTACATATGTAATGCTTTATCAAGTTTGTTGACAACAATTTTCATGACTTGTTGACCATTTTTGAAATAACTACTTTTAAGAAAAAGGTTCATATGGCCCCATGTTCCATTTGTTCTCTTCCCACATACGGGTGCTAATACACGTACAAATTTCCTGTTATTTTATGAAAAAAATCACATTGTATATATATATAATCCGAATTTTTTGATATATATATATATATATATATATATATATATATATATATATATATATATATATACACACACTTTCGATAATGTTGCGAATTAAATTTTTGCATTGATTAAGAAAATATTCACTAGTTGAATAATGTTCAGGAACTTCGAAATAATCACGGGCTCCAAAAATGTTCATGAATTTCAATATTTTCATGACTTAAAAAAATGTTCCAAATTTAAAAGTGTTCACAAGTATAAAATATTAGTGAATTTGATAATTTTCACAAATTTGATAAGTGTTTGTAAATTTAAAGGTTTGGGAATTTAAAAATATTCACAAATTTGAAAAATTATTCACGAATTTCAAATATGTCCGTAGATAAAAAATTGTTTAGAATTTTCAGAAATTTAACAAAGAAAAATAATAATAATAAAACTGGGAGAAAACCGGAAACCATTAGAAAATAAAGGAAAAAAACTGATGGAACCTTCCTAAAACTGCCAAGAAGGTTCCCAAAACTATCCCGACTCCGACTTCTTCCAAAGAAGGTTCGTGAAACCGCCTGCCCACTAAGAGCATACAATGGCCAAGGGCTATGCTTGAAGGTTCCTATAAGCGATATATAACGTTGGCAGGATGCAAACACTAAAGGACATATTGTGAATTTTCATCCTAATATTAAGTCCGAAAAACTATGTGATGCCCTTAAAACAAGAATATCGTTAAAAAAACAAGTACATTTACAAGGTACAATCAACTAAAGTCAAACCTTAGGTTTTCACCTGGAGTGTGAGACCGGGTAGCACCACCAAAATCAAAGTCGTCATAAGTTGCGACCTCCCCTTGCTGACTCGCTAGACCATACCCAAGTAGCGACAATTCCAAAAAAAAATGGTCACATTGTATGACGACGTACTGGACTAGGGGGTACCAACCTAGTTGGCTCACAATCCTCGGGCTAGGCCCATAGTTCCTCATTCTCATTGAAGAAGACTCCGAAAGCTAGACGCCGGATCAAGATTGCGCCTGCCGAAGACTTGATGTATACTCAAAGATAACTCATGTCGCCTCCATACGCATCCCTGGATACCAATCATGTAACCCTAGGGGCCCTTCCTGACATGTATATAAGCTAATGGGTTTAGCTCGTAGAGTGGATCCAATCACAATTACATTCACCTAGTCCTAGGATCAAAACACAACTTATGATCTCGGGGTAGTTCAAGCATGTACTTGATACATCATCATCAATATAAACAAGAGCAAGACGTAGGGTTCTACCTCCATCAAGAGGGTCCGAACCTGGGCAAACATCCTCTCTTTCATTCCTGTTACCACCAATCTGAGATCCACAGCTCGGGATCCCCTACCCTGAGTTCCGCCGGCTTTGACACTGGAACCATCGTATCTCTAGGGCGACATATTCACAGCCTACACATACAGTCCTTGTGTGAACATTGTCATGGAATTAATAAAACAAGCCTACCGAGAGTGCAACTTTGGGGGTACAATCTCCTCCTTGGATAAGGTCTAATAATGAGAACGCGAACAAAAAATAAATTAGACTTTTCATTCACAAGACATAATAGGTTCAAATTTACATGTCAAAAGGAAAAAAACGGGAGGTGGGGTGGGTGAGGTTTGCACTCTCCGCCAAAGTTGTAGCAAAAGCAGCATGCATGCAATCAGTGGCGGAGCTTCATGCGGGCCAACCTTGGGAGTGCCCCTCCCCGGCTCAGAGAAAAAATTATATACCTTTGTATTAGACCAATTTTCCACTAAAAATCAGCGTATAGTGATCTTGTTAGCCCAACAACCAATGCCCCCCCTCTCGCCCATGATTTTAGCCCAAGCTCCGCCACTGCATGCAATAGTTAGCTCTAATCAAAAGTTTTCTGAACTTTGACCCAATCATGTAAGAGCATGCATGCGTGCCCCCGCCCCCGGGGCCACAAATCATCTCCCATTCTAGTGCTCCCTCCATCCAGGTGGATAAGGTGCATTTTTATGTTTGCAATCGTCAAAACAAATTGATCACATGCTTATAAAGGGGAATTAAAAGAGATCTACAATTATGCATGTGTGCTGATGAAAGGATTGAGATATACATGCATGGAAAAAAGGAAAGCTGACAAGTTGGGACTGCATAAACAAAATCAAACGAGCGGATGCATAAGAGCATGGTTAATAGTATAGGCAGTTGATGGTTATATTTTGTTGTCATCTCATTTATAGACAAATTTATAGCCACAGTGTATAATAGTTGGTTGTAAATAGATACCACTTTATCAATGTATGACCCACCTCATTCTTTCATAAAGTTTATTGGATCCCGTGTTGTAGGTGACTGTTAATCTACAACCCCGCTTATCATCTCTCTCCTCTTTGCTCTCATCCAACTCAGTATAAACATTGTTCCAAAAATCTTCCGATTCAGCGATTTATCGTCCGATTTATCGCTACTCTAGGGGTGACCGATAAGATTATGCCTTATCTTCATCATTTATCATTTGAGCCAATTTATCGCTATGATAAGCGATTCATCAGGAATCTACCGATAAATCGGGTCTATGCATAGCACTATGTTTGAAAAAATTGTGTTTATTTGCGTTTTGTGGACGTTGTTACGCAATATATACTATTGTCCTATTTTGTTCATCATTATACAAGGATTCAAAGGCTAGGAATCAAGGTACACTTTTGCCCAATATTGTTTTGGTATTGAATATAGCATATTTTAGTGTTGGGAACCCGAGATTTGAAAAAAAAAGACGATTAATAGTCGACCAATAAAATCGATTAATCGGCCGATTTCGATTATTCTCTAATCCACAGCTGTCTGATACGATAACGATAAGCGATTTCTATAGCCTGGTTACATCATAATTTACAAAGGATATGTATTACAACCATGACTAATCTAACATTCTTAAAAAGTTGATCCCCACTACTATCTATTCTCTCACCATGCACACTATCCACATCACCAGTCAACATGCAACCATCCACTTCTTTCCACCTCTGCAGTGTAGCCACATCATCGATTACACATCACAACATTCTGTTAGTCACTTACATACGGACCAACCACTACAGTAGGTACACCAGCCGGCACATAAGCGTTTAGTTACTTGCTAGATGGCCGCATAATGGTTTAGTTACTTTCTAAAGGGACCCACCACAACCTTTCAGCAAATCGTGGGATTTAATTTCCACTCAGTTGGCATTAGTTCCTCCATATACTGTAACTGGTGATATAGAGCTGAGACCCAGCGCCTTATGAACTCCCCACCAAATTTTACTTGCACATCTTTTCTTCCCTATCATGAAGGCTCGCTCCTCCATCGGCCCTCCACGCCAAAGGTTCTAATGCTCCTCCCACCGCCCATTCCAGACGCAGGGTCTTCGTGTGTCCACATACGCGGCCTACGTACCTCCTCCGGTCGTCCATGTCGGCGAGGGTGGTCGCACAACCTACAAGGGAAACACCAAAATAGCGCTACTCCTATTTAATGCCATGGCGGCCGGCTTGCCAAGACCCCAGGCCACCACTCGCCGCTGACCACTAAGGTGCCCTTCTACTATAGCTATATATACTCACTACAACTATGTTGTGGATTCTACCTTTTTTTGACTATTTCCAAATAATAAAGCGTTGAACATTGAAGAGTCACTGGGCCATAATCAAGATTGGTTCGTTCTATTTTTATTTGTCTTTTATAATCCCTCTAATCCTCTTTCCCATAGCATCTGGAATCCCTCCTCCTGCGGCTCTTGATTTCTCTTCAACCTTCCTAACGTAGTATGATGAGATACATTCCTAACGTAGTTACTTAGTCCTGGCAAAAAAACGTAGTTGCTTACCGATTATCTCTATAATATATTTAGATGTTTTTTTCCAATATCATGGGTTGTTCGTTTATGCTTGCAGATGAATAAGGCAGTGTAGGCATATTTTACGCAAATCGGTATGACCACACACAAAACTGAAGGACGACAACCTTTCCCCTCTTGAATCAGGATCTCACCTACATGGCTGACCAAGATTTTATCTTTAGAGCTAATTTACCGAATCTTTATTACTGGAAAACTTCGGTCAGTGTCGGGTTTTCTGCTTCAACTTCTCATGCATGTACACTATATAAATCTGCAGTTGCAGAGATACGAGATGCCCTCACAATTTCAACCTTATTGTTTTCTTCGCAGAGATACGAGTATTCGCTTTGGTATTTCCTAAATGAAGTCTGGCAGATCATGATCAAAGTTTTAAATAGCGCCGCTATAGCATGCTATTGCTTTTAGAAGAGGTTCCATGCTAAATATATTTTGTTCAACCACATGAGTGAACATTCTAAATAGCCCGCTATAGCACGCTATAGCATTTAGAAGAGGTCCGCCGCTAAGAGGCTTAGTGCGCTATTTAAAACTTTGATCATGATCCTTAAGTTTCCACAGTAAAACACCCATGCGCTAATTCTCTCTTCCATTACTTTAGTTTTTGTGACAAAGTAGCTGCAACAGTGTAGATTACAACTATTATTTCAAGTTAAATACATCCTGAATTCCAAACACACCTGTACTAACTTTATATCCTCCATTTTTGTTCATATTCTAATGATACTATCTCCGTCCTAAATATAATATATTCCTACAACTACATCCTACAACTTCATCCTACGGTACTATCTTCTCCTCATCACGAAAGACATAGAACATCACCAATCAGGAACAGATTCTCCATCACTAGAAAATACTACCTCCATCCTAAAATATATGACATTTTTTTTAGTTCAATTTGAACTGAAAAAACGTTTTGTAATTTGGATTTTCGGGCGGAGGAAGTATAAGATGTCAATATCTTTTCTTATGCATAAGAAAAAAGTCCATTTTACTACCCTGAACAAAGTTGGTGGTTCACATAACCCCCTGATCTTTATTTCGGTTTTCTTTATCCCCTGAACAATCTCAAACCGGATAAAAGACCCCCTTGGGTGGTATGTCTCAACATGCAGCTGATGTGGCGCTGGTCAACGATGGTTTTGACCTGCGGGTGGGGCCACGAGGATTAACGTAACTGAAACAGGAAATTATCCCATGGTTAATTAGGCAATGGGACCCGCTTGGCAGTGACTCAGGGGGTGTTGGCCCAGTTGTCAGGGTGGTCCTGGGCGTCGACCACGACGGAGAGTGATGGCTTCTCGCCCCTCGTTGGTTACCCCAAGTGGAAGGTTTGAGATGTAGCGTAGCGGCAAATTTCCCTTGGCAAAGATACTAAGTATCGAATCCCGTGAGACTCCGAGGGTCGACAAGAAGGTGTCAATGGCGCCAGAAACTTTTGCTTGACAGGACCTGCACACAGATACAAATAACTTTGCTCCCAACGAGTACAGAGAGGTTGTCAATCCCTCCGGCCTTGTCGTTTACAAAGGATCAAACGCAAGAGATAATAGTGATAGGTATGACTGCAACTAGGAAATAAGAACAGGAAGTAAATAGCGGGTGTGATCAGTGATGGTAATATGGACCGGGGTCCCATGATGTTCACTAGTGATGTCTCTCTCCCAAAAGACGATAAAACAGCTAAGCGAGGTAAACAAATTACAGCTGGGCAATTGACAGGATTATGTGCGTAAACCAATGCTAACTATGCTGTAAAGAAAGGTAGAGGCTCAAAAGCATGGGCGGTACGCCAAGGCAAGTAGACCGAAATCCATCTGCATCTACTACTAATCATCCACCTTGAGATATCTATCCAGAACATCTCTCTGGTATTAAGTTGCGAGTCCCACCCAAAGTGTAAACTCAAAGCAACAAACAACTGCATTAAAAGAACTTTGCGTAAAGTAAACAATCCTTGCACCCGCAAGTACAAGAACCGTTGTTTTCCCCCTTGTGGTAACAGCACATCCCCTAGACTCATGTTTCTGTCACTCAAACTAGTCATCGAGGGGCATGAACACACAATCAAGCATAACGTTCCCTCTTGGAGTTACTACCTACTACTCGGCCAAAGCAATAAACAGCAACGGAGAACATGCAAGAATTACTCAAGAACATAAATATAAAAGAGGTGAATCAAATATATTACTCACACACAATCTGAACATAATCTCATAATCCATCGGATCCCAGCAAACTCAACATAGAAACAACATAAAGATTACATATGTGCCTCGATCATGTATGGCAGCTCACGAGGTCTAATCAATAAAGAACAAAGAGGGGAGGAGAACATCACATAGCTACTGGTCATGGACCCATGGTCCAAGGGAGACTACTCACAACTCATCCGGGAAGCGTCCATGGTGGTGGAGAAGCTCCCGATGGTAGTTCTCCCCTCCGGCAGGGTGCCGGGAAGAGTTCTCCTGGTGCTCCCGATCTTGGAAGCGCGGCGGCGGCGGAACAGAGGCGAGATCGTAAAAAAGGGTTTCGTCCTCGAGGGTTTCGGGACGCGAGCAATATATATGCAAAAGGGGGTCACCAGAGGCAGAGGTGGGGCCCCAGGCGCCCCCCTGGTGCGGCCAGGGGTGGGGCCGCGCCGGGTGGCCGCCTGGGCCACCCCAGGCTCCCCTCTGGCCCTGCCTTGGTTTTTCTGGAAGCTCCCGATACGCTGATTTTTCCTGTATTTTTCCCGGAATTTTTAGGGCACTTTTAATATGGGGGAAACCTGAAATAGAAAAACAGCAGAAAACAGGAACTGGCACTGTGGTGCACTGAGTTAATAGGTTAGTCCAAATATGATCAAAAGTGTATGGAAGTGCATAAATATCATAGCAATATCACACAAAAGAGGCATGGAGCAATCAGAAATTATAGATAAGTTTTGGACGTATCAGAGAGCCTCCGCCGTGTGAGGTCCTCGAGACGGCGCTTGTTGTCGAGCAGGTCGCGGCGGAGGTCGTCGTCGGTGGGGAACCGCGCGTCGATGGCCAGGAACTCGTGGGCCACGGTGGTGGCGGTCACGAGGTCTTTTGCCACCAGGGCGCGGTGCGCGGCGTCGAGCGCGTCAGAACGGTCAAGAACGGCCTCGCCGCGGGCCAGGGCAGGCTCGGCGCGCGAGTGCGCCGCGTAGGGGTGGAAGATGCGGGAGGAGAGCGCCTCGGCGAGCGCGGCGGTGGGGGAGGATGACTCCCTGAGCGTGGCGGCGTTGGAGGCGGCGAGCGAGAGGAGCGGCGAGGCGGAGCGGAGCAGGGAGGCGGCCGCGCGGTTGAGGACGGGGCGGCTGGCGAGGAGCGCGTCGAGGCGGGCGTCGAGGGCGCGCTGGTAGGCGCGCACTCGTGGAGCAGGCGACACCGGCGTCGGTGAGGCCGCGGATGGCGGCGAGGGAGGCCGGGACGCCGAAGTCCAGAGACGGGGCGGCGTCGGCGGACGCGTCAACGACCACTGATTAGTCTAGGCGAGGGGAACGCGGGGTGGGCGCAGCGGACGGCACGGCCATGGCTGCCGGGGGGCATAGTAAATCTCAGTGAGTTCAGATGTGCGGGAAGGGAGAAGAAAGAGAAGGGAGAAAGGAGAAGCAGGGCGTTAGGGCAGCCGCTTGGAACTCCGATGGTCGCCGGCGTCATCCAGAGGCGGCGGGGTCGGGCGCGTTGCTCGGGAGGGAGGCAGCTGCGAGGGGAGGCTCGAGAGGAGCTCCTCTGTCTCAACCCAACGTGACGAGGGAGACTCACCCACAGGTCAAAACCGCCCATTGACCATTGCCACGTCAGCAATCAGTCAAGTCAAACCGCCTAGGTACTGATTTTGTCCGGTATGACATTGTTCAGGGGGTAAAGAGAACCGAAATAAAGATCAGGGGGTTATGTGAACCACCAACTTTATTTAGGGTAGTAAAATGGACTTTTTTTCTATGCATAACTATCTCCTGCATCGAATACTATATGAGTTTGTGTACATATGCTATACTAAGTGCTTGCATCAAATATGTCATTTGTTATGATAGCCTTCTTAATTTTTCTTCTCAACTCAAGGACAAATGTGATTAGCACAACTAACATATATTAGGGTTCTCTAAAACTACATTCGTATTTTCTTCTTTGCTTCATTTACCAATTGATTCTCCAATTTTGGTCCGCAAATCCTTACAGCAACGCATGGGGAATTCACACTGGTTGTCCGTGTACTTGCCAATTGTAAATATTTTGTGATATGAAAGTTGGAACCTCTAGGGATACAATGCTATGGGTGTTGCTATATAGATGTCTTGCAGTCATAATGTGCAAGATATTCTATTTTTTAAATTGTTAATACATAGTTAATTCAGGACTGAATGTACTGACAGTCATAAATGATATTTATATTATGATTTTAATATAAGCCATTTACGAGTTAATGAAGGTATTAATACGGCACATGCATGTGCAATTTTATGTTTTTCTTAAGCATTTTAGCATAGTACTACCACTATATACATAGTTCAACCGTATAAATCACACAACCAAATTTCAACCAAACTATAGCAACTAATTCCGCAGCAACGCGCGGGGAATTGTCTAGTTTCTACTAGATGTTGTGCGCATCTGGACGAGAGGGGTAACCCTCCTCACAGAGGTACGTCTTCAATCCCATACAAGCACGCAGCCGCCTCCTCTCATGTAGCCGCCTCCTATAAAAAGATAAGGGTTCCTCTCCCTCCCGCCGACGCCGCCGCTGGTCCGCCTTGTCATTGTTGGCCTTAGGGCCACGTGGCACGGTGGATCTCGGCCCTTGCCGGTAGGAGAGCTTGGTTTGTACACGTTTCTTCGAGTTTTGTTAGGGTTTGTGTCCTGCTTAGGAAGCTGAGACGATGGCAGCTCCCTGAAGATGGAATAACTACTGCTCGTCTAGCCCCCGTTTTGGCGATGCATCAAGATTATCGGTGGGCGTGTGGAGATGCGTCTCCGTCGGATCTGTCTTTGATGGATTTGCTTGGATCTGATTGTGGTTCGTCTAAGTTCGTGTGTCCTCAAGTTTGTGTAAGTACTCTTTATCGATGGCACGACGACTCGGCTGTCTACTAAAAAGGTTTTGCCTCGCCCCAGTGAGGGAGAGGGGGCAATAACGGCGGCCCGCATTCGGCTCGTTTTAGTACTTGTAATTGTAGCTAGGTGGTCTATGAATTTGTTTGTAATTTTTATTATTTCTGGTGTTTGTTGATCCTATTGAACATGAATATATATGAAGTTTCCCAAAAAAACAAGAGGGGTATACCTGACTTTGTGTGGCCAATTGAGAAATCATCACAAATTCAGAATACTACTCCGTCCTCACACACACACACTGATGTGAGCTGTGAAGTAAGAAACTGCAGCCAATGACAGCCATGTATGTCCTCAGTCCTCATATCGGTACGTCAGTCTTAAATCTTCATAAATCTCAGAGTCAGGCACACTGTCAAAAGACATGCATGTGTCCTAAGGCCAACTCCAGCGCGCGATTCCATCCTGTTTGAGTGCGTTCATTTGAGGTAGAACGGACGAATAGCGCGACCCAAACAAACAAATGTTCAGATTTCGTTCATTTTTGACCCATTCCTGGTCCAAACTTGTGCTGAGTTTGGGGTGAAACGGACATCGTGCGGACGGGCTCGATGCATGCCCTTGTTCCCCCGTGGCCTGCCTGTCGGGGATACAAGTCCATTCGTTTCCAATGCCTCCGCCAGCTCTCCCCCGCCCCACCCCGCCGCCAGCGCCGCCACTACTATCCGGACGCCTCCTCACTGCTCACCCCCCCGGCCGTCCATACCAGTGCCATCGCTTGGAGGATATTTGGCCGTCGCTTGAAGGAGATTTGGCCGTGGCCGTCGCTTGGAGGATATTTGGCCATGGTTGTCGTAGCCGGTGGGAGAGGGGATACGAGCGCCGGCGATGTTTATGGACCACGATGGCCACGACAGCTTCCGACGAGTGCTCCAGAGCGGCCATTAGTCGACCGCCAACCACCCCTGATGGGCCGAGGTGATCATCGCGGCCTCTTTGCCACCACAACCGCAAGGTGTTCGACACTTTGCGTACAAAGGTACGAACAGTGGAGATGAATTTTTCTTCCACCATTTCATTTATTCATCGGACTATTCGTCCTCGGATGATGAAGATCTTGTGGTGGCTGCACTGGTCGTTCACGACCACATTCAACAGCAGCTTCCTCGGTACTGGGGTTCACTCCCTAGGTGTGCTCCCAACCTGAACCGCAACAGGGAGAGAGGTCACGCCCTACTCTATGTTGATTACTTTGCGAAAACCTCGATCTTCAAGCCGGATAAATTTCGTCGCCGCTTTCGTATGGCAAGACATGTATTCAATCGTATCCGAGAGCGAGTGGTTGCTCATGACCCATACTACGAGTGCAAGACGGATGCCCTTGGCAAGCTTGGATTCTCCTCTTACCAGAAATGCACTGCGGCCATTCGCATGCTTGCATATCGAATTCCAGGCGATCTGGTGGATGAGTACGTGAGGATGAGTGAGTCCACATGTCTGATGTCAATGTACAACTTCTGCAAGGCTGTGGTGGAAGTGTTTGATCCTAAGTACTTGAGGGCGCCGAATGCAGCTGATACAACAAGGCTGTTGGCAATCAACGCCGATAGAGGCTTTCCAAGCATGCTTGGGAGCATAGATTGTATGCATTAGGAGTGGAAGAACTGTCCATTTGATTGGCAGGGCCAGTACAAGGGGCATGTTAAAGCGTGCACTGTCATATTAGAAGCGGTGGCTTTGCAGGATCTTTGGATATGGCATTCTTTCTTCGGCATGGAAGGTTCTCACATTGATATCAACGTGCTGCAGGGTTCTCCCGTCTTCGCAAGTCTTGCAGAAGGCCACTCTCCACCTGTCAACTTTGAGATCAACGGCCACCAGTACAACAAGGTATACTACCTAGATGATGGTATATATCCCAAGTGGTCAACTTTTGTGAAGACAATCTCGAAGCTCCAAGGTGAGAAGAGAAAGAGATTTGCTCAAATAAAAGAGAGTGCTAGAAAGGATGTGGAACATGCTATCAATGTTGAGGATATCGCTTATCGTTATCATCTCGGTCACTTAGGGATTAGAGATTAATCGGAAATCGGCCGATTAATCGATTTTATCGGTCGACTATTAATCGACCATTTTTTTCAAATCCTAGGTTCCCCACACTAAAATATGATATATTCAATACCAAAACAATATTAGACATAAGTGTTGCCTTGAATCCTAGCCTTTGAATCCTGATAAAATGACAAACAAAATAGAAAAACATTACATATTGCGTAACAAGTCCACAAAACACAAATAAACATAGTTCTTGCAAACATAGTGCTACGAATAGGCCCGATTTATCGGTAGATTCTCGATAAATCGCTTGTCATAGCGATAAATCGGCCCAAATGATAAATGATGAAGATAAGGCATAATCTTATCGGTCACCCCAAGAGTAGCGATAAATCAGACGATAAGTCGCTGAATCGGAAGATTTCTTGAACAGTGCATGCTATTGGTGTGCTTTAATCCCGACGGGGTATCGTTCGAAACCATGCACTGTCATGGGACGAAGGGAAGCTTTGTGAGGTGATGACTGCTTGTGTGATCATGCACAACAAGATCGTCGAGGACGAGCATGATAACAGCATCTTCGATCAAGGATTTGACTTTGAAGGTGAAAATATTGAGCCCCTGCACTAAGAACCGACCACATTTGAATAGTTTACCCAATTCCATCGTGAACTGCGTGATTGTCACACTCATTTGGATCTTCAAAATGACTTGGTTGAGCACGTGTGGGCTCACATTGGCAACCAATAGATGTATTGGTTCTTTATGTTCATTCAAGACAATTTTGATTTGGTTGTAAAACTATTTTATTAGAGACAATTTTGATTTGGTCGTAAAACTATTTTTATTTCTAGACAATTAAATATTTGGACGTGCAAACTAGTTTTGAGCATTGAAATATGAATATATGAGCATTTTTGGCCATGGCGGACAGGATGGGGTCGAAGGATGCATCCGCATGCTAGGAGCACGGCCACCACATTCCAGGACATGTCCGGACATGACCCCATTGCACTACCCAAAAAATAGACTCCGGGTTAAACCGACGTCCATTTGAGGTCGTGCGCTGGAGTTGGCCTAATCAACCAAACCAGTCCAAGCGCGCTACCGTCTATCTACCCTTGCAGGGCGACAAAAGGCGGTCAGCAGCCGCTGCTGCCGCTGTGTTTCTCGTCGTTGTCTAGGGCGAAATGACTGTTTCAAACTCGCCAAACGAAAAAGAAAGTGAAACGCTTATTAGCAGACATCTGATAAGATCAATTCTTCAAACCAGCCGCGGGTCGTTGATTCCTTTTTCAACTCACGGCGTAGATTGCTTTCCAAAATCCATCGATGCCTTCATAACTCCTCCCGATTTTCCTGCCACCTCTACCCCATAACCTCTCCCGAATTAAACGCACCTGCCCGAGACCCCCACATGTTCGTCATCCCGTCTCCATCGTCAGGCTCCTACCGAATTCGCTCCATCGCCGGACTTCTCGCGAACCCGCTCCATCGCCGACCTCACCAATTCCCTCGCTGTCCAGGATGTCTCCTCCATGAATCGACCTTACCCCCCATGGTCGTCAAACACATCGCGCATGTGCGCCGTCGCATTCGGTGGCTGCTAGCAACCCCATCTGGTGGGGAGCTCACAACCCTAGTATCAGTTACGTAGTGGTAGTTCAAAATTGATGCACCCAATATTCATGATTCGTAAACACCATAGATTTGTTTGCTTAATGTAGTTTGCTTCGATTAATAGAACCATTTTTTCATCTCTTTCTTTTCATGTCGATGTTTAAAATTCTCCAAAGCATTATTTTCAACACAATCTCCGTCCTCCCTACATTTTCATATATATATGTGCTGCTCATGATTCAAGTTTATTCTTTCCATATATCCTTATTTTCCCAATTTTGAATTTCCATGCTTCTATACTATACTACTTATGTTGACATAGCCTAACTTGTATGCTTCCAAATGCCATTTTATATGCATCCTACATGTGTTTCTGTAGTCCACATAGTTTGCATCACTACAATCATTCTTTACTTTTTTTTTGTTATTTAACAATGCCCCGTTGCTTCCTACATCTCTCATATATATGTTTCACATGCTTCTAGTTAGTATATTCTACATTATATTTTTCTCCAATGTCCACAGTGAGACTGCTAAGCTAGCTTGTTACTTCTTATGCCATGCTTCCACACCATACTTCTTTTTTCATTCTTGGATTTTGTTACAATCTGTTTATTCCATGGAACATGCAAGCTGTCATTTCTTTGAAAACATAATTCATTTTCATTAGAAGCAAATTTTGATTGCAAAGTGCTTCCATCTTTTTCAGCAATGCCCTAAAGTTGCATCATGCTTCCATTCAATCTTTAATTATTTAGGATCATAAATTTGCTTCAACCACTACCAATATGCTTCAGTCTTTCTCGCAATTTTGTTTCCATCTACCGTACCTCCATTGTTTTGTATCTATTGTATGCTTCTACTGTATAAACATTTCACTGCTCACAATGTTATACATTCTTCTTTTACCTGACACACTTCTATGGTTGAGGTGTTTATCATGCAACATATGGCAATTAGTTTGTGTTGCTACCATTTCCAATGTGGTCTTCATTTTTTTTCTCTCATATGTGTTGCACATAGCCTCGTGTAGCCACCCGTTTCACATATTTTGCACAATTTTTTATTGTTCCTCACATATGTTTTCTTGCTTTCCAATTCTAACTTCAACCAATGTATGTGCTTCCTTTAATTCTCATGTATCCTATATTTTGACAATGAGGGTGAGATTGTTCCTCACATATCCACTGTATGCAATTGTGCTTCACTATTTTATTTTTAGCAGTACCAGTTTTGGCAAAAATTTGCATCAACCACTACCATTGTATGCTTCTTATTGTACAAATGTTTTCCGTTAACCATGTATGATTCAATCACTATGAGCATAGCTTCTTCCAACAAAATTTTATGTACTAACATTTTTCTCTCATAATGCATTCCAGTGCAAAGTGTATTCTTCCTTGTTTCTAAAAAATTTCTACTTGTAGAAATTTTATCGCACTAGACTTCAGTTATGCTTCTTGTTTCTGCAGAATGCCAAGCAGGCTATGTTGATGTCGAGTGCGATGTGAAAAGGACCTGACACTGCTATGCATCGACGACTACTGTGTTCGACACAAGGAGCTTGCGGCGTGTGTACTACTTATTATTGATTAGCCCATTTAGCATGCACTCGGCTGGGCAAATGTCGAAATAGTGCCATTTGTAATAGTTGTTCATTTCTTGTTAAATAAAAGAGTTGTAAAATATCAGTCATACCAAAGTGGATTTGTTTTAGTTCTTCATGCTTCTTGTGCTTCCATGCGTGTTTTTTTGCAAGTATTATATACTACGTCACATCGCACTACAAAATGAAGCTTCTAAAGCACTTACAGTTGTGTTTGTAGAACGGAAAATTCGTTTCCTATTATGAATAGTTTGTTCCCATTACACAAAATTACGATGCTTCCATGCGTCAAGAAGAATGCTTCTGTGCTACAAAATCAAGCTGCCATCTATATAGTAACACATCTTACAAAATGTTGTAATTAATTGCCGGATTTAATTATGAGAAATAATCACGCTTTCCCAAAATTATTTCCATACAAAATGGGATTTGATGACATTTCCAAAATGATGCTTCCGTGCATCAGAAAGAATGCTTTCATGGTATAAAAATCATCTTGCCATTGACAAGGAAACACATTAAGAATAACGTATTTAATTGCTGGATTAAATTGTGAGAAATAATCACACTTTCCAAGAATATTTTCGCTCAAAGCATGGGATTTGACATCATTCCATGGAGCAATTTTAGGAAACAAATCGCTATTTATGGGGTTGGCGATTAGGAAGCATCAATTACCGGGAGGCAATCCATAATTAAAGAAAGGAACGTGCGGAGCTGTAGTACCAGATCGGACGGCCAGAATTCCTCTAATCCAAAGGTCCTGGACTAGTCTGATGGTAAGGAAGGGATCAGTACTCTCTTTTTTTGAATCTGGAAGGGATCAGTAGTCTGATCCCTAGCGCTGCCCAGAAAGAAACCATTTGTTGCCGTGTTAAAAAATGTCACTGGCTCATCATATGAGGCCTTTCTGTTCCTCCCTTTATGCTTGTACGTACGTGCACCCGATCCGGCCATGTGGAGGGACCAGCTAGCGTTATCTCTCCTGCCCAATAGCAGGCATGCATGCCCCTGTATGCATGCAATTGATGTTTTGTCCCTTCGGTTCGCTGCTAGTACTCCAGCCAGCTGAAAGAAAGAGTTATTACCAATGAAAGGACAAATTAATGGTTAACTATTGGACTGGAATTTCTAGCAACCATCAGATTTTTTAGACCTGACGAGTCAAACGTTTTTTGTGGCAAATTATGCTTGTTGAGGATGACAAATTGATGGGAATGGCAAATCCCCGTCATGGTTCATTTTATTCTTTCAAGTAATTGTTGTGCTTGTAAACTAAATTTATCATCCTCACGCCAACATTAATTGCCATGAAAAATGTTTGATTTATCACGCCAACATTAATATGTCTCAAGATTCTATTAGCATGTCTACAACTAGCTTGATTAATTCCATACACGCTTCATTCACTATGCGTACAATAGGATTGTATATCATAGATGGATTGAACAACATACATGTATGTATAATTATTAGCATGTGAGAAGACATTTAGAATTTGATTGTCTGTTTTGTGCACTATGTTGGTAAATTAGTTTCTGTAATAATATGTTAATTACAGATCCTGAGCAAGGAGTAAACGAATTAGTTCTTGAAGCTTCTACGTCATGCCGGAAGGACAACTGTAGCCGGCATCGTCGCCGCCGCTTATGGGAGCTCCACACCATTGCCCAGTTGTACGAGAGCATGTTCAATCTTCTCCATTCAAGACTATGCAAATGGTGAACTCTGCCAAACAAGAATATATGATGATTATGCCCCGTAAGGTAGCTATATAGTAATTCATTTGTTGTAGTGGGGATTACGGTCACACTCTGTTTTGGATTGTAGATAGCTAGGTCAACAAAAATGGATATTCTGAATATTTTCTGATTTTTTACTAAGGCTTCATCTATAAGGTATGGAGTATTTCTGATCTGGTGCAGATTAATTCTTCACATGCTGTAATGTGGAGAGATGGTGGGCTCTAAGGCCATGTCCATGTTATTCCGCTTGCAGCTTGAGATTTACTTGGTCCAAATGGTCATCATTGTTTTGAAGGGTGAGTAGATGATGCTATGATATAAACCTGCACTGACCTTCATAATCTTGGCATCCGATAGAAGTCTATTGAATTTCAATTAAATTTTGTTTCATTTAAAAAAAATTACAGCAGGAAGGAGATGTCAACCAGTGATTTGACATGATAAGATGTTAGTGAAGTACGTCAAACTATGACATTAGCAAAACTTTTATTTGCATATATTCATATATACTTTGAATTTTAGGAACGTGCACCGTAATGGAACTCCACACCATTGCACAGTTTGTACGAGACCATGTTCAATCTTCTTCGTTCAATACAATGCAAGTAGTGAACTCTGCCAAACAAGAAGATATGACGATTAGGCATAGTAATTCATTTGTTGTAGTGTCGATTACGGTCACACTCTATTTTCGATTTTAGATAGCCAGGTCAACAAAAATGGTTATTCTGAATATTTTCTGATTTTTCATTAAGGGCTTCATCTATAAGGTATGGAGTAGTTTTGATTTGGTGCATATGAATTCTTCACATGCAGGAATGTGGAGAGACGGTGGGCTCGAAGGCCATGTCAATGTTGTTGCGCTTGCAGCTTGACATGTGCTTGATCCTTCACTGCTATTTTTCCTAAGCAACTTCGCATGGAATTAGGATCAGTTAATAAGATTCTGATGTGTTTTTCAAATTTCCTTGCTTTATGCATGAACCTATCATCAAGATCATTTATATGGTGCATGTATGCTGTTGTAGATTGGTTGGTGTTGATTTGCTGTATGAGGAAATGTGATATTGTTATCATCAATTTCTTTCATAGCATGCACAATGCGTAACAACATCAGTTTCATTGGTTTCGAAAAGGTGATAAACATGCGACCATTCTTGATTATGGTATTTGTTTATGTGTTTTGCACAGCCCCGTCAGCTTTTTTGCAGCAAGGCTTACGCGGATCATATCTTTCCTATCACACCGATTTCATCGCGAAAATTGTAGGAATCTGGAGGAGATTCAGGGTCTTGGATAGCAAACAATACATCCAAAAAATAGGTATTTTACATAATGTGGAGGGGTAGACATGTCATCTTCTTTATATTTTTTTCATTTTCTTGCTGTCGAAGTACTTGTACTTGTGATTTCATGAAGTTTTGTGAAATATTGAAGGATGTCTTGGAACGATGAGGTTCCCAATCTTCATGGTACACTGTTTGCTGAAGTTGCTCATTGCCTTGTGTAAAAGGACGTAATCTCCTTTTTTATTTTTTGCTATGTTTTGCTCATGTTGAACATGATGGCATTGTTTTGAACATTCTATCCGTGTTGATAAAAAAAGGACATGATTTGGTATGCCCTCCCTGTAGAGGTTCTAGATTGGTCTGTTGACTGGGTTTTGTTGAGATGACCCAAGCAACCAACAATATGAGCTTGTCCCCATGGTGTGTGATTATATTTAGGTGGACAAAATCCCCTGGTGAAAAGCCCAAAAATAAAATTTGGCACGAAGCAGGAGCTGACGCACAGAAAGAAAATTTGGCATGACGCGAGAAGTAGAGCATTGGTGACGCCCAATAAGAGGATTTGGCGTGATGCTGGAGGTAGAGCGTTGCGTGCGGCAGTAAAGATACAAACATGTTAAAAAATTCAAACCGTGTGGATGACAATTCCAAGATGGCGATTGGATTGTGTAGACACATTTTAGACCAATTGTTGTTAAAACATAACATGTTATTATGAACAAAAAATTTGATTTAAATAATAAAAAAATTGGAAAAATTTATAAACTTACGTGTGTTGCACGTGCACGCTTACTAGTGGTATAAAAATCATCTTGCCATTGACAAGGAAACACATTAAGAATAACGTATTTAATTGCTGGATTTAATTGTGAGAAATAATCACACTTTCCAAGAATATTTTCGCTCAAAACATGGGATTTGACATCATTCCGTGGAGCAATTTTAGGAAACAAATCGCTATTTATGGGGTTGGCAATTAGGAAGCATCAATTACCGGGAGGCAAGCCATAATTAAAGAAAAGAATGTGCGGAGCTGTAGTACCAGATCGGACGGCCAGAATTCCTCTAATCCAAAGGTCCTGGACTAGTCTGATGGTAAGGAAGGGATCAGTAGTCTTTTTTTTTTTGAATCTGGAAGGGATCAGTAGTCTGATCCCTAGCGCTGCCCAGAAAGAAACCATTTGTTGCCATGTTAAAAAATGTCACTGGCTCATCATATGAGGCCTTTCTGTTCCTCCCTTTATGCTTGTACGTACGTGCACCCGATCCGGCCATGTGGAGGGACCAGCTAGCGTTATCTCTCCTGCCCAATAGCAGGCATGCATGCCCCTGTATGCATGCAATTGATGTTTTGTCCCTTCGGTTCGCTGCTAGTACTCCAGCCAGCTGAAAGAAAGAGTTATTACCAATGAAAGGACAAATTAATGGTTAACTATTGGACTGGAATTTCTAGCAACCATCAGATTTTTTAGACATGACAAGTCAAACGTTTTTTGTGGCAAATTATGCTTGTTGAGGATGACAAATTTAATTGATGGGAATGGCAAATCCCCGTAATGGTTCATTTTATTCTTTCAAGTAATTGTTGTGCTTGTAAACTAAATTTATCATCCTCACGCCAACATTAATTGCCATGAAAAATGTTTGATTTATCATGCCTAAAATCTGACGTCAAATATTAAGCATTTTCGTAATTATTTCCAAAGAGGCTCATCCATGATTTTAGGTGCTGCCTACCACTCCGCATGGAGGAAGAGGGCTGAGTTGTGAATTTTCTTGTTGGGAGCATAGCATTGTCCAAGGGAATAGGTTGACTAATAGCTGACTTACAAAACAAATAAGTTGAAGGCTTCCAAATAGTAAAAAATGCAAGCAGTAAATTTCAATAAAATAGTGAAAAAATGCAAAAAAAGGAGATACTTTTAGGCATCTAATTTGCTCATGTGTGCAAAGGTGCGTGTAAATTTTTGTGGTGTTTGGACATCGGAGGAGCTCATGCCGAAAAAAGAAAAATTGTGTCTAAGAAACTTTTAAAAGAACACTGTTCAAAAGCCAGGTTTTTTTGTATGAACTACTCAGATGTCCGGACACCACAAAATGTGCACGTGAAAAAATCTTGTATGCCTAAAAAGTTCAATTTTTTTAATTCGGCTGCTTTTTAAATTTACTATTCATCAAGTGTAGATGAGCTTATCATCGTAGCAGTACTATCTCGCCCATCTAACCTTGTGATCATCCAGAAACCGTAGCATAGTCTTCACCACTTCAATGAGAAAACCATGTGTGATTGGTTAATGTGAAGACAGAAGCAACTCACCACCCCCCTCCTTCAAGAAAGAAAGTTAGGGTTCGTGCCTCTCGCCGGCGCCGGCGCAGGTCCGCCTCATATCCGGTGGCCCTAGGGCCATGGAGGCGCGGTGGATCCTGGCAAGGGCCGGCGGGAGGGTTCCGTTTTTAGTCGTATTTTTCAATCTTGTTAGGGTTTGTGTCCTACTCAGGAAGGCGAGACGGCGACGGCTCCCTGAAGATGGAATAAAGGTCTCCCCGCCTAGTCCCCGTTCCGGTGATGCGTCTAGCATCGTTGGTGGGCGTGTGGAGGTGTGTCTCCGGCAGATCTATCTTTGGTGGATTTGTTCGGATCTCGTCGTTGTTCGTCCACGTTCGTGTGTCTTCGGTTTGGATCCTCCCGATCTAAGCTATTTTTCATCGGCGGCGGTTGCTGTTCTGGGGTGCTGGTCCTATGGGGCCTTAGCACGACGACTTCCCGACTGTCTACTACAACAAGTTATGCCCGGCTCCGGCGATGGAGGGGCGATGACGGCGGCGCGCTTTCAGCTCGCTTCAGTGCTTGTAGTCGTCGCTAGGTGGTCTACAGATCTGGATGTAATTTTTATTTCTGGTGTTCGTTGTACTGCCATGATTGAAGATGAATAGATTGGAAGGATTTCCGAAAAAAATGTAGATGAGCTTGTGAACTGTTTTGAATTATCGTCAGTTTTAAATATGGATTGAAGCCATAATTTATTGACGAAGTTCCAGGCTCTTCCATGTAGACTGCTAGATGGACTAGTCACACTCATGCCCACGAGACGAACTACGTATAGTACGTAGTACTAGTTGTGCTCACGGTACATCAGGTGTGGCTAACCAATTTATGATTGGATAGTTAGGGGGCAGTCATATCTGCAGCTTATTAGAGTTCAAGTTCAAGTTTTGATGCTCGCATTTATTCTGAATTTATCTTAGAATTTCCGGAGATGCATGTTCAACGAAAGGATACCTAGCTGACTCAATCCCTCGTAAAAAAATATGCCGACTTAATCTCTTAAAGGTGATCATCTGAATAGACTGTGCGTTTGTGTTCATAGGAGTGAGTGTAGATGTATATTATGAGTGGTTACGACTGTGCTGATTTTGAAAAGAGTATCCCGTGTGCACCTAAGGGCATGTACAATGGTTCTATCTTAAGAGTGCCACGTAGGATAAATGATGAGGTGGATGAGAGAGAAATCATAAAAGAAGGCTTGTCTTCTCTTATTTAACAAAAGCTAAGAGATGATCTCTTAGCACAATTTGTCTCACCATGTTTTTAGGAACAACTAATTATTGAAGATAAGGCTAAGAGATGACCCATTGTAGACATCTTTTTTTGTCATATCTAATTTACATGCAAAACTTAAGATAAAACTATCTTATCAACCATTGTACATGCCCTAAAGGCGTGCGCCACACATGCATGACAATCATCTGGCGCTCCCAGCGTATAACGCACGTAGTACTAGTCTACACGAACCGAAGGTAAAAAAGAAAATTTTTGGAATGTGGTGCACTGGCCGTTCGAGTACTGTGACTGTGTAAGGGCATGTACAATGGTGCTATCTTAGCGGTGCCACGTAGGATAAGTGATGAGATGGAGGAGAAAGAACTCATAAGAAAAGGCTTGCCTTCTCTTATTTAAGAGAGGACAAGAGATGATCTCTTAGCACAATATGTCTCACCATGTTTTTAGGAATGACTAGTTATTAAAGATAAGGCTAAGAGATGAACCATTGTAGACAAATCTCTAAATTACATGCAACAATTAAGATAAGACTACCTTATCAATCATTGTACATGCCCTAACAGCGCCGAGGCTATAGCAAAAGAAAAAGAAAATCGAAATCTAGGAGTACTGCTGTTTCTCCACCGATGAACAACATATCGCGTTGGATTTTCCAACGAGATTGGTGGAGTGCATGTGGCCGGCCATTGGGCAGTAAATGTACGAGGGGATGAGTTAAACGCTGCAGCCGTCGACCTGCGTCCTGATTGAAGTAGAAGTTTCGACCAAAATAAGTTGAAAAGTGGATGCAAGCTCTTAACCCTCGAAATACGAGACAATATACATGTTTTTTTAAGGAGAGACCGTAAGACAATCGTTCTACGGTATATTTCATTCAAATAAGTAATATGTACAGCAACAAAAATACAGCAACAAAGTTAATCAATTCCTCTTTTAGGAAACATCATGGAAACAAGCAGAGAACTAGAAATGTGCTTCAATCCAGTATAAATAGACTTGTTTATGCTTCAACTTGATCTTGTGCTGAAGAAGAACTAAATCTTTTTTGAGAAGCACTTTCCATGCCATGGTATTGGGAGTAATATGTCTAAAGATCTTGCCATTTCTTTGCATCCATATGTGCCAACATGCCATGATGATAAAGTTCAGGCCTACCTTCTTTGGAAGTTGATCCAGAGCTAGCAATGTCCCATAAAGAACAGTTGTGTCCCTTTGTTTGAGTGGAATAATCATGTCCCAGCACCTTAGTGCAAAGGGGCAATCCCAGAATAAGTGCATTGCAGTTTCTTCTACCTGATCGTTACAAAGCTCACACACATAGGAGGGGAGATGGAAGGATTTTCTGTGCAGCATTCCTCTTGTGTTGACTCGGTCATGCAGCGGCAGCCAGAAGAAGATTTTATATCTTAACATAACCACAGCAGGCCAAATCTTCTTAAAAACTGGGTGAGCATGTTCCCCTTTGATGAGAATATTGTAAGCTTTGGATGGAGAGAAGATGGTCGAATTCCAAATGTATTTCCACTGATCAGTATTGTATCCTAGATTAGCATGTTCCACACAAAATCTGGCTTGATGAAACTGTGCAAAAGCTAGGTTGGACATAGGCAAGTGAAAAAGGTCTTGGAAGGTGTTGGAGTCTGTAGCTTCTTTAATGCAGAGCAGTTCATCCTTAGCAAAGGAAAACAAGTGCGGGAATTACAACTTGAGAGAAATAGGGCCTCATCTATCATGCCAAAACAGAGCTGTAGTACCTTGCCTTACAGTGCAATGAGCCATATCTTTGAAGATTGGAAGGAGTTTGATGATGGATTTCCTCCAGGAAGATCCAACAGGTCTGCCAGTTGGAGCACTGTTCCCATAGTAAGTGTCCCAAATCAAGATAACCCAAGGAAGATCATGCTTATTCATAAATTTGTGAATGTGTTTTAGAAGAAGAGCTTTGTTGTGAGTAGCGATATACAAAACCCCCAAACCACCTTGCTCTTTTGGCTTGCAAACAATGCTCCAAGCAATGAGGGCAGGACTAGCACCTTCCTGACCATATTTTCTCCAAAAACAATGTCTGATGTAAGAATTAACTTGATCCACCACAGTGATAGGAAGTTCTAGAGAGCACATGAAGAAGGTTGGTAGGCTGGTGAAAACACTCTTAATAAGAGAAAGTTTTTCTCCTATTGATAGCAAGGTAGAGCAACATGTGAGTCTCCTTTCAATTCTCTTCATCATGGGGAAGAAAATCTTCCAATTTTGGCTTCTTAGTGCCTAGAGGCAGACAAAGATAAGGGAAAGGAAAATATCCAGTATTGCAGCCCAGAGTAGCAGTCAGCTGAACCGGTTTAGCATGGTCCACATTGATTGGGTACATAGCAGATTTTGAAAAATTGATCCTGAGGCCAGTGAAAGCAGAGAAGTGCAATAACAGGTTTTGAATTTGCTGCAACTGTGTTGGAAGAGCTGGCAATATAACAATAGTATCATCCACATATTGTATGACAGGGAAATCTTTGCTGTTATCCAGAGGAGAGGAAATCAACCTATGTTTCGTGGCCTCATTGATGATAGATTGCAGAATGTCAGCAGCCAGTACAAAAATCAAAGGAGAGACATGGTCCCCTTGTCTTACACCATTTCGGTCGCTGTTGTTGTACGTCTTTCTACTCGTCTATATGCTATGTCCTCCACACAACTTCTTTTCTTTTCAACCATGCTCCACTAGTCCTTTATGGTATTGTTTGTTTTCAAGCCCTGTTCATCTTCATCTTTAGAACCCGTCTTCTTTCACTCTCAGGTTTCACCACTCTTTCATCCTCTTCTTTCTCTATTTCCTTTTCCTTATGTGCTACTCCCTCTGAACGAAAATAAAATAAGTATCACAACCTTAGTTCAAAACTATGATACTTATTATGTATCGGAGGGAGTATTACTTTCCTTTACTTCATATGAACTCATCACTCTGTCATGTTCCATCACATTGCAACTTGATGCCATCATTTTTCTGATGAACAATTTGAACACAAAACATCCTCTTCATGTTCAATCGGATTCTCATGGTTCTTCGGTCTCAAGTCGTTATTTCTCCAGTTGATATTTTTGTTATTGCTAACCGATTATATCTTGTTTTCTAACGTTACGTCTGCGAAACTTGCCATTTGTTTCTTTTCTATATTATTTTCCTTTAACTCTTAATTCTATACCACCAGCCTTGCCACATAGAAAATATCATCACCGGTTCATGTATTTCAAAGTTGCCTTACAAGACCTGCTTAGGTGTCAAAAGGATATATAAAGCATACTATATGATATGAAAGACAACAGTACTGCATCATGACAATGCACCGCAACGCCCAAAGAATATTTTGGTGAACAAGAACAATCAATATACCAGTCCAATCACCTTTTACATTTTCTTTTCTTAACGTATTTTCTACCAATTTTTCCTTTGTTCCCTTTCTATCATATTTCCGCATTACCTCTTTAGTTTTCATGTCCAAAACTTGCTTCACAAACAAAATCAGTGGCAAGTCTGCCTCAAACTTGGCCTATAGGAGGGGCATGTTCCAAGAATCACTAACCCTTAAACCCTAAACCCTTAATTGTCTTTCTTTACACCATGTGTGAGATACACTACAAAAAAACACTTCTGTGATAATATGTATTTGTCATAGTAGGTCACGTTTTCTGTCATGCCTGTACATCCATGAGGATTTTATGACAGAATCAAGATAGTCATACATGTGCTATCGTAGAAGTGTTCCATGACAATACCAAAATTATCATCACGGAAGTGTCCACTTCCATGACGATAAACAACGCGTCATGGAAGTGCTTTCGTCAAGGGTAACCGACACGTGGCATCCACCGTAACGGGTCGCTGTCAACCAATCGGGTTTCGGTTTGGATCCGATAACCCGTTAACCGTCGGGACCAATGGGTATTTTCCACGTGTAAAACTCTGATTCGCCCTAGTATCCACGTGTCGGCTCCGGGTTAGGACAGGTGTCATCAAGCGAGTGGACGGGATGAGCCTATTGTACGTTGATACGTCTCCATCGTATCTACTTTTCCAAATCTTCTGCCCTTGTTTTAGACTCTAATTTGCATGATTTGAATGAAACTAACCCGGACTGCCGCTGTCTTCAGCAGAATTGCCTTGGTGTTATTTTTGTGAAGAAATAAAAGTTATCGGAATGACCTGAAACTTCACGGAGAATATTTTCAGAATATATAAAAAATATTGACCGAAAGAATCACCGGAGGGGGCCCACACCCTGGCCACAAGGGTGCAGGGCGCCCCCTACCTTCTGGGCCCCCTGGAGCTCCACCGACGTAAACTCCAGATCCATATAATCTTTTTCGGGGAGAAGAAACAAAGAGAAGATCCCATCACGTTTTACGATACGGAGCCGCCGTCACATCCTGTTCTTCATCGAGAGACCTAATCTGGAATCCGTTCGGGGCTTCGGAGAATGGAGATCGTCGTCGTCATCATCATCAACCATCCTCCATCACCAATTTCATGATGCTCACCGCCGCGCGTGAGTAATTCCGTCGTAGGCTTTGTCGGTGTCAAAACAGGCAGATCTCGGGTAGGGGGTCCAAGCTATGCGTCTAAGGACCGATGGTAACAGGAGACGGGGGACACGATGTTTACCCAGATTCAGGCCCGATCGATCGAGGTAATACCCTACTTCTTGCTTGATTGATCTTGATGAATATGTGTTACAAGAGTTGATCTACCTCGAGATCGTAATGGCTAAACCCTAAAGCCTAGCCTATGAGGATGTTATGATTTTGTCGTTAGCCTCTACAAACTAAACCCTCCAGCTTATATACACGTCGGAGGGGGCCTAGAGTTACAAAGGTGACTTGGGGAGGAAGTAATAGCTACATCCAGACATCATGCCTGCCTTTCTACGTACATAGGAGTCCTGACCGAATACGGGGGAGAGTCTTCTGCATCTATCGTCGTGGCCCATCTATACGGCCAAGCTTCATCGACCCGGATGCCTGAGGACCCCTGAATCCAGGATTCCCTCAGTAGCCCCCAGACTTTCCTTCAAGGACGAGATTGTGTCCGACTTCATGTCTTCGGTCTTGCAAGGTGAGTCCTTCTCGATGATAGTTCGACTTCATTTAATATTGTATCCCGTCGATTCCTCGCCGCCGTCGCCTTTGCCTCCACGTGTCCAACGAATGCGAACCGTCTGGATATTTTTGCAACTACCCCCTTGACTGTGTAAGGAAGGCGCCTATATAAAGAGACTAGATCTCAGATGCCATTCCATTCCATTCCACGCGGTAAAATCCCTAGTGCCTGCAAAAATCTTCGAACATGGCCGGCGTTCCCAGCTCTTCCTCGCACCCTCACGGCCCTCGAGCGGGCGATTGGGAAAGTTGCTCCGTATCCCATGCGCATCCGAGAAAGCTTCAAGCGCAGGGATATCTTCCTCCCGAGGATCTAGTCCCCGTCCGGGCCGGATTAACTTCCGTCGACAATCAAGCCCTGGCAGAGAGTTTTCCCAACCCCTCCAGAGGAGAGCGGGTATGTTTCATCTCCTTCCTTCTAAGAGGCGTAGGATTTCCAGTCCACCCCTTCCTTAGGGGGATCCTGGAGTTCTATGGTCTTCAACTGCATGACTTTACGCCGGGGTCCATCCTGCACATTGAGGGATTCGTCGCTTTATGCAAATTATTTCTGGGCTGCGAGCCTCATTTCGAGAAATGGCGGAAGTTCTTCTGCCTTGTCCCTCGCTCCGAGGAGGGGTCCATATTTGAGGTTGGCGGCGTCGAAGTATGGCGCATAGCAGGGACTTGTTATCTGTCCGGCACTCCAAAGAAGGCTTCCAAAGAGTGGCCTTCGGAGTGGTTTTATATCGAGGATGTTAACTTGCCGTATCCAGTTCGGCAGGGGCCTCCCTGAATAGTCCAGTGCTCCTTTGAAGAAGCTTTTCAATTGGCGTCCCCGCAGTCCCGTAGAAGAAGAAAGTGCGAAGGTCAAAAGACTGGCCAGCAAGATCAGACAGCTTGCCAGTTCGGGGCCGTCAATAATCGAAGTTATGTCGATCTCAATAAAACGATGCGTGCAGCCGCTCCAAGCTAGAGGATTTCCTATGTGGCATTATAATGGCCAGGATGATGCCTCACACTACTTAAGCCTGGGCCCAGACGACCCTGCCACTCTAGCCGTCATCCTAGCAGATCTTTACAAGGGAGAGAAGCAAGACTTTCTTAGCTTGAAGTGCCGGGAAGGTTTCTCTATGTACAATCCTCCCGACTCGGTAAGTCTTTCTCTTGACCGCTATTTTTTCCCGTTCTCCATTATATGTGTTGGCCGAATTGAATTCGGCTATTCCCAATAGGAGTGGAGGAAGTTGGTCGTGGGGATTAATAGTCCCGCCCCACAGCCAGAGGGCCACTTTCGAAATGTGGGCCCCTGATTCGATGAGGATCCGGATATATGCATTGAACTGGAAGATGGAGTGTTCTATCAAGCCAGCCATGACGACATTCAAGTGGCTATCGTAGTTGATTATGCCGGCCTTATTCCTTCCTCTCACGTAAGTACCCAGGACATACCTCCTCAAAGAGAAGATTCCCAGCGCGCCTTACCCATCGCACTTTTTTATGCTCAAACGGGGCGGTGCTCCTCACTCCGAACTGTGCAAAGACCATCATCCTAGAGGGCGACGCCTGCATCGTGTGAGGCCTTGAAGCGAAAGAGGACCGTGAACACCACCGAACCTTCAAAGAGGTATATTTGTTTTAACATATACTGGGTGGTGAAACCGGTATTACAACTTTCCGCCCTGTTTTTCCTTTTAGGAGGAACATACACCGGACTGTGTCCGGAAATCCTGCAGATCAAGCTCCAACCAATCCGGCATCCAACCCGTCTACGAGGACAAGGGTTAATGCGGATACAACGCCGGACTGTCCTTTTCAAGAGGATTCAGATGAAATGTCTGTCACTAATTCCCAAGCGGACGTCGCTATCGTTCACCAGCGGCAAAAAGCAGCCATGCGTGACCCAGCCTTTTCTGAGGAGGCGTTTAACGCCCTCAGTTCTGCAGATGCTTATATCCGAGCCGCCCAAGACGGACTCGCTGGAGCCACTCACCAGCTTTCAAAAGATATGCGGGTAAGTGTTAATTTAGTGTTCCCATGCCAGTAGCCCCCGAGACTTAAAGCAGTTAGTCCAACTGATTTGAGGATCGTTGTGTTTTGCAGTTGCTCCAAGAAAAGAATAAAATCTTATCGAAGGAGCTGGAAGAATACCGGACCCAGCTAACGACTGTCACAACCGGATTGGAAAATTCGAAGAAATCCAAGAAGGATACTGATGGTAAGAACAATAGTGTCCGGACAGTATGATATTAGTGCCGATCAATAGTCTTTAAGTACATATTGATTGAAATGCAGCAACAGGGTCGACCAACCAATGGGAGAAGAAGCTAAGGGCTGCTCTGGCGGATAAAAAAAATGCCAAAGGGGAAACAACTGCTGGTAAGCATGTATTGACGCAAGCCATAGATAAAAGAAACCAATCACAGGATAAAAATGTCAGACTAGAACAGGAGCTAAAGGACGTAGAGCCCAACTCTCAAATGCCATGGAAGAGAATTGGAAGCTAAAAGGCAGCATATTCAGTATGTCCTTTAAACCCAGCTCTCCTTATAGTCTCTTGTTTTGAAAGTTTTTTATGGAACTATTCCTGCAGGTTTGTTAACTGGGCAGCACGAGGGGGAAGTGTCCGGTTTTCAGGGTGATGTGTGGCAAGAGCTTTCCAGAGTACACGAGCGATCTAGGAAGACCATGAAGAATATGGCCAAGGCTTTATGGCCGGGCGATTCCCCAACAGAAACTATGGAGGACTTGGCAGACTTGTTCAAAGGGGCTCGACGCCGCTTCGAACTATGGAAAGCGCGAGCATGTCGCATGGGTGCTCGAGAAGCCTGGGCCATGGTGAAGACACGCTACACCAGCCTTGAATCGAATCATATGGCCCGCGTGGGGCCTCGAGGATCGGATGGACAAGAAATTCCTGTGAGCTTGGTATATGACTAAGTGGAGGTAGCTGCCAAGTTTTCCCAACAGGACTGTAAACTAAACAACCTTATAGAGGGAATAGAAAAAAGTAGTCGTTCGATTCTATGTATCAATGTACTTTAACATCAAACTTATCTCCGGTCGAAATTATAGAAGGGTTGTCATGGCCGGCCTTCCGCTTTAACCTCCATAAACCCAAGGGTTGGAGTGTTTCCGAATACTATACCTGAGGTAAACATGTAGTATGTTCGGAAACTAGGCAACCCGGTCATAATTGCTTAAACAGACAAACTGTGTTCGGGGAGTTATGTTATATTAGTATTTGAGGTAAGAAACATCTTCCAGAGAGAATAGTTCCGTTAAGGGTTCCTTTCCCTGGGCCAGCATGCGTACATATGCATGCCTAGGCTTTTGATCCTGTAAAAGGATTGTTGGATGCCATATCCTATGATATTTTAAAATGTATGCATTAAAAGCAATATGCCGTGTATCCTTCGACAAATTATTCCCTTAAGAACGCTAGCTTTCGGCTTCACCCAGTATGAGGTACAGGTCCGGATTACCCGGTTGTAACAATCGCAAAGGTGCTCCCTTTACACCCTAGCTGAACAATCAGGAATGTAGGGGTAAGCACAGGAGCCAGGCAACCCAGCTTGGCCAAAACTTAAGTCATATTGGTGCATATAATGACAAGAAAGGACTGTAAAAACAGACAACATTATAAGCAAGAAGCTTTTTGATAAAGAGCTTCGTCAAAGAAGCCCCCAAGTATATTTGAGGTAGATGCATTCAAAGATATGCTATCCTGTGGTAGTTCGGGTGATCCGAATACTTACCAATGAAAGAAAAAGTAAAAAAAGGGAAGAGCAGAAAAAATAAAAAATAAAAAACAGAACCTAACTTAAAAGGAGGAAAAAAATGCTACCAAACTATCCATAGAATCGTCGGAGCCTGGCAGCGTTCCACGGGTTCGGCTCAAGGTGGTAGTCTTGCGCATTCCGAAGGCGATAGGCTCCACCAGTGAGTACTTCGTCGATAATGAAGGGCCCCTCCCATTTTGGTTTGAGCTTGTCCTTTTTCTTCTCTGGAAGGCGTAAAACGAGTTCGCCGACATTATATGTCTTAGCCCACAGTTCTCTGCTTTGGTACCGCCTGGCATGTTGTTGATAAAATGCGGAACGGGCCTGCGCTGTATCGCGCTCCTCTTCAAGTCCATCTAGGTCGTCCTGCCGATCTAGCTCGACTTCTCTCTCTTCGTACATGCGCACTCGAGGTGAGTCATGAATAATGTCGCAGGGCAGAACAACCTCTGTGTCGTACACCATGAAAAAAGGTGTGTATCCGATCGTCCGATTAGGTGTGGTCCGCAGCCTCCAGAGTAGGGAGTCAAGTTCTTCGACCCAATGTTTATCAGACTCCCGTAGGGAGCGCACTAGTCGGGGTTTAATGCCGCTCATTATCATACCATTGGCTCTTTCGACTTGACCGTTTGTTTGAGGATGGTACACGGAAGCGTAATCAAGTTTAATGCCCAACTTTGCGCACCAGTTTTTTACCTCATCAGCTGTAAAGTTGGTGCCATTATCTGTGATAATACTGTGCGGGACACCATAACGGTGTACTACACCGGATATAAAATCTATCACCGGCCCTGCCTCAGCTGTTTTTACTGGCTTGGCTTCTATCCATTTAGTGAATTTATCTACCATCACGAGCAAGTATTTCTTTTTATGTCCCCTCTCTTTAAGAGGTCCGATCATATCAATCCCCCAGACCACAAAAGGCCAAGTAATGGGGATCGTTCTCAAAGCATTGGGAGGCATGTGACTTTGATTTGCAAAAAGCTGACAACCAACGCAATGTTGTACTAAGGTCTGGGCATCTGCCCGGGCATTGGGCCAGAAAAAGCCAGCTCGAAAAGCTTTGCTCACGAGCGCCCGAGCTACGGCGTGATGGCCACCCATTCCAGCATGTATTTTAGTGAGAATTTTCCTTCCCTCCTCTTCGGAGATGCACCTTTTGGAGAACACCAGTAGTGCTTTTCTTATATAGTTCACCTTCGTGAACTTTGTAGGCTTTAGAGCGCCGAATTATGCGACCGGCCTCATTTTGTCATTTGGGAGCTCCTGCCTATTAAGGTAAGCTAAGAAGGGCTCAGTCCAGGGGGCTACGACAGCCATGATCTTGTGAGCCAAAGATGTTATCTCCGCGTCTGAGTCCCTGATGATGTCTGTGTTAAGTTCGGCTGGGGGTATGTTCGGATCCGAATTAGTATCGCCGCTCTCGTCCTACCATGTTACTGATGGCTTAAACAGCTTTTCCATGAAGGTGTTAAGCGGGACTGGGTCGCGTTTAGCGCCCATATGAGCGAGTATATCCGCCGCCTGGTTATTATCCCGGGCTACATGGTGGAATTCCAACCCCTCAAATCGAGCCGATATTTTCAATATGGTATTGCGATAAGCTGCCATCTTTGAATCATTCGCATCAAAATCTCCATTTATTTGAGAGATAGCGAGGTTTGAGTTTCCACGTACCTCGAGGCATTGTATGCCCATGGATACAGCTAGACAGAGACCATGCAATAGTGCCTCGTATTCGGCTGCATTATTTGAGTCCATGTACATGATTTGTAGTACATACCAGAATGTATCCCCTATTGGAGATATAAGGATGACGCCGGCCCCCAATCCGGCTAACATTTTGGAACAGTCGAAGTACATTGTCTAGTGGGAATATGAGCCATACTCTTTAGGGAGTTTGACTTCGGTCCATTTTGTGATGAAGTCAGCCAACACCTGGGATTTAATAGTCCGGCGTGGCTTATATGATATTTCGAATGCTAAGAGCTCGATGGCCCATTTGGCTATGCGTCTAGTGGCGTATTTATTGTTGATGATATCGTTAAGTGGTACTTCGGATGCCACTGTGATAGAACACTCTTGAAAGAATTGTCGGAGTTTCCAAGATGACATGAAGACCGCATAGGCAACTTTCTGATAGTGGGGGTACCTGATAGTCTCCAACGTATCTGTAATTTCATTGTTCCATGCTATTATTTATGAAGTCTTGGATGTTTAATGGGCTTTATCATTCACTTTTATATCATTTTTGGGACTAACCTACTAACCAAAAGGCCCAGTCCAGATTGTTGTTTTTTGCCTGTTTCAGGGTTTTGCAGAAAAAGAATATCAAACGGAGTCCAAACGGAATGAAACCTTCGCGAGAGATATTTTTGGAGAAAATCACGCACGCGGAGCTTGAGAACCAAGTTAGGGACAGAGGGCTGGCCCACGAGGGCGGGGGGCGCCCCCCCCTTCCCAGGGCGCGCTCCCGGCCTCGTGCCCCCCTCGAGCGTCCCCCGGTGCCCTCCTTCTTCCTATATAAGTCTACGTACCCTAGAAACTCCGTGGACAGAGAGAAAACCCTAATTCAACCGCCGTACCTTCTGTTCCCGTGGAGATCCCATCTTGGAGCCTGTTCCGGAGCTCCACCGGAGGGGGATCCATCACGGAGGCCTTCATAATCATCATCATCGCCCTCACCATGAGTTGTGAGTAGTTTACCACAGAACTTCGGGCCCATAATTAGTATCTAGATGGCTTCTTCTCTCTCTCTGGATCTCAATACAAAGTTCTCCTCGGTCTTCGAGGAGATCTATTCGATGTAATCTCTTTTTGCGGTGTGTTTATCGAGATCCGATGAATTGTGAGTTTATGATCAACGTTATCTATGAAAGATATTTGGTTCTTCTCTAAACTTTTTATGTGTTCTCATAATATCCTTGCAAGTCTCTTCAAATTATTGGTTTGGTTTGGCCTACTAGATCTATAGTTCTTGCAATGGGAGAAGTGCTTGGCTTTGGGTTCAATCTTGCGGTGTCCTTTCCCAGTGACAGTAGGGGCAGCAAGGCACGTATTGTATTGTTGCCATCGAGGATAAAAAAATGGGGTTTATATCATATTTCTTGAGTTTATCCCTCTACATCATGTCATCTTGCTTAAGGCGTTACTCTGTTCTTATGAACTCAATACGCTAGATGCATGCTGGATAGCGGTCGATGTGTGGAGTAATAGTAGTAGATGCAGGCAGGAGTCGGTCTACTTATCTCGGACGTGATGCCTATATACAATGATCATGGCTAGATAGTCTCATAATTATTCGCTTTTCTATCAATTGCTCGACAGTAATTTGTTTACCCACCATAGAATATCGCTATCATGAGAGAAGCCACTAGAGAAAACTATGGCCCCCGGGTCTATTCTCAACATATCAATCTACATCTACTTTACTTTTATCGCTTTTATTTGCTGTTCTTATAAACTAAAAATACCAAAAATATAAACTATCATCTCTATCAGATCTCACTTTCGTAAGTGACCGTTAAGGGATTGACAACCCCTTATCGTGTTGGTTGCGAAGTTCTTATTTGTTTGTGCAGGTGCGAGGGACTCGCGCGTGGTCTCCTACTAGATTGATACCTTGGTTCTCAAAAACTGAGGGAAATACTTACGCTACTATGCTTCATCTCCCTTTCCTCTTCGAGGGAATACAACGCAAGGTCAAGAGGTAGCAAGATGAATTTCTTGCGCCGTTGACGGGGAGACTTACGCAAAAGTCATATACCAAGTACCTATCACACACCCTTATCCTTCGCATTACATTTATCTGCCTCTCGTTTTCCTCTCCCCCACTTCACGCTTGCCAGTTTATTTGCCCTTCTTCCGCCGTTTGTTTATCGTTCGCTTGCTTCTTGTTTGCTTGTGTGTGTTGGATTGTTTGCTTGTCACTATGGCTCAGAACAATCCAAATTGTGTGACTTCTCCAATACCAACAACAATGATTTTATTAGCACTCCGATTGCTCCTATTACTGTCATGGAAATAACACGGCAGATGTCCGGATTAGAGGACTTAGGTGCGAGGCCGCGCATCTATTTAGTAGCTTGAGAGGGGTTGAGCGGAATCGAGAGACGCAACGCAAGACAAAGATTTAGACAGCTTCGGGCCCCGGGAAACATCATCCGGTAATAACCCTACGTGCTGTTTGAGGCTAGATCTCATTATGATCCTCATGGTGTCGCCGGTAAACCGGCTCTTTGTGTCTAGCCCTAGAAACTTGTCTGCTTGTGGCTTGTCTAAACTTGTCTAAAACCTCCCCCTCTTTGGGGAACCCTGCCCCTCCTTATATATGTTGAAGGGGCGGGTTTACATGACTAGTCCTAATAGGATTAGGATTGCTTTATTACAAGGAGTCCTAGTCTTGCTTCCTTTGTAGGAGAATATTCCTTGTGCTTTCTTCATAAACCGGCCCACCATACATGAACCGGCCTTCTAGGCCTTGGGCCTTGTCACCCGTGATCCGCCAGCCAGGTTACCAGTGAATTGCCAAGTGTAAACCGTCTCAAGTAAACCGCCAAGTCCGGCCGGGTCATATTTCCGGCCGGTTCATACCGCGGGGTATATCCCCGACATTAGCCCCCAGTTTAGCTTGGATTTATCCACGGTAAACTTATGCTGCCAAATAACCACAAGAACAAATTTGATAGGTTGTGCTCCGGGTTAAGAATTCTTGTAAGCCGGCATCTGACCATCCTTAAGTCATTGCCATTTCCTCCTTGATATGTATCCATGATCTCATAGCAAATCTCCTTAGCAGATATGTTCAAACACTACCAATGCAAAAAATTCCAGGCACTTCTTCTGAAAACTCTGGGTCAATAGACTAGCTTCATAATAAATTTGCTTGTAGAAAAATATTGCAAATAAAGAATCCATTTGACTCGGCCTTCAATGCTCTGACTTGATAAAAATATTGGTCTTTAAATATTCAATTGATATCCAGCCAGCTTGAAGATGTAGAACTTGCCGGTTTATGCTTGCCAAAATTGTCGGGTTATAAAAATTGATAATTCCGGGTCATGACTATAGCCCCCAAGTCTTAAGAGGAGAACATAGTGATATCTTAAGAGTTGTTTGAATATAATCATTGCAATCTTAAAGAAATCCAGATTGTTCATCTCACTCACTAGTCAAAACTGAATATTCCACATATCCAGCCCTCAAGTGCCGGGTCATTATGTAATAATGAGTAGGGACTTTGTATATACTTCATTGAAAATAACATTGTATAATCTTGAAGAAATCTGGATTGTTCATCCCAATCACTATGAAACTAAATATTCCATATTATGTAGCCCCCAAGTGCCGGGTCATTATTTAATAATGAGCAAGGACTTTGAAAATATGATCATGTAAACTTGAATAGCAACATGTAGCCCCCAAGTGCCGGGTTATTATGCAATAATGAGCAGGGACTTTGTAGATATAATTATTGAAAATAACATTATATAATGTAACTTCCATCGTGGGGTTTGAACCCACATCCTCAAGGTTAAGAGCTTTGTGCTTTACCAACTGAGCAGTGGACCCTTCAATATAATGGATTAATACTTGTGTACCTTGAATTATTGACAGGAGCGATTGGTAGCCCCCAAGGGCCGGCTCATTATAATGTGATGAGTCGGGTCTTCAATAAAGTGAGCAAAAAAATGACTTTGCATTAGCCTCCAAATGTCATGGTGCATGCTTGCAGCGACATGAGACTTGTCTATTTGATGTAAACTCAATTTGAATAATGTAGCCCCCAAGTGCCGGGTTGTAAGCCTGCAACAACTCGGGACTATTCCTTTGTAGAATGAATCACTTCCATCGATGAAATAATATCCATTGCGCTGAAAGCAACTTTGAAAACCTCAATCATAATATTGATAATCATAATAAAAAACCCAGCCATGTTGGCTATTAAAGATTTGAATAATATAATCCGGTCTTGAAAACCGGTTCCAGTGATATTTGATCACAACCAGGCCGTGTTAATAAATACCGGTCATTATTTTGTCTCATACTGGCGACTTATAGTCAATGCCAGGCCGGTTTAACAAACACCGGTCATTATAACTGATCATGTACTGCCAATATGTATTTAAAAATAAAATACTTCATACATGTGATTAAGTATGCTTGATATCCTTAATCCGGCGAACATTGTTGTTTCTGAGGAAGCTCTTGGCTCCGTTGGGGCGTACCCAATTATTCTGGGTTTATAAGAACTACCGGTTTAAATAATGCTGGAGCTCTGTGTCCAGAATTTTGAAGATATGTGGTCAACTTTGAAGTTGTCTCACTCCGGATCAAAGAACCATAGAAACACATGAGAACACAAACACAAAAACACAGGTTTGCAAATAAGACCATGTAGTCGAGGCTTTTTGCGAGCTGCCAGGCTCCAAATCGAGGCTTCTGATTCGAATACGATCAGTAAACCGGACCAAAGGGGTTAAGCTAGGATTCGAATACGACCGTGTAGTCCCCAGTGGCCTTGAAACTTTAGCCAATCAATGGATTCGAATACGATCCAAGGAGCTTATAATTCGAATACGATCATATAAACCGGACCACAAGGGGCTAATCTAGGATTCGAATACGATCTGTAGCCCCCTAGTGGCCTTGAAACTTTAGCCAATCAATGGATTCGAATACGATCCAAGGAGCTTATGATTCGAATATGATCATATAAACCGGACCACAAGGGGCTAAGCTAGGATTCGAATACGATCCGTAGCCCCCTAGTGGCCTTGAAACTTTAGCCAATCAATGGATTCGAATATGATCCAAGGAGCTTATGATTCGAATACGATCATATAAACCGGACCACAAGGGGCTAAGCTAGGATTCGAATACGACCCGTAGCCCCCTAGTGGGTGTGGCTATGTTCTCTTTGGTTCGTATACGACCTATGTTTGAACAGGAAGCCCCCTAGTGAGTTTAGCTATGTTCTCTTTGGTTCGAATACGACCTATGTTTGAACAGGAAGCCCCCAAGTAACCGTAGAGACAGGGTATCTATGTGGGAGTTACGCTATGCGGCAAACCTTCTTTGGTCCCTTAATAAATAATTGTCCGGCACATCAACATAGATAAATCAAAGCATCTTGTTTTCCTGATGAAAATGATATATATCAAGAGAAATAAACTTTAGATGCATATCACCTGAGTGAATTTGGACCTTATGATCCTTATCGGTGTCTGTTAGCCAAACCGGTATGTTGAATAGACTGGATCGCAGGGCAGACAGTAAAACGTCCGCAGCATCAGAGGCATCACAGACATATGAATCGGCCACGGTATTGTAAGCCGGCGGAGATGAGCAAGTTGTCCTCCGTGTTGTAAACCGGCGCGGTCGCGAGAGACGGCCACGGCGTTGTAAACCGGCGCGGGAGTCCGTTGAGTAACGATGTCCACTTGTGCCGAATTATGTTAGCGGGCCTCCATCTCCACGGTATAATATCGCTTTGTAATGAATGATTTTTCTACGTAGAAAATACAGCAGGGCAAGGTATTTTTGCTCGGATGAATTAATATGTATTTAAAAATAAATAGGATAGATATCACCTGATTCGCCCGGACAACAGACGAGTCGGCCGCGGCATTTGTAAGCCGGCATGTACGGGTGAGTTAATCGCAGGCGCGGACAGTGTCGTGTTAATGTAGACCGGACCGCTGAAGCGGCGGCGTGCGCACATCCATTGGCGAGGAGGTCGGCCGCTGTGTTGAAGACCAGCACGCATGGGCGCGGACTGACGAGTCGGCCGCAACAGTGGTAGCCGGCGCAGGCACGAGAATTGGCCACGACATTTAAACCAGTGCGAGCCTCATATTTAGGATGTCACTTTTGTAGTGGACCTGCATAAAATATATTGAAAGACAGAGTAATTGTATCCAGAAGAATTAATATGTATTAAAAATACTGAGAATAGATAGCACCTGGTAGTACTGAGCAGCAGACGTTGCGAACAGAAGTACTCGTAGTAACTAGTACTAGTTGATAGCGGCTTGAGAAATCAATCAAACTTCACGTGCCAATTAATCGAAAAGCGGCGACGTACTAGGTGTAGTACTAGCAAATTGATTGATTTATTCTGTCTCGGGGCTTGAAGCGGCGACTCGGACGGGAGACAAGACGCAGAAGTGACTCGGACGGGACGCAGAGTCCAGACCAGCCACGGGTCGTGGCCGTTTTTTTTAATACTCTGGTGCGTTGAGTAGATCGCTTCTTGCTTCCAAATCGGTAAGTCCTTCTGATCCGATCCTTGCACGTGAGAAGTACTAGTAGTAATACTAGTTATAATACTTGTCCGGTTTAATATACAATATTCAGCAACAGCAGCAAGGTAGCAGCCTTGGAACTTGAGCGAATCTCCATGCATCCGCTGCCATCGCTGCAATCTTTCACACCTGTTGGTTCTCCATGTAAGAGACGATAATAGAGCGGCGCAGTACTCTGAGTTAATCGCAGGCACGGACAGCTGAATCGGCCTTGTATTGATGCAGCAACGGGGGTAGCGATTCGCACGCGTATCCGCTGGGCCGGTCTATGAGGACGGGTGCGGCACCGGCGTGTTGATGTAGACCGGACCACGAAAGCGGCGGCCTGCACGCATGTCTGTCGAGCAGCGTGGTATGGATGAATGCTAATTTACTCCGTATCCGCGGTGTAATGGCATAAAAAATTGTCCTGTGTAAAAATATTATAAGGCAGAGTAATTGTTCTTTGACAAAAAACAATAAGTGTTTAAGAAGATAAATTTAGATGGATATCACCTGATTTTATACGACGGATGATCACTATACAGCGTCAGTAGATAACCAAGAACTTTTATATTGATCCTTTTAAGGGCCTTGCTAGAGTTTGCCGTAGTCTGTGTAATCTTCACCTTGCAAACGCAAGTGCGGAGCAAGGCGAGTCACGGATCATGGGTGACTCGTAGCAGGTTTGACTCATCCACGTCCGGGTCTGAAACTGCTTCGTATTCTTTCCAGCATCATGGCCATCTTGGGAGAATACTGCCTCTGGTCCTGACATTGCATAGCAGCCGTACAAAGAATTTTGACTTGTAGTGTATATGACTTTCACGCGACATCAAATTGGGAGGTCATGATAGGCCTGGGAACTTGTGCCTTTGAGAGATTTGCCTCTTCGTGTAGCAAAGGGAGACTAAAAAATAGCCGTGGATGACTGCCCGAGTACTAATCGGAGTACAACTACTACTTAAGTGGCCGTCGATGCTGCCTCCCCCATACACATAATGACGAGTACTATTACTCCAGCCAAAAAAAGTTTCTAGCAAACACGGGGATTGAAGCCCCTGACGACAGCTGGCTGCCTTTGTTATTTTTTCTTTTGATCCTTTTCAGATTTGATTTCCTCATGAGGCCAGTGTTCGCCGACTCGCTTCGTACTGTCTAATCTTTGGAACTTGTGCCCTTGGAGCCTTTGTCTGATAGATTACCCGTGGCTGTTTTTTCTTCAACTTCAATCTCACGGATTATAGAATCTTCATCCGGAAAATTTGCAGACTTCTCGATCCCTACGAGAGATCCCTCCAAGAACTCAACACCACCGTGCGCAGCCCCACGGTGGGCGCCAACTGTCGTGGAAATAACACGGCAGATGTCCGGATTAGAGGACTTAGGTGCGAGGCCGCGCATCTATTTGGTAGCTTGAGAGGGGTTGAGTGAAATCGAGAGACGCAACGCAAGACAAAGATTTAGACAGCTTCGGGCCCCAGGAAACATCATCCGGTAATAACCCTACGTGCTGTTTGAGGCTAGATCTCATTATGATCCTCATGGTGTCGCCGGTAAACCGGCTCTTTGTGTCTAGCCCTAGAAACTTGTCTGCTTGTGGCTTGTATAAACTTGTCTAAAACCTCCCCCTCTTTGGGGAGCCCTACCCCTCCTTATATATGATGAAGGGGAGGGTTTACATGACTAGTCCTAATAGGATTAGGAGTGCTTTATTACAAGGAGTCCTAGTCTTGCTTCCTTTGTAGGAGAATATTCCTTGTGCTTTCTTCATAAACTAGCCCACCATACATGAACCGGCCTTCTAGGCCTTTGGCCTTGTCATCCGTGATCCGCCAGCCGGGTTACCAGTAAATTGCCAAGTGTAAACCGTCTCAAGTAAACCGCCAAGTCCGGCCGGGTCATATTTCCGGCCGGTTCATACCGATGCTGAATCTTGTGAGATCAATGCTGCTTTGTTGAATCTTGTCATGAAAGATCAATTCTCCGGCCTTCCTAGTGAAGATGCCGCTACCCATCTAAACAACTTTGTTGATTTGTGTGATATGCAAAAGAAAAGGGATACGGGTAAGGATATTGTTAAATTGAAGTTATTTTCGTTTTCTCTTAGAGATCATGCTAAAACTTGGTTTCCCTCTTTGCCTAGAAATAGTATTGATTCATGGAATAAGTGCAAAGATGCTTTTATATCTAAGTATTTCCCTCCTGCTAAGATCATCTCTCTTAGAAACGATATTATGAATTTTAAGCTACTAGATCATGAGCATGTTGCACAAGCTTGGGAGAGAATGAAATTGATGATACGTAATTGCCCTACACATGGTTGAATCTATGGATGATTATTCAGAACTTTTATGCTGGCTTGAATTTTGAGTCTAGAAATCTTTTAGATTCGGCCGCCGGAGGCACTTTCATGCAAACCACCTTAGGAGAAGCTACCAAACTCCTAGATAATATTATGGTTAATTATTCTCAATGGCACACCGAAAGATCTACTAGTAAAAAAGTGCAAGCTATCGAAGAAATTAGTGTTTTGAGTGGAAAGATGGATGAACTTATGAAATTATTTGCTGCTAAGAGTGCTTTTTCTGATCCTAATGATATGCCTTTGTCCACTATGATTGAGAATAACAATGAATCTTTGGATGTGAATTTTGTTGGTAGGAATAATTTTGGTAACAATGCTTATAGAGGTAATTTTAATCCTAGGCCTTTTCCTAGTAATTCCTCTAATAATTTTGGTAATTCCTACAACAACTCTTATGGAAAGATGCCTTCGGAATTTGAAACTAGTGTTAAGGAGTTTATGATCTCGCAAAAGAATTTCAATGCTTTGCTTGAAGAGAAATTGCTTAAGGTTGATGAATTGGCTAGAAGTGTGAATATAATTACTCTTGATGTTGATTCTTTGAAACTTAGATCTACCCCCACCTAAGCATGATATCAATGAGTCTCTCAAATCCATGAGAATTTCCATTGATGAATGCAAAGAAAGAACCGCTAGAATGCGTGCTGAAAGAGAAGATTATATTAAATCGTGTTCTTCTAGTTATCATGAAAGTAAAGATGATGATCTGAAAGTTATTGATGTGTCTCCTATTAGATCCTTGTTTTCTAGTATTAATCTTGATGAAGATATGATTGGAGATAATTCTGCTTTAAGGTGTCGCAATGATTCAGAGTTTTTAGATCTTGATGCTAAAATTTCTAAAAGTGGGAGTGAAGAGATTAAAACTTTGCATAGTGATGAACACACTATTTTGGATTTCAAGGGATTCAATTATGATAATTGCTCTTTGATTGATTGTATTTCCTTGCTGCAATCCGTGCTAAATTCTCCGCATGCTTATAGTCAAAATAAAGCTTTCACTAAACACATAGTTGATGCTTTGATGTAATCTTATAAAGAAAAACTTGAGTTGGAAGTTTCTATTCCTGGAAAGCTTTATGATGAATGGGAACCTACTATAAAAATAAAAATAAAAGATCATGAATGCTATGCTTTGTGTGATTTGGGTGCAAGTGTCTCCACTATCCCAAAAACATTGTGTGATTTGCTAGGGTTCCATGAGCTTGATGATTGTTCTTTAAATTTGCATCTTGCGGATTCCACTATTAAGAAACCTATGGGAAGAATTAATGATGTTCTTATTGTTGCCAATAGGAATTATGTGCCCGTATATTTCATTATTCTTGATATAGATTGCAATCTTTCATGTCCTATTATTCTTGGTAGACCTTTCCTTAGAACGACTGGTGCAATTATTGATATGAAAGAAGGAAATATTAGATTCCAATTTCCGTTAAGGAAAGGCATGGAACACTTTCCTAGAAAGAAAATCAAATTACCATATGAATCTATCATGAGAGCCACTTATGGATTGCCTTCCAAAGATGGCAATACCTAGATTTATCTTGTATCGTGCTTAGCTAGGGGCGTAAAACGATAGCGCTTGTTGGGAGGCAACCCAATTTTATGTTTTTTGTTTTTTCTGCTGTTAGGGAATAAATATTGCATCTAGCCTCTGATTATATGTGGTTTCATGTTTTGTTTAGTGTTTGTGCCAAGTAGAACCTTTGGGAAGACTTTTGTGGAGTTTATATGATCTTGCTGTGAAAAACAGAATCGTTAGCGCTCACTAAAGTAGTCTTCAGATTTTACTGAATTGTGATTCTTAGTTGATTCTTTTTGAAGATGATTTGCTGACAAATTCCACAAATTTACCAATTTAGTTTGAATTTTTTGGAGTTCCAGAAGTAGGTGAAACCTGCAGATTACTACAGACTGTTCTGTTTTTGACAGATTCTGTTTTTCGTGTGTTGTTTGCTGATTCCGATGCATCTATGAGTAGTATTGGAGGATATGAACCATAGGCAAGTTGGAATACAGTAGGTTTAACACCAATATAAACAAAGAATGAATTCATTGTTGCACCTTTGAGTAGTGGTCTGCTTTCTTATACTAACGGAGCTCACGAGAATTTTTGTCTAAGTTTTGTGTTGTGAAGTTTTCAAGTTTTGAGTATTGCTTTGATAGACTATGGAACAAGGAGTAGCAAAGGCCTAAGCTTGGGGATGCCCATGGAACCTAAAGTAAATTCAATATAATCAAAAGCCTAAGCTTGGGGATGCCCCGGGAAGGCATCCCCTCTTTCGTCTTCATCCATCGGTAACTATACTTGGAGCTATATTTTTATTCGCAACATGTTATGTGTTTTGCTTGGAGCGTCTTTTATAATTTGAGTATTTGCTTGTTAGTTTGCCACAATCATCCTTGCTGTACAGACCTATTTGAGAGAGTTAATTATGGCCTAGAAATTGTTAGAACACTCTATGTGCTTCACTTATATCTTTTGAGTTGAATAGTTTTTGCTCTAGTGCTTCACTTATATCTTTTAGAGCACGGTGGTGGTAATATTTTGTAGAAATTGTTGAACTCTCATGCTTCCCTTATATCCTTTTGAGAGTCTATTAGAACAGCATGGTAATGTGTTTAGGCTAAAGAAACGAGTCTTCACATGATAAACATCCAATGTCAATGTAGTAAAAAAAATCACACCAAGTGCATTGAATAGACTGAGATGTTTGATGCTTGATAATTGTTTTGAGATATGAGGATAGTGATATTAGATTCATGCTAGTGGAATTATTATGAAATTGAGAAATACTTGTGTTAAGGTTAGTGATTCCCATATCATGCACGTATGGTGAACCGCTATGTGACGAAGTTAGATCATGAGGTATTTGTAGAGTGCCAACCTTTGTGTGGAGGTTGGGGGCGCGCGATGGTTAACTCCTACCAACCTCCCCCTAGGAGCATGTGTTGATTGTTTTGTTTTGACGACTCGTAGATTTTTGCAATAAGTATATGAGTTCTTATGACTAATGTTGAGTCCATGGATTATACACACTCTCACCCTTCCACCATTGCTAGCCTCTCTTGTACTGCGCAACTTTTGCCGGTGCCATAAAACCACTATATATCCTTCCTCAAAACAGCCACCATACCTACCTATCATGGCATTTCCAAAGCCATTCCAAGATATATTGCCATGCAACTTTTGACTATTCCGTTTATATGACACACATCATATTGTCATATTGCCATGCATGATCATGTAGTTGACATCGTAGTTGTGGAAAAGCCTCCATGCATAATTTTTCATATATGTCACTCTTGATTCATTGCACATACCGGTACACCGCCGGAGCCATTCATGTATATTCATAATTTGTTGTTGTAGTATCGAGTTGTAATTTCGAGCTGTAATAAAAAGTGTGATGATCATCATTATTAGAGCATTGTCCCATGTGAGGAAAGGCCAATAAAAAAAAGGGAGATGGCCCAAAAAAATAGAGAGGGGCTAATAAAAAAGGGAGAGAAAGCCCCTCCAAAAAAATGAGAGAAAAGAGAGAAGGGACAATTGCTACTATCTTTTTTCCACACTTGTGCTTCAAAGTAGCACCATGTTCTTCATTGTAGAGAGTCTCATGCTTAGTCACTTTCATATACTAGTGGGAATTTTCATTATAGAACTTGGCTTGTATATTCCAACGATGGGCTTTAGGTTCAATCTTGCGATGTCCTTTCCCAGAGACAGTAGGGGCAGCAAGGCACGTATTGTATTGTTGCCATCGAGGATAAAAAGATGGGGTTTATATCATATTGCTTGAGTTTATCCCTCTACATCATGTCATCTTGCTTAAGGAGTTACTCTGTTCTTATGAACTCAATACACTAGATGCATGCTGGATAGCGGTCGATGTGTGGAGTAATAGTAGTAGATGCACGCAAGAGTCGGTCTACTTGTCTCGGACGTGATGCCTATATACAATGATCATGCCTAGATAGTCTCATAATTATTCACTTTTCTATCAATTTCTCGACAGTAATTTGTTTACCCGCCGTAGAATATCGCTATCATGAGAGAAGCCACTAGAGAAAACTATGGCCCCCGGGTCTATTCTCAACATATCAATCTACATCTAATTTACTTTTATCGATTTTATTTGATGTTCTTATAAACAAAAAATACCAAAAATATATACTATCATCTCTATTAGATCTCACTTTCGTAAGTGACCGTAAAGGGATTGACAACCCCTTATCGTGTTGGCTGCGAAGTTCTTATTTTTTTGTGCAGGTGCGAGGGACTCGCCCGTGGTCTCCTACGGGATTGATACCTTGGTTCTCAAAAACTGAGGGAAATACTTATGCTACTATGCTGCATCTCCCTTTCCTCTTCGAGGGAATACAACACAAGCTCAAGAGGTAGCAGTACCGTGATTTGCACGACGTGAGGACCTCGGATACGTAGTATACGGGTTTTTGAACGGGGAACTTATGCGCCTCTTCGGCTCATTTGACCACTAGCATGACACTCACTACCTGGTGAGTGGCTGATATATACAGCGGCATTTGTTCGCCAACTGATACGTCTCCGTCGTATCTATAATTTTTGATTGTTCCATGCCAATATTCTACAACTTTCATATACTTTTGGCAACTTTTTATACTATTTTTTTGGGACTAACATATTGATCCAGTGCCGAGTGCCAGTTCCTGTTTGTTGCATGTTTTTTGTTTCACAGAATATCCATATCAAACAGAGTCCAAACAGAATAAAAACGGATGGAGATTGTTTTGGAATATATGTTAATTTTGGGAAGCGAAACCAACATGAGAGGATGCCCGAGTGGGCCACGAGGCAGGGGGCGTGCCCGCCAGGGGCAGGCGCGCCCTGGGCCCTCATGGCCACTCCGTAAGGCGGTTGATGCCCTTCTTTTGCCGCAAGAAATCTAATATCTGGATAAAAATCGTGTCAAAAAATCAGCCCAATCGGAGTTACGGATCTCCGGGAATATAAGAAATGGTGAAGGGCCAGAGTCTAGCAACGAAGAAACAGAGAGAGACAAAGAGACAAATCCAATCTCGGAGGGGCTCTCGCCCCTCCGCCGCCATGGAGGCCATGGACCAGAGGGGAAACCCTTCTCCCATCTAGGGAGAAGGTCAAGGAAGAAAAAGAAGGAGGGATGCTCTCTCCCCCTCGCTTCCGGTGGCACCGGAGTGGCACCGGGGCCATCATCGTGTGACGGCGATCTACACCAACACCTCTATCATCTTCACCAACATCTCCATCACCTTCCCCCATCTATCTACAGCGGTCCACTCTCCCGCAACCCGCTGTACCCTCTACTTGAACATGGTGCTTTATGCTTCATATTATTTTTCAATGATGTGTTGCCATCCTATGTTGTCTGAGTAGATGATCGTTGTCCTATCGGTGATTGGTGAATTGCTGATACGTCCAAAACGTATCTATAATTTATGCTTGCTCCATGCCTCTATTGGGTGATATTGCTATGATATTTATACACTTCCATACACTTTTGATCATATTTGGACTAACCTATTAACTCAGTGCACCCGAGTGCCAGTTTCTGTTTTCGGCTGTTTTTGTATTTCAGGTTTTCACATTACGAGAACTGCCAGGAAAAATCCAGAAAAATTATATAAAAAATCAGCGTTCCAGAACCTACCGTGCGCCCGAAGGACAGCCGGGGGGGGGGGGGCACCAGGGCTCCAGGCGCCCTGGCGGCGCGCCCCCCTGGGCCGCGCCGGGGGGGCGCCTGGGCCCCCCGAGGCTCCTCCGATGCCCCCCTTTGGCATATATTTAAAGCGTCTCCCGAAACCCTCGAAACAGGAACTCTTTTTCGCGATCTCATCTCTGTTCCGCCGCCGCCGCTTCCAAGATCGGGAGCACCAGGAGAACCCTTCCCGGCAGCCTGCCGGAGGGGAGGATCACCACCGGGAGCTTCTCCACCACCATGGACGCCTCCCGGATGAGTTGTGAGTAGTCTCCCTTGGACCATGAGTCCATGACCAGTAGCTATGTGATGTTCTCCTCCCGTTCTTGTGCTTCACTAATTAGTCCTCGTGAGCTGCCCTACATGATCGAGGCACATATGTAATCCTTATGCTGTTGCTATGATGAGTTTGCTGGGATCCGATGGATTATGAGATTATGTTCAGATTATGTTTGAGTAATATATTTGATTCACCTCTTTTATGTTTATATTCGTAAGTAATTCTTGCATGTTCTCCGTTGTTACTTATTGCTTTGGCCAAGTAATAGGTAGTGACTCCAAGAGGGAACGTTATGCTCGATTGTGGGTTCATGCCCCTCGATGACTAGTTTGAGTGACAGAAACATGAGTCTAGGGGATGTGTTATTGCCACAAAGGGGGAAACAACGGTGCTTGTGCCCGCGGGTGCAAGGATTGTTTACTTTACGCAAAGTTCTTTTAATGCAGTTGTCTGTTGCTTTGAGTTTACACTATGGGTGGGGCTCGCAACTTAATACCAGCGAGATGTTCTGGATAGATATCTCAAGGTGGATGATTAGTAGTAGATATTGATGGATTTCGGTCTACTTTCTTTGGCGCACCGCCCATGCTTTGAACCTCAACCTTTCTTGCAATGTAGTCAGCATTGGTTTGCGCACATGGTCCTGTCAATTGCCCAGCTGTAATTCGTTTACCTCACATAGCTGTTTTATCGTCTTTTGGGAGAGAGACATCACTAGTGAACATCATGAGACTCCGGTCCATATTACCATCATTGATCACATCCGCTATTTACATTTCCGCTATTTACTTACTATTGCAATTGCTATGATTGATTTAAATTGCTTGTGGTTATGTTGTTGTCCTTTGGTGCCCATCATATGAGCGTGCGCATGGATCACACCATAGAGTTAGTTGTATGTTGATAGGACTACGTAGTGGAGGGAAAGAGTGACAGAAGCTTCAACCTAATGTAGAAATTGATGCATACGAGATTGAAGGGGGACCGATATATCTTAATGCTATGGTTGGGTTTTACCTTAATGAACGTTAGTAGTTCCGGATGCTTGCTAATAGTTCCAATCATAAGTGCATAGAATTCCAAGGAAGGGATGACATGCTAGCAGTGGCCTCTCCCACATAAAGCTTTCTATCGGTCTAGTAACGTAGTCAATTGCTTAGGGGCAATTTCGCAACTCCTACCACAACTTTTCCACACTCGATATATTAACTTTATTGATTCTTTATCTTAACATCCCCTAGTTTATATTTACGTGCTCTTTATATTCTTGCAAACCTATCCCACAAAAACTACAAAGTACTTCTAGTTTCATACTTGTTCTAGGTAATGTAAACATCAAGCGTGCGTAGAGTTGTATCGGTGGTCGAAAGAACTTGAGGGAATATTTGTTCTGCCTTTAGCTCCTCGTTGGGTTCGACACTCTTAATTATCAAAAGAGGCTACAACTGACCCCCTACACTTGTGGGTTATCACCAACACCTGGGCGGCTAGGATTGGGTTGCTCACTAATAGAGTTTTTATTTCTTCCAATCCAGCTGTGGCCGCATCCGTCCATTTGAAGTTGTCAGTGCGTCGTAGCAATCTATAAAGTGGCAATGCTTTCTCCCTAACCCGGAGGTGAAGCGGCTCAAGGCCGCTATGCAGCCTGCTAGTTTTTGCTCTTGTTTGAGATCGGTTGGCGTTTTGAGCTGTGACAATGCCCGGATTTTAGCTGGGTTAGCTTCGATTCCTCTATGGGATACAATGAACCCTAATAGCTTTCCAGCGGAAACGTCGAAGACGCATTTTTCTGGATTGAGCCTTATGTCATATGCTCTAAGGTTATCAAATGTAAGGCGGAGATCATCCACCAATGTCTCGACGTGTTTGGTATTAACGACTACGTTGTCCACATATGCCTCCACTGTCTTGCCAATTTGTTTTTCTAAGCATATTCGAATCATGCGTTGATACGTGACACCGGCGTTTTTAAGTCCAAAGGGCATAGTGTTGAAACAGAAGGGACCGTAGGGGGTGATAAATGCCGTTGCGGCCTGATCGGATTCCTTCATCTTTATTTGATGGTATCCGGAGCAAGCATCGAGGAAACACAACGAGTCGTGTCCGGCCATTGCATCGATAATATGATCAATGCGGGACAGAGGGAAGGGAGCCTTAGGGCAAGCCTTGTTTAGGTCTGTAAAGTCGACACAGAGGCACCATGATTAATCATTCTTCGGTACCATGACTAAGGTGACTAGCCAGTCCGGATGTTTAATTTCTCTAATGAATCCGGCCTCTAGTAGCTTGGCTAGCTCTTCTACCATTGCTTGTCCTTTGGGTTTGGAAAATCGTCGCAGTGACTGCTTGACAGGTTTGAACCATTTGATAATGTTGAGTCTGTGTTCGGCCAGCCTGTGATAACCCACAAGTGTAGGGGATCACAATAGTTTTCGAGGGTAAAGTATTCAACCCAAATTTATTGATTCGACACAAGGGGAGCCAAAGAATACTCTTAAGTATTAGCAGTTGAGTTGTCAATTCAACCACACCTGGAAACTTAGTATCTGCAGCAAGATAGTTTAATAGCAAAGTAATATGATAATGACAGTAGCAGCAATAAAAGTAACGATAGTGTTTTTGTAGTTTTTGTGATAGTAGCAACGGAAAAGTAAATAGCAACTAACAATATGGGAAAAGCTCGTAGGCATTGGATTGGTGATGGGGAATTATGTCAGATGCAATTCATCATGTAGAAGTTATAACCTAGGGTGACACAGAACTAGCTCCAGTTCATCAATGCAATGTAGGCATGTATTCCGAACTTAGTCATACATGATTATGGAAAAGAACTTGCATGACATTATTTGTCCTACCCTCCCGTGGCAGTAGGGTCCTATTGGAAACTAAGGGATATTAAGGCCTCCTTTTAATAGAGTACCGGAACAAAGCATTAACACATAGTGAATACATGAACTCCTCAAACTATGGTCATCACCGGGAGTGGTCCCGATTATTGTCACTTCGGGGTTGCCGGATCATAACACATAGTAGGTGACTATAGACTTGCAAGACAGGATCAAGAACACACATATATTCATGAAAACATAATAGGTTCAGATCTGAAATCATGGCACTCGAGCCCTAGTGACAAGCATTAAGCATAGCGAAGTCATAGCAACATCAATCTCAGAACATAGTGGATACTAGGGATCAAACCCCTAACAAAACTAACTCGATTACATGATAGATCCCATCCAACCCATCACCATCCAGCAAGCCTACGATGGAATTACGCACGCACGGCGGTGAGCATCATGGAATTAGTGATGGAGGAAGGTTGATCATGATGATGGTGACGATCTCCACTCTCCGGAGCCCCGAACGGACTCCAGATCAGCCCTCCCAAGAGAGATTAGGGCTTGGCGGCGGCTCCATCTCGTAAAATGCGATAATTCTTTCTCCTTGATTTTTCTCTCCCCGAAAGTGAATATATAGGATCTGGGGATACGTCGGTGGAGCACCAGGGGGCCCACGCGGCAGGGGCGCGCCCCCACCCTCTTGGACAGGGTGTGGGCCCCCTGGTCTGGACCTTCTTGCAGATATTTTTTATATTTTCCAAAATAAATCTCCGCGGAGTTTCAGGTCATTCCAAGAACTTTTTATTTCTGCACAAAAACAACACCATGGCAATTCTGCTGAAAACAACGTCAGCCCGGGTTAGTTCCATTCAAATCATGCAAGTTAGAGTCCATAACAAGGCAAAAATGTTTGGAAAAGTAGATACGTTGGAGACGTATCAACTCCCCCAAGCTTAAACCTTTGCTTGTCCTCAAGCAATTCAGTTGATAAACTGAAAGTGATAAAGAAAAACTTTGAGAAACTCTGTTTGCTCTTGTTGTTGTAAATATGTAAGCCAGCATTCAGGTTTTCAGCAAGATCATGAACTACCACATTCACAATAACTTTCAGGTCTGAAGTCTACTCATATCAATGGCATAATCAACTAGCGAGCAATAATAATAAACCTCGGATGACAACACTTTCTCAAAACAATCATGATATGATATAACAAGATGGTATCTCGCTAGCCCTTTCTGAGACCGCAAAACATAAATGCAGAGCACCTTTAAAGATCAAGGACTGACTAGACATTGTAATTCATGGTAAAAGAGATTCGGTCATGATCATACTCAATGCAAATTAATAGTAATACATGCAATGACAGAGGTGCTCTCCTACTGGTGCTCTTTGATAAGAGGATGATGACTCTGCATAAAAGTAAATAGATAGGCCCTTCGCAGAGGGAAGCAGGGATTTGTAGAGGTGCGAGAGCTCGATTTTTAAATAGAGATGAATAACACTTTGAGCGGTATACTTTCATTGTCAACATAACAACCAAGAATCTCGATATCTCCCATGCTACGCACATTATAAGCGGTTCCCAAATAGAATGGTAAAGTTTATACTCCCCCAACCACCAACAAGCACACTCCACGACTAGCCCGAAACAACGGGTACCGTCCAACCAGCAATAGCCCTGGGGGAGTTTTGTTTAATTATTATGATTTTGAGCATGGGACTGGGCATCCCAGTTACCAGCGATTTTCTTATGAATGATGAGCGGAGTCCACTCATCATGATAATAACCCACCTAGCATGGAAGATATAGACATCCCTAGTTGATACATGAGCTGTTCGAGCATACAAAACAGAATTTCATTTGAAGGTTTAGAGTTTGGCACATACAAATTTACCTGGAACGGCAGGTAAATACCGCACATAGGAAGGTATAGTGGACTCATGTGGTACAACTTTGGGGTTTATGGAAGTGGATGCATAAGCAGTATTCCCGCTTAGTACTGGTGAAGGCTAGAAAGGGACTGGGAAGCGACTAGCTAGAGAACAACAATGGTCATTTACATGCATTAAAATTAATCAACAATGAATGAAAGCATGTGTAGGATATAAATCACCATGAACATAAATATCGTGGAGGCTATGTTGATTTTGTTTCAACTACATGCGTGAACATGTGCCAAGTCAGATCACTTAAATCGTTCAAAGGAGGATACCACCCCATCATACCACATCACAACCATTTTAATATCATGTTGGCACGCAAGATAGACCATTATAAACTGTCAGCTAATTAAGCATGGCATAAGCAGCTATGATCTCTAATTGTCATTGCAAGCATGTTTCATTCATGACAAGATGAATCAGGAATGATGAACTATCATATTTACAAAAACGAGAGAGGTCGAGTTCATACGAGCTTTTCTCATCTCAATTAGTTCATCATATATCATCCTTATTGCCTTTCACTCGCACGACCGAACGGTGCGAATAATAATAATAGTGCACGTGCATTGGACTAAGCTGGAATCTGCAGACATTTTAATACAAGAGAGAAGACAAGGTAATATGGCTCAAGGTTAAATCAACAATAAAGCATATGAGAGCCACTAAGCATTTTCAATCATGGTCTTCTATTCTTAACCCCTAAAGAAAAGAAAAGAAACTATTTACACGGGAAAGCTCCCAACAAACAAAAGAAGAATGGGAAATCTTTTTGGGTTTTCTTTTTAATTACTACTACAAGAAAAGTAAACTAGCTAGAAGCTTTTTTTGTTTTTCTTAAGGTTTTTCTAGCACACAAGAAAAAGACTAAGAAAAAGAAATTGAAACTAAACATGGATGGTACAGTGAAAGAGTGTGAGCACCGGTAACTAGAATAAGTGTGAACATGAATGTAAAGTCGGTGAGAAACACGTACTCCCCCAAGCTTAGGATTTTGGCCTAAGTTGGTCTATGGCCAGTATTGGCCTGACGGATATCCAAAGTCGTAGTTGGGTTTGTACTGAGATGCAGCAGCCACTGCATGTTGACCTGCAGCTCGAAGGCGGGCTGCCTCTGTCATGTTATAATAAGCATTTGCCTCCTCCATAGTTATAGTGTATCTTCCTTTTGCCTGAAAGTTCAACAAAGTAGGGGCAGGAAGAAGAATAGGGATGGCATGCTGCTTGTTAAAGATTAGTTGATATTTGAGGGTTTGATCATCCCTCTCTATAAATCGGTGACTAGTCATGTCATGGCAATCTAAATGAGCAGGAGGTAAAGGTTCATCATTATCGTGCACAGGCACACCAAGAAACGAGCTATGCGAGTGGCATAAATCCCACCAAATAAATCTCCAATCATACCATTGTGGTGTAACCTATGCGCAACAGTGTGTCGGTGTACAAAAAGAGGGGTGCACTTTTTGTACCCCTATGACTGTGCATGGGCATTCTGAGCCACGGCCGCATTCCACCAAGCAAGGCAAGGGAGGCAAGCCGGGGCAAGACTGAAGCTCGGTGAAGACTAGAGCAACACCAAGAACAAGACCACGAAGAGCAAGGGGGACGAAGCGGTTTTCCCCGGCAAGATCCTTGCCGGGGCCGGCTCTGGCGGCTCCGACAAGGCCCTTGCCACGGCAGCTCGCCCCCCCCCCCCCC
>LR738714.1:398147832-398355602 GCA_902687465.1 Secale cereale | reverse complement strand
CCCCCCGCCTACGGAGCGAATGGCCATTGAGTCCGCCACCACCATGGGGGGAGGATTCGGGAGATGTCCCCATGGTGGCATGCAGATCTTTGTGAAGACCTTCAAGATCAGATACAAGGTAAGAAGACGACGACCCTTGGCGGGATCACTGCCAAGGGGATCCATAAGGCCCCCGGCAAGCACCTTGCAGGGGATGACAGCAAGCGCCGCGGCAAGACCCTTGCCGGGGCCCCGGCAAGGTCCTTGCTAAGGACACCCACGGGGCCACCATCAGGCCCGCGCCAACTGGGTCTCCACCGACCCACGCAGCTACCGACCCAACCAGCTGGACAGGCACCTGCGTGGCAACCCACAGGTCTTCGTGGAGGCCCGCCGTTGCGCCACCTCAGCTGCCTGTCTGCCTACATGGAACCTCAGGCATCGCTGGCCAGGGCGCGTGTCGACACGAGGAGGAGCGGCGACGGAAAAGACGGGCGTCTCCCCTTGTCCCCGATAAAGCAAGGACACCTAAGCAGGCTGCATTAAATGCACCTTGTCCTGTAATGCGAGGGATAACCTTGCATTACTGTACCCTTTCCACCTCCTGTGTGCCACTGTGGCGACCCCTTTTTCCCTATAAAAGGAGGCCCGAGGCGACCAGGAGAAGGATTCGGCTTTTCGAAACCCCTCACAACTCTTTTGGAGCTCCTCGTTAGCTGAAGAACACCACATATAATCCACCAAAGCAGGAGTAGGATTTTACGCATCCTTGCGGCCTGAACCTGGGTAAAGGAACTGTGTCCCGATCGTTAGATCCGCTCTTCTCTCAACCCCGCGCCCCGCAACCGTAGTAGGGATTCTTGTGATCCCATAGGTGTCGATCCAAATACACCGACATCTTTGGCGCGCCAGGTAGGGGGACGCGCAGGTGTGAGAATCGGCTTTAGCGGTTAGTTCGACGCTTCTGCGTCATCATGGCGCCCAAGAAGAAGACGACGGTGGCGATTGGCCAATCAGAAGCCGGACAGCCCATCCCGGCGCTGGCGAGCAGTGGGCCGGTCGCGGAAAGGACCCGGGGCGCTGCTCGCGAACACCAACGCCATCCTGATAGCCGGAGTTTCGGAGGTGGCAATGCCTGTGCGCCTGGTAACATGCCGCACGTCGTCGGTTCCAGGGATGGAACCCGGCCCTCCGCGGGTGGCGCGGGGCCTTCCAAGGCCGCGGCTGCACTACCCGAGGACGACGCGAGGCCCTCCAGAACTCCCACACCGGCGCCAACAGCGCGCTCTTCTCAAGCAGCGCGCAACGAACGGCGTCGTCGTCCTGAAGACCCCGGACGTCGCCATGGGAAGAGCCCCGAGCACCGCTCCCGGGACGTAGAAGGCCTGCCTGCTCACTGAAGCGCCGGTGGAGACGATAGGCGACCGCGAAATCGTGATGGAGCTCCCCCGGATGCGGTCAGGGGTCGAAGCTCGTCGCGATCCGTGCAGGTTTCGCTACTGCCGAAGCCAGCCGAAGCTTTGGCGCGCGCGCAGTTGCTCCTCGACTTTCCTCCCGTTACGGGGAAACTCGACGAATGGAGGGCCACCATCCGAAGCCTTGTCGCAGTCGCCAACATGGACGACCTAAATCCAGCGGAGCTCCCGGGCCGACGCTCTGATGGGGTCCCATGCACCGCGGGCGGGAGAGCTGGCAGTGTCGTGGCTACGGTGCATTCGCCTCCTCCTCGCCCAGCGCCGCGTGAGTCGACCCGTCGGGACATCACGGGCGACACCATCTCTATAGCGTCGTCCGACCCGCGGACCCGCGGCGACCAGCGTCAAGTTCTTCAGGAGCGAGCCCATGAAGACGCTCGAACCACCATCGAGCGCCGGCCTGAAATGCGCCACCAGTCAGACAGGCGAGCGGGGCCTGCTGCGGACCGCCCAACGCCGGAAAGCCCTGGAGGTCTACCTTACGAGGTGGGCTGTCCGGCTTTCACCCATGAGCTGCGGCAGTTCTAGTGGCCCTCTCACCGCACCTTCAAGCCTGACGTTGGCGAGAAGTACGACGGCAAGACCCACCCGTCGGAGTTCCTCAACATCTACACCATCACGATGCAAGCTGCTGGGGCCCGCGACGATAAGGTGCTTGCGAATTACTTTCCATTAGCTCTTAAACCTAACGCCATGTCATGGTTGATGCACTTGCCAGTAGACTCTATTTCCTCCTGGTCCGACTTGTGCCATGAGTTTGTTGGTGCCTTTACCGGAGGCCATCAAGCCCATGGCCAAGCGAGTGACATGCATGTCATACCCCAGAAGGAAGGCGAGACTCTGCGCAAGTACATACAGAGATTCAGCCGGGTACAATACAACATCCCCGATGTTCACCCTGCCGCCATCATCAGCGCGTTCCACCAGAATGTGCGCAACCGCAAGATGCATGAAGAACCGGCGTTGACCAAGGTGAAGGACGTGGCAGAACTTTACGTTCTTGCCGACAGATGCGCCCGGGCCAAAGAGGGGAGGAAGTACCCCGGCGAGAGCGCCGGTGCGGAAACTGACTCCTCGGACGAAGATACCGCCGTTCCGACGAAAGAAGGACCGGAACCGTAACAGGAAGCGCAGGGGGAAGGCCGTATTTGCCATCGAGGGATCCGATGATGCCGGCTCCGCCAAGAAAACCAAGGCGGGTGACCCTGGCAAGGAAATTGCCGGATGTGTCGCCTGCCGGGCCTTGGCGGCCGCCGAGAAGCCGGGAAACTCCGGCAAACGGTACTGCAAGATCCATCGCACCAAGGGCCATGATCTCCAGGACTGCTACCAGGTTGAGCTCCTTGCTGAGAAGCAAAGAGCTGAATATGAGAGGTGGGACAAAGAGAAGGGCCAAGACGGCGCTGAAGGATCCAGCTAGAAGCGTGACGGCCAGGCAGGCCGTCGCGGCAAGGAGAAACAGCAAGAAAGGCCCGCCCGGGGCCGCGATAGAAGACCTGAGGACGACGATCACGAAGAGGACGACGAGTCCGGCGGCCAAGAGTTTCAGAAGGCCACGGACGCCATGTGCGTCGATGGTGGCGCCTCACTGCATGCTTCTCACCGCCAGCTTAAACAGTGGGCGTGAGAGATTATTGCGGCAGAGCCATCACCCAGTGCCCAAAAGCCGCTGAAATGGTCCAGCACACCTATCATCTTTGACGCCGAGGATCACCCTGATCGCATTACTGCGGTCGGGTGCTTGCCATTGTTGGTTTCACCAACAATATGCAACCTCAAGGTGACGAAGATTCTAGTCGATGGCGGGGCCAGCCTAAACCTACTCTCACCCACCGTGGTCGAGAAGCTACAAGTTCCTGATGGAGACCTCAAGGAGACGGGCACGTTTCAAGGGGTCATCCCAGGAAGGAGCCAACCAAAGGGGAAAGTCACACTGCCCATGACTTTTGGAAGTAATTTGAACTGCTGGACCGAGAGGATTGTGTTCGATGTCGCGAGGATCCCCCTGCCTTACAACGGGATCCTTGGCCGCCCAGCGATGGCCAATTTCATGGCAGCGTCGCACTACGCCTACAACACCCTGAAGATGCCAGGGCCCGTGACGATCATCACCATCCCATCCGACAAGAAAGACGCGCTGATCTACGCTGACCAATTGTACCAGCAAGCAGTTGCAGCAACTGCCGCTACGGGGGCACTTGCTCCTGCCACTGGAGCACCGGGAGGGAAGAAGAAGAAGACCGGCGAGACCTCGGGCACCCACTCCGGCAAGCGCACCTCTTCGGAGTGTTGTGCTCCCGTCGAGGACGTGCCTGAGAGCTCCACCGGGAAGAAGAAGACCGGCGAGACCTCGGGCGCCCACTCCGGCAAGCGCACCTCTTTGCAGTGCTGTGCTCCCGTCGAGGACGTTCCTAAGAGCTCCACCGGGAAGAAGAAGGCCGGCGAGACCTCAGACACCCACTCCGGCAAGCACACCTCTTCGGAGTGTCGCGCTCCCGTCGAGGACGTGCCAGAGATCTCCACCGGCAGGAACAAGAGATCAAGGGCTACGCCGCCAGGAACCAAGAAGATTTCTATCAAGGAGGACGGCACGGGAGGGGATTTTACCATAAGCTCCGCCCTTGACAACAAATTGGAAGACGCGCTCGTAACCTTCCTGCGGGCGAATGTCGACGTGTTTTCCTGGCAAGCATCCGACTTCCCCGGTGTTCCCAAGGAGGTGATTGAGCACCACCTTGCTGTCTGCCCTCATGCGCGGCCCGTCAAGCAGAAGGTCAGGAAGCAAGCTTTGGAACGACAAGAGTTCATCACCGAGGAGATCCGGAAACTGGAGGCTGCGGGTTTGGTGAGAGGAGTGCTCCACCCAACGTGGTTGGCCAATCCAGTGGTAGTGCGCAAGGCAAATGGGAAGTGGAGGCTGTGTATTGATTACACAGATATCAATAAAGCTTGTCACAAGGACCCCTTCCCGTTGCCGCGCATAGACCAGATCGTCGACTCCATGGCAGGGTGTGACCTGCTATCATTCCTCGATGCCTACTCCGTCTACCACCAGATCTTCATGGCGAAAGAAGACGAAGAGAAGACAGCATTCATCACCCCATGTGGTACGTATTGTTTCGTACGAATGCCTTTCGGGTTGAAGAGTGCTGGCTCGTCATTTGCGAGGGCAGTCCAGATTGGTTTTGAACCCCAGCTCCATAGAAATATGGAGGCTTATATGGATGATATAGTGGTCAAAACCAAAGACAGGGCGACCCTTGTACCGGATTTACAAGAAACGTTTGTGAACCTGCGCAAGATCAACCTCAAGCTGAACCCTGAGAAGTGCGTTTTCGGCGTTCCGTCTGGCAAGCTTCTCGGGTTCTTTGTGTCGTAGCATGGGATAGAAGCCAATCCGGACAAGATCAAAGCTATAGAGCAGATTGAAGCACCCAAACGGGTCAAGGATGTGCGTCGGCTTGCTGGCTGCGTTGCCGCCATGAGCAGATTCATTTCCAAGTCTGCTGAGCGCGCCCTCCCCTTTTTCAAGATTTTGAAGAAGGCAGGCCCAATGGAGTGGACGCCGGAAGCAGAAGCAACGTTACAGGATCTGAAGAAGTATCTTTCCTCCACGCCAATATTGGTTGCGCCCCGACCACAGGAACCGTTGCTGTTGTACCTAGCGGCAACGAACCAGGTAGTCAGTGATGCACTGGTGGCGCAGAGACAAATCGATGATGAGGTGATAGCAGCGACGGAACCTGGTGCCACTGGCATAGAGACAACGCAGCCGATTGGAGTGCGGCCGAAGAAGAGGATGATGCAGCACCCGGTCTACTTCGTTAGCTCCCTCTTGCAGGGGGCTATGTCAAGGTACTCCGGCGTGTAGAAACTGCTCTTCGGCCTTCTTATGGCCTCGAGGAAGCTGCATCACTACTTCCAGGGGCACGAGAGCACTGTCGTCACTCGCCTCCCTCTGCAACGGATATTGCACAATTCAGATGCAACGGGAAGGATTGTAGAGTGGGCACTGGAGCTGTCCAGCTTTGGCCTCAAGTTTGAGAGTACCTCGACAATTCAGAGCCGAGTCCTGGCAGAGTTCGTCGCAGAATGGACTGCAACGCCTGATGAAGAAGTCCAAGAAACTTCTCTCCCCGGCAAAGAGGCAAGTTGCAACTGGATCATGTACTTTGATGGCGCTTTCTCTTTACAGGGCGCCGGGGCTGGCGTACTGCTGGTCGCGCCCATCGGAGAGCACCTCAAGTACGTGGTCCAGATGCACTTCCCTAGGGAGGTGTCAACGAACAATACTGCCGAGTACGAGGGGCTGCTTGCCGGTCTTAGGATCGCGGCGGCCCTCGGAATAAGAAGCTCATTGTCAGAGGTGACTCACAGCTTGTCGTCAAACAAGTCAACAAGGATTACCAAAGCCCTTTGATGAAGGCCTACGTCGATGAAGTGAGAAAGTTGGAAGAGCGCTTTGACGGTATACAGGCGGAGCACATTCGCCGAGCGGAGAACGACGTCGCCGATTACCTGTCGAAGCGCGCTGCTCTCAAGTTACCTGTGGAAACAGGTACCTTCATGCTCCAGCTTTCTCAGCCATCCATTGATCCATCAACGGAGCAGAACAAGAGGAGGAAGTCAGGGCCCGACAAGTACTTTCCCGCCGAGCTCCCCGGAGCCGCCGGCAAGGATGTTGCCGGGGACACTGAGCCCGCCTCCGGAGGGCTAACTCCGGCGGAGCGTCAAGCTTTTACCGTCGAGATGGCCACTCCCTTGGCGGAGGAAATGTCCTTAGTCCTCGCCGTCGAGCCCCAGGCTTCAGCTTGGGCGCAGCATACCGTCCGATTCCTTCAGACTGGGGAACTTCCTGAGGAGCAGGAAGAAGCGGAGAAAGTAGCCCGTCGGTCCGCCATGTATCAGTTTGTCGATGACGTCCTGTACACGAGGAGACCGAACGATGTGAAATTGAAGTGCATCCCTCGAGAGGAAGGACTGGAGCTGTTGGCAGAAATACATGGAGGCATATGTGAATCCCACATACGGTCAAGAGCCCTTGCCGGCAAGGCATTCCGGCAAGGCTTCTTCTCGCCCACTGCCCTCCAGGATGCGGCGGCGCTGGTCACCAGGTGTGAAGCGTGCCAATTCCATTCGAGGAAGCTTCATCAACCAGCTCAAGCCCTCCAAACCATTCTTCTCTCCTGGCCCTTCTCGGTCTGGGGGCTTGACATACTGGGCCCTTTCCCCCGCGTCGCTGCTCGCAATCGACAAGTTCACAAAGTGGCCAGAAGTGGAAGCAGTGACGAAGGTCACAGCTCAGTCAGCCGTCAAGTTCTTCAAAGGGCTAGTGTGCCGTTTTGGTGTCCCCAACAGGATTATCACCGACAACGGCACACAGTTTACAAGCCGCACCTTCATGCAATATACCCAAGACCTCGACAGCAAGGTCTGTTTCGCTTCCGTTGCTCACCCCCGAAGCAACGGTCAAGCTGAGAGGGAAAATGCTGAAGTGCTGCGAGGATTAAGGACAAAGACATTTGACAGGCTGCGCAAGAGCGGGAGGCGCTGGATTGATGAATTGCCGGCGGTTCTTTGGTCGATCAGGACGACGCCAAATCGAGCCACGGGCCGGACGCCCTTTGCCCTGATATACGGGGCAGAAGCAGTTCTCCCCACGGAACTCATATACGGGTCACCTCGAGTGCACGCTTATGATGAGCTTGAGCAAGAGCGATTGCGGCAAGATGACGCAATGCTCCTTGAGGAAGATCATCTTCGGGCGGCTATGAGAGCAGCACGCTACCAGCAAGCCTTGTGCCGCTAACATAGCCGCATGGTTCATGCCCGAAGCTTTGAGGAAGGTGACCTTGTTCTCCGGCGCGTTCAATCGGCCAGGAATACGAACAAGTTGACAACGAAGTGGGAAGGCCCTTATCGGGTAATAGGAGTCACCAGGCCTGGCACAGTCCGCCTGGAGACCGAGGATGCCGTTCCGGTGAGTAATTCCTGGAACATCGAGCATCTTCCCAAGTTTTACCCATAAGGCGCGGCTTGCCGGCCTCCCGGCAAGCCACCCTTTTGTACAAGCTTTGCCGGCAAGGCATGTGACCCTTTGTACAAAGCCAAGCGCAGACCCTGAGCATAAATAAATGAAGCGCTGGCGCCTTGAGTTTTAGCATGCATGCTGATGTCTACACACGCTTCTACTCTTGTAGACTATGTTGGGCCTCCAAGCGCAGAGGTTTGTAGGACAGCAGCAATTTCTCTCAAGTGGATGACCTAAGATTTATCGAACTCAGGGAAGTAGAGGTTGAAGATGGTCTCTCTCAAGCAACCCTGCAACTAAGATACAAGAAGTCTCTTGTGTCCCCAACACACCTAATACAACTAGGAGTTGTATAGGTGCACTAGTTCGGCGAAGAGATGGTAAAATATGGATGATAGGAGTGGCAAAGCAAAGTAATATAAATCTGTAATAAAAAGTGCAGCAAGCAAACAAGTGATAAACGTGAGCACAAATGGTATTGCAATGGTGGAAATAAGGCCTAGGGATCATACTTTCACTAGTGGCAACTCCCAACAACATTAACATAATCGAATCACATGATATTTCCCATAAAACATGCAATGGAGACGCACCCGGAGGTCATTCCTTCGTGGTCAAGAGAGGACGAGAATTATGTAGGGCTACAAAAGCACACCTCAAAGTTCGTAGTTCTCAATCTAAGGATTTCCCAATGTCACCGCGGCCATCCAAAGAGAGTCCAACAATCACCACAACATATCTAAAGGATAGTCAAAAACAAGCACCAAGAGACTCTCAATCTTCAATCAACACACAAGAGAGGAAATCACTCATGGAAATATTTTTCTAATCCATGTCCAATAGACCGCTGTCACCTTGGTCTCGGGGATTAGACTAGATAAAGACAAGTGAGTACATCAATCCAATACATAAAGGAAGGGGAAATATCATGGGATCACCTTAGATTACCATAGCCTATGATCACAACGAAGATCACATAATGGGAGAGAGAGATAACCACATAGCTACACATACGAGCCCTCGACCCCGGAGAAGACTACTCACACATGGACATGGTGAGGAGGAGGTTGATGATGGTGTTGATGGAGAGGTGCAGCCCCGCGAGGAGGAGACGGCCGGCGACAGCCACGGAGGCGGCGGCGGCGGCCCTTGGGGGCGCGGCGGCGGCGGCGGCCCTCGGGGCGGCGGCGGCCCTAGGGGGCAGCGGCTCGTTGGCCCCCCTTATTCCTTGTGGATGGTGCTGCAATGGTGCTGGTCCTCCCCTCCAAAACAGCGGCTCGGGAGAAGGAAAATTCGTGGCCCTTGGTGACCTAGGTTTCCTCTCTTTATATAGACTCTCGGATTCCCGTCATCAGATTTTGGGCCTCAGTAAAACGGGCTTTACTCGGCCGTCCGGACTCCGATTTGGACGGATTTTATATCCAGAAGCATCGCCTCGAAATTCCCCACAACTTTCGCAACTAGACTTTTTCCGTTTGACGTCATCTTCGGGCCGGAACGTGACCATCTTTAAAAAAATGTTCTCAGACAGATTTCAGGAAAGTCAGAGTCCTACTCCAATACGACTCCTTTTGCGTTTTTGTCAATTTCCAAGTAATTCCTACACAATAAAGTGTAAAACAAGAACATTGGGCACTTTTGCAACCATTAGTAGGTTAGTCCAAATATGATCAAAAGTGTATGAAAGTGCATAAATATCATAGCAATATCACACAAAAAGGGCATGGAGCAAGCAGAAATTATAGATACGTTTTGGACGTATCAACATCCCCAAGCTTAATTCCTGCTCGTCCTCGAGTAGGTAAATGATAACAAGCATAATTTCTGTGGTGACATGCTATTAACCATATAAGAACTTTTCACAGTCACATGACAAGTGCTTACTGAGACAATGAATCTGTAGTAATTAAGTTGCCTCATGAGAAAATCACAAAGAACTGAAAGTTTTACAATATGATACTGAAACACTCAATAGATTTGCAATGAGCATGGTGTGCAAATTTGACAAAGTGATATCTCGCTTGCCCCCTTTAGTGAAGCAAAACATAAATGCAGGGGCACCTCCAAGGTTTAAGTGACGACTAGATACAATGATTTCAGAATAAACGATATCATAATCATGCAAAAGACAATGGTACTTTGGGACAATGCACATTACACTCAGAATTACAATCATGCTCTAAATAGTTGGTGCTTTAAAGAAGGTGGAGACTCTCGAACCGTGGCTTTTGTTGGCAAGGTTTAAAACCCGTGGTCGGAAACAAAGACAAAACATGTACCAGAGCTCTTGGTTTTAAAAACAGAGGTAATAATTATTATTTTTAGATTATGCATCTTTCGTCAACGAATGCTAGCAGATAACTCAATTACTTCTCGAGCTGGACAAGTTTCGAGGAACGGCTCCCGAATGAGGACGATCACATCCTCTTAATCTCCTTTGTCTATCACTGCCAAAGTTTTCTGATTTCTCATGAACAAAGCGTGAAGGAGGGTTTGTTTGTTGTATAATTTTTTAATGAGCCAGGTGCACTCTATGCCAGTTCCTTCTCGTATTATGGGTTTGCACATTAGACATGCAATCCCGGGGTGAAGCTTGTCCAACTTAAAAAGATCATGAATTAACTACTACTTCCTCATGAGCTAAAACAGAGGCACAAAAGAGAAATGCTTTTTTTTGAATAATTTCGAGATGGTACATGAAAGTCTTCGTTAGGAATGGCAGGTAAATAGCATGTATAGGAAGGTATGGTGGACTCATATGGCATACCTGGTTTAAAGGATTTTGGATGCACAAGCAGTCAGTCCTCTTAGTACAGGCGAAGGTTAGCAAAAGACTGGGAGGGACCAACTAAGAGAGCAATGACGGTCATAATCATGAAGAGCGACAAAGCAACATTGAATCAGGCATGGAAGTTATATCGCTACTCAGAAAATAAAGATCATCAAGGCTTGATAGGCTTTCTTTACAGTCTTAAATATGCGTGAGCATACGCCAAGTCAATCAAAATAAATTCTTGGGGGAAGATACCACTAAACCATACCACATCATAGGCAAACAAATCATGTTGGTACTCCAATAACACATTGAGAACCCCCCAGCTATTTGAGACTAACCATAAGAAAACATGAACTACTAAGCACCATTATGCACATAGCATTTTTATCATAGACATATCAACCAGTGCAACAGAAGCCAACTCTCTTAACAAGATAAGCATGATAAATAAAGAGAGTTCCAACGACCAAATAAACAAAAGCTCTTTAAAAAGATAAGCATGAAAACTAAGAGCTGAACATGATAGTAGCTATTGAAAGACAAAGAACACACACAGCAAAGATAGACATGAAAATTCTATGTTATGTTCTAGGTTGAAGTGGAGCGGGTCTCTCTCCCACACAAAGAAAGCTGGGTTCCAACTCGTTATGAACAGCAAGCAAAGCTAAAGAAAACTAAAAAGGAAACTAAAAGCAAGATGCTCCAAGCATAGCACATAACACATGAAGTGATAAAAATATAGTGGAACGAAAGACGAACTGATAATTGTTGATGGAGAAGGGGATGCACGGAGGCATCCCCAAGCTTAGACGCTTGAGTCTTCTTGAATATGTCTTGGGGGTGCACGGGGGCATCCCCAAGCTTGAGCGTTTGACACTCCTGAATCTTTTTATCATCTTCCCTCGCACACTTGAAAACTCCCTTCATACATAACTCATCATAATCTGATTAGCGAGGTTAGTACCCATAATAAAATAATTTTTCCTTGCTGGAAATAAGGATATTCTTGAAGATCTGTTGTTTCTCAAGATTGCCAAAAGGTTTTTTGCAAAGAAAAAGCAAGCTCAAGGTTTGCAAAACGAAGAAAAGGCAAAACAGGACAGAATCTGTGAGAAACAGATCAGCAGGTAGTAAATAATTTTTTCGGGGCACTTCTGCAACTCAAATAAAAAAACTCAGAACAGACGCCCGAAAGCCAATTGTATAGAGCACGCTGTCGAAATAATTCAGACCAAAAAGATGATCTGGTGATTTTATACGAATTTTTCTGTCCAAGGACAGAATCTGTTTCCTGGACAGCACGTCACAACTTTTGAACTTTCTTGCAATCAGAGGCTACACTTGGCACAAAGCTGAAAAATAAAGATACAATGATGTTGCTACAGTAGTAACAAACATCAAGACCACTAAAAACTGAAAGAACAAACTGAAAGCAAAGATAACAAGGGTTTTCTCCCTAGAGCTCTTTCTTTATAGCCATAAAGATAGGCTTAAGACTTTAATGATGCTCTCGTAGGAATAAGAGTTGAAGAACAAAAGAGAGCATCAAGAAGCAAATACCAAACACATTTAAGCCTAACGTGCTTCCTATGCATAGGAATATTGCAATAGAATAATTCATTGAAGCACAAAGCAATAAGCATAGGAAGGCAAAACAAGTGCAGCTTCAAAACCTTCAACATAAAGAGAGGGAACTTAATATTATTGAAATATCTATAAGCATATGTTCCCTTCTCATAATAATTTTCAGTGGGATCACGAATAAACTCAACAATATAAGCATCACATAAAGCATTGTTACCATGATCCACATGCAAAAAGGTACTCTTACTCTCCACATAAGCATCTTTGGGGAGCCCATGGTTAGGACTTTTTAGCATTAATGTTTTCAGTCTCCCCCAAGTTTGAGCAATGCTTTTGTTGGGGAACGTTGCATGGGAAACAAAAATTTTCCTACGCTCACCAAGATCAATCTAGGAGATGCATCTACGAGGGAAGAGTCGGATCCACATACCCTTGTAGATCGCGATGCGGAAGCGTTGCAAGAACGCGGATGAAGGAGTCGTACTCGCTGCGATTCAGATCGCGGTTGATCCCGATCTAAGCGCCGAACAACGGCGCCTCCGCGTTCAACACACGTGCAGCCCGGTGACGTCTCCCACGCCTTGATCCAGCAAGGAGAGAGGGAGAGGTTGGGGAAGACTCCATCCAACAGCAGCACGACGGCGTGGTGGTGGTGGAGGAGCGCGGGACTCCAGCAGGGCTTCGCCAAGCGCTGCAAGAGACGAGGAGGGAGAGGGGTAGGGCTGCGCCAAGAGGGAGACGTTCTCATGTGTCTAGCAGCCCCAAGACCTCACATATATATAGGGGGAAGGGGGGGCTGCGCCCCCTTTAGGGTTTCCCACCCCTAGGGGTGCGGCAGCCCCCAAAAACCCATCTAGGGTGCGGCCAAGGGGGGGGGGAGAGAGAGGGGGCGCCCTAGGGTGGGCCTTAAGGCCCATCTGGACCTAGGGTTTGCCCCCCTCCACTCTCCATGCGCCTAGGGACTTGGTGGGGGGCGCACCAGCCCCCTTGGGGCCAGTCCCCTCCCACACTTAGCCCACGCAGCCTTCAGGGGCTGGTGGCCCCACCTGGTGGACCCCCGGGACCCTCCCGGTGGTCCCGGTACATTACCGATATCGCCCGAAACTTTTCCGGTGACCAAAACAGGACTTCCCATATATGAATCTTTACCTCCGGACTATTCCGGAACTCCTCGTGACGTCCGGGATCTCATCCTGGACTCCGAACAACATTCGGTAACCGCGTACATACTTTCCCTATAACCCTAGCGTCATCGAACCTTAAGTGTGTAGACCCTACGGGCTCGGGAACCATGTAGACATGACCGAGACAACTCTCCGGCCAATAACCAACAGCGGGATCTGGATACCCATGTTGGCTCCCACATGTTCCACGATGATCTCATCGGATGAACCACGATGTCAAGGATTCAATCAATCCCGTATACGATTCCCTTTGTCTATCGGTATAGCACTTGCCCGAGATTCGATCGTCGGTATACCGATACCTTGCTCAATCTCGTTACCGGCAAGTCTCTTTACTCGTTCCGTAACACATCATCCCGTGATCAACTCCTTGATCACATATTGTGCACATTATGATGATGTCCTACCGAGTGGGCCCAGAGATACCTCTCCGTCATACGGAGTGACAAATCCCAGTCTCGATTCGTGCCAACCCAACAGACACTTTCGGAGATACCTGTAGTGCACCTTTATAGCCACCCAGTTACGTTGTGACGTTTGGTACACCCAAAGCATTCCTACGGTATCCGGGAGTTGCACAATCTCATGGTCTAAGGAAAATATACTTGACATATAGAAAAGCTTTAGCATACGAACTACACGATCTGTGCTAGGCTTAGGATTGGGTCTTGTCCATCACATCATTCTCCTAATGATGTGATCCCGTTATCAACGACATCCAATGTCCATGGTTAGGAAACCGTAATCATCTATTGATCAACGAGCTAGTCGTCTAGAGGCTCACTAGGGACATGGTGTTTGTCTATGTATCCACACATGTATCTGAGTTTCCTATCAATACAATTCTAGCATGGATAATAAACGATTATCATGAACAAGGAAATATAATAATAACCAATTTATTATTGCCTCTAGGGCATATTTCCAACAGTCTCCCACTTGCACTAGAGTCAATAATCTAGTTCACATCGCCATGTGATTAACACTCATAGGTCACATCGCCATGTGACTAACATCCAAAGAGTTCACTAGAGTCAGTAATCTAGTTCACATCAATATGTGATTAACACTCAATGAGTTCTGGGTTTGATCATGTTATGCTTGTGAGAGAGGTTGTAGTCAACGGGTCTGCAACATTCAGATCCCTATGTACTTCGCAAAACTTTATGTCATATCGTAGATGCTGCTACCACGTTTCACTTGGAGCTATTCCAAACTGTTGCTCTATTATACGTATCCAGTATCTCCACTTAGAGTTATCCGGATAGGTGTTAAGCTTGCATCGACGTAACTGTTTACGTCGAACTCTTTATCACCTCCATAACCGAGAAACATTTCCTTATTCCTCTAAGGATAATTTTGACCACTATCTAGTGATCCACTCCTGGATCACCTTTGTACCCTCTTGCCAGACATGTGGTAAGGCACACATCAGGTGCGGTACTTTGCATGGCATACCGTATAGAGCCTATGACAAAAGCATAGGGGACGACCTTCGTCCTTCCTCTTCCTTCTGCCGTGGTCAAGTTTTGAGTCTTACTCAACTTCACACCTTACAACTCAGGTAAGAACTCCTTTTTTGACTGATCTATTTTGAACTCCTTCAAAATCATGTCAAAGGTGTGTGTTCTTTTGAAAGTATCATCAGGCGTCTTGATCTATCTGTATAGATCTTGATGCCCAATATGTAAGCAGCTTTATCCAGGTCTTCCTTTGAAAAACTCCTTTCAAACAACCCTTTATGCTTTCCAGAAATTCTACATCATTTCGGATCAACAATATGTCATTCACATATACTTATCAGAAATGTTGTGATGCTCCCACTCACTTTATTGTAAATACAAGTTTCTAACAAACTTAGTATAAACCCAAAAACTTTGATCACTCCATCAAAGCGTATATTCCGACACCGAGATGCTTGCTCCAGTCCATGGAAGGATCGCTGGAGCTAGCATACCTTTTAGCATCCTTAGGATTGACAAAACCTTTCTGATTGTATCACATACAACCTTTCCTTACGAAAACTGGTAAGGAATCTTGTTTTGTCATCCATCTGCCAGATTTCATAAATGCAGCTAATGCTAACATGATTCCGACGGACTTAAGCATCGCTACGGGTGAGAAAATCTCATCGTAGTCAACTCCTTGAACTTGTGGAAAACTCTTCGCCACAAGTCGAGCTTCATAGACGGTGACATTACCGTCCACGTCCGTCTTAGTCTTAAAGATCCATTTGTCTCAATGGCTTGCCGATCATAGGACAAGTCCACCAAAGTCCATAATTTGTTTCGATACATGGATCCTATCTCAGATTTCTCGGCTTCTAACCATTTGTCGGAATATGGGCCCACCATCGCTTCTCCATAGTTCGTAGGTTCATCGTTGTCCAACAACATGACCTCTAAGACAGGATCACCGTACCACTCAGGAGTAGTACATATCCTTGTCGACCTACGAGGTTCGATAGCAACTTGATCTGGAGCTTCATGATCACTATCATTAGTTTCCTCTTCAATGTCGTAGGTTCCACAGAAACATCTTTCTGTGTTGCACTACTCTCCGGTTGAAGTGAGGGTTCAACGACCTCATCAAGTTCTATCTTCCTCCCACTCAATTCTTTTGAGAGAAACTCCTTCTCGAGAAAGGGCCCGTTCTTAGGGAAAAACATTTTTGCCCTTGGATCTGAGATAGGAGGTATACCCAACTGTTACCTTTGGGTATCCTATGAAGATGTATTTGTCCGCTTTGGGTTCGAGCTTTTCCCGGCTGAAGCCATAAGCATCGCAGCCCCAAACATTGAGAAACGACAACTACGGTTTCTTGCCAAACCATACGACGTCGTCTCAACGGACTTAGATGGTGCCCTATCTAAAGTGAATGCAGCTGTCTCTAATGCATAACCTCAAAATAATAACGGTAGATCATAGATCGCACCATATCTCATAAGGTTCGATTACGATGTCCGGACACACCATTACGCTGTGGTGTTCCAGGGGCTTCAACTGCGAAACAATTCCACAATGTCTTAAAGTGATTGCCAAACTCATAATTCAGATAATATCCCCTTGATCAGATCGTAGGAACATGATCTTCTTGTTATGATGATTCTTAATCTTCACTCTGAAATTTTTGAACCTCTCAAACGTTTCAGACTTTTGCTTCATTAAGTAAATATACCATATCTACTCAAATCGTCAGTGAAGATGAGAAAATAACGATATCCACCACACGCCTTATTTCTCATTGGATCACATACATCAGCATGTATGATTTCCAACAAGTCACTTGCCCGTTTCATTGTACCTGAAAACGGGATCTCAGTCATCCTGCCCATGAGGCATGGCTCGCATGTGTCAAGCGATTCAAAATCAAGTGACTCAAAACATCCATCAGCATGGAGTTTCTTCATGCATTCTATGCCAAAATGACCTAAGCGGCAGTGCCACAAGAAAGTGGTACTATCATCATTAACTCTACATCTTTTGGCATTAATATTATCATCATGTGTATTACTATGATCGAGATTCAACAAACCATTGGGTGCATGACCATAAAGGCATTATTCATGTAAACAGAATAACCATTATTCTTTGACTTAAATGAATAACCGTATTGCAATGAACATGATCTAATCATATTCATGCTCAACGTAGACACCCGATTACATTTATCTAGGTTCAACACTAATCTCGAAAATAGAGGGAGTGTGCGATGGTGATCTTATCAACCTTGGAAACACTTCCAACACACATCGTCACCTCGCCCTTAGCTAGTCTCCGTTCAGTCCGTAGCTTTTGCTTCAAGTCACTAATAATAGCAACTGAACCGGTATCCAATACCCAGGTGCTACAAGGAGTACTACTAAGGTACACATCAATAACACGTATATCAAATATACTTTGTTGAAGTTGCCAGCTATCATATCTACCATGTATTTGGGGTGGTTCCGCTACCATGTGACCGTTCCCCTTACAATCGAAGCACTTAGTCTCCAGGTTTGGGTTCAACCATGGGTTCCTTCATCAGAGCGACAACAGGTTTGCCATTCATGAAGTTTCCCTTCTAGCCCTTACCCCTTTTGAAACCAGTGGTCTTGCTAAACCATCAACACTTGATGCTCCTTCTTGATTTCTACTTTTGCGGCACTAAGAACCGCTAATAGCTCCGGGATCATCTCTATCCTTTGCATGTCATAGTTCATCACGAAGTTCTAGTAGCTTGGTGATAGTGTCTAGAGAATTCTGTCAACCACTATCTCACCTGGAAGATTAACTCCCACTTGGTTCAAGTGATTTTAGCACCCACACATTCTGAGCACATGCTCACTAGTTGAGCTATTCTCCTCCATCTTTTTGGCAAAGGAACTTGTCAGAGGTCTCATACCTCTCAACACGGGCATGAGCCTGAAATCCCAATTTCAGCTCTTAGAACATCTCATATGTTCCATGGCGTTCAAAACGTCATTAGAATCCCGATTCTAAGCCGTAAAGTATGGTGCACTAAACTATCAAGTAGTCATCAGGACGTGTCTCTCAGGTGTTCACAACATCCACAGACAACGTTGTAGGGGTTTGCACATTGAGCGGTGCATCAAAGACGTAAGCTTTCTGTGCAACAGTGAGGACACTCCTCGGACTACGGACCCAGTCCGCATCCTTGCTTACAATATCTTTCAACTTAGTCTTTCTCTAGGATCGTATTAAACAGGGAGCTACAACGCAAGCTATTGATCTACAACATAATTTGCAAAGGCAATTTAGACTATTGTTCATGATAAGTGAGTTTAACTAATCAAATTACTTATAACTCCCACTCAAATTGACATCCCTCTGGTCATCCGAGCGTGACATGATCCAAATCCACCAACCCAAGTCCGATCATCGCGTGAGATGAGGTGGTGTCAATGGTGAACATCTTCATGTTGATCATATCTACTATATGACTCATGCTCGACCTTTCGGTCTTCCGTGTTCCGAGGCCATGTCTGTACATGCTAGGCTCGTCAAGTCTAACCCGAGTGTTCTGCATGTGCAAAACTGGCTTGCACCCGTTGTATGCGAACGTAGAGTCTATCACACCCGATCATCACGTGGTGCTTCGAAACGACGAACCTTCGCAACGGCGCACACTCGGGGGGAACACAATTTTATCTTGAAATTTTAGTGAGGGATCATCTTATAATGCTACCGTCGTCCTAAGCAAAATAAGATGCATAAAAGGATTAACATCACATGCAAATCATAAGTGACATGATATGGCCATCAACTCGTGCTTTTGATCTCCATCTCCAAAGCACCGGCATGATCTCCATCGTCACCGGCGTAACACCATGATCCCCATCATCATGATCTCCATCATCGTGTCGCCATCGGGTTTGTCGCGCGCCCACCGTGCTCTTACTACTATTGCTACCGTTTAGCGAGAAAGTAAAGCATTACATAGCGCTTAATGATTGACACGCAGGTCATACAAAAATTAAAGACAACCCTATGGCTCCTGCCGGTTGCCGTATACATCGACATGCAAGTCGATATTAACTATTACAACATGATCATCTCATACATCAAATATATCTCATCATGTCTTTGGCCATATCATATCACATACATACCCTGCAAAAACAAGTTAGACGTCCTCTAATTTGTTGTTGCATGTTTTACGTGGCTGCTATGGGTATCTAGCAAGAACGCTTCTTACCTACGCAAAGCCACAACGGTGATATTTAAGTTGCTATTTAACCTTCTACAAGGACCGCCTTCGTCGAATCCGATTCAACTAAGATAGGAGAGACAGACACCCGCCAGCCATCTTATGCAACAAAAGTCGCATGTCTGTCGATGGAACCGGTCTCATGTACGTGGACATGTAAAGTTGGTCCGGGCCGCTTCATCCCATAATGCCGCTGAATCAAGAAAGACCAAAGAGGGAAGCAATCCAAACATCAACGCCCACAAACCCCTTTGTGTTCTACTCGTGAAAACATCTACGCAAGAACCTGGCTCATGATGCCACTGTTGGGGAACGTTGCATGGGAAACAAAAAATTTCCTACGCTCACCAAGATCAATCTAGGAGATGCATCTACGAGGGAAGAGTCGGATCCACATACCCTTGTAGATCGCGATGCGGAAGCGTTGCAAGAACGCGGATGAAGGAGTCGTACTCGCTGCGATTCAGATCGCGGTTGATTCCGATCTAAGCGCCGAACAACGGCGCCTCCGCGTTCAACACACATGCAGCCCGGTGACGTCTCCCACGCCTTGATCCAGCAAGGAGAGAGGGAGAGGTTGGGGAAGACTCCATCCAACAGCAGCACGACGGCGTGGTGGTGGTGGAGGAGCGCGGGACTCCAGCAGGGCTTCGCCAAGCGCTGCAAGAGACGAGGAGGGAGAGGGGTAGGGCTGCGCCAAGAGGGAGACGTTCTCATGTGTCTAGCAGCCCCAAGACCTCACATATATATAGGGGGAAGGGGGGGCTGCGCCCCCTTTAGGGTTTACCACCCCTAGGGGTGCGGCAGCCCCCAAAAACCCATCTAGGGTGCGGCCAAGGGGGGAGAGAGAGAGGGGGCGCCCTAGGGTGGGCCTTAAGGCCCATCTGGACCTAGGGTTTGCCCCCCTCCACTCTCCATGCGCCTAGGGACTTGGTGGGGGGGCGCACCAGCCCCCTTGGGGCTGGTCCCCTCCCACACTTAGCCCACGCAGCATTCAGGGGCTGGTGGCCCCACCTGGTGGACCCCCGGGACCCTCCCGGTGGTCCCGGTACATTACCGATATCGCCCGAAACTTTTCCGGTGACCAAAACAGGACTTCCCATATATGAATATTTACCTCCGGACTATTCCGGAACTCCTCGTGACGTCCGGGATCTCATCCTGGACTCCGAACAACATTCGGTAACCGCGTACATACTTTCCCTATAACCCTAGCGTCATCGAACCTTAAGTGTGTAGACCCTACGGGCTCGGGAACCATGTAGACATGACCGAGACAACTCTCCGGCCAATAACCAACAGCGGGATCTGGATACCCATGTTGGCTCCCACATGTTCCACGATGATCTCATCGGATGAACCACGATGTCAAGGATTCAATCAATCCCGTATACGATTCCCTTTGTCTATCGGTATAGCACTTGCCCGAGATTCGATCGTCGGTATACCGATACCTTGCTCAATCTCGTTACCGGCAAGTCTCTTTACTCGTTCCGTAACACATCATCCCGTGATCAACTCCTTGATCACATATTGTGCACATTATGATGATGTCCTACCGTGTGGGCCCAGAGATACCTCTCCGTCATACGGAGTGACAAATCCCAGTCTCGATTCGTGCCAACCCAACAGACACTTTCGGAGATACCTGTAGTGCACCTTTATAGCCACCCAGTTACGTTGTGACGTTTGGTACACCCAAAGTATTCCTACGGTATCCGGGAGTTGCACAATCTCATGGTCTAAGGAAAATATACTTGACATATAGAAAAGCTTTAGCATACGAACTACACGATCTGTGCTAGGCTTAGGATTGGGTCTTGTCCATCACATCATTCTCCTAATGATGTGATCCCGTTATCAACGACATCCAATGTCCATGGTTAGGAAACCGTAACCATCTATTGATTAACGAGCTAGTCGTCTAGAGGCTCACTAGGGACATGGTGTTTGTCTATGTATCCACACATGTATCTGAGTTTCCTATCAATACAATTCTAGCATGGATAATAAACGATTATCATGAACAAGGAAATATAATAATAACCAATTTATTATTGCCTCTAGGGCATATTTCCAACAGCTTTCTCCGTCACGAGACCTAAAGTTATATATATAGTTCATGTCTCGATGAATTTCATGAAGAGGATAAAACTTAGTATAAAAGAGAGACATAAGCTCTTGCCAATCAAGCAAGTGCGAGTTATCGAGAAGCTTATACCAATCTGAAGCTTTATCTATAAGTGATACGGCGAACAATTTCCTCCTGACAAACTCCCTTGATACACCTGCAAGCTTAAATAATGAACATAATTGTGACAGATATAGCAAGTGTTCACCGGGATGTCTGTCTCCTGCGTAACGATTACCCAAAACATAATCGATAATACCAGCTGGTATTTTATAGGGCACAATTTAAGTAGGGGGAGGAGCAACCACCACAGGTGTGGGGCGTCTTCCCGCAAGCAACGATCCAATAGCGAGGTTGTCCATAAGCATAACTAGTGAAATAAAAACAAGAAACAAAAAGATTTAATTGCAAGATCTAAAGATATACCTTCAAGCACTCACTTCCCCGGCAACGGCGCCAGAAGTAGCTTGATGTCTACACACGCTTCTACTCTTGTAGACTATGTTGGGCCTCCAAGCGCAGAGGTTTGTAGGACAGCAGCAATTTCCCTCAAGTGGATGACCTAAGGTTTATCGAACTCAGGGAAGTAGAGGTTGAAGATGGTCTCTCTCAAGCAACCCTGCAACTAAGATACAAGAAGTCTCTTGTGTCCCCAACACACCTAATACAACTAGGAGTTGCATAGGTGCACTAGTTCGGCGAAGAGATGGTAAAATATGGATGATAGGAGTGGCAAAGCAAAGTAATATAAATCTGTAATAAAAAGTGCAGCAAGCAAACAAGTGGTAAACGTGAGCACAAATGGTATTGCAATGGTGGAAACAAGGCCTAGGGATCATACTTTCACTAGTGGCAACTCCCAACAACATTAACATTATCGAATCACATGATATTTCCCATAAAACATGCAATGGAGACGCACCCGGAGGTCATTCCTTCATGGTCAAGAGAGGACGAGAATTATGTAGGGCTACAAAAGCACACCTCAAAGTTCATAGTTCTCAATCTAAGGATTTCCCAATGTCACCGCGGCCATCCAAAGAGAGTTCCACAATCACCACAACATATCTAAAGGATAGTCAAAGACAAGCACCAAGAGACTCTCAATCTTCAATCAACACACAAGAGAGGAAATCACTCATGAAAATATTTTTCTAATCCATGTCCAATAGACCGCTGTCACCTTGGTCTCGGGGATTATACTAGATAAAGACAAGTGAGTACATCAATCCAATACATAAAGGAAGGGGAAATATCATGGGATCACCCTAGATTAACATAGCCTATGATCACAACGAAGATCACATCATGGGAGAGAGAGATAACCACATAGCTACACGTACGAGCCCTCGACCCCGGAGAAGACTACTCACACATGGACATGGTGAGGAGGTTAGTCCAAATATTGTGCACTTTTGCAACCATTAGTAGGTTAGTCCAAATATGATCAAAAGTGTATGGAAGTGCATAAATATCATTGCAATATCACACAAAAAGGATATGGAGCAAGCAGAAATTATAGATACGTTTTGGACGTATCACATGCTGAGTCGAGTCTCGTCCTTGGTTAGGGTTGATAGTGCTTAGCAGCGGCTAACCCCTAGCTTAGAGGTCGAGTCTTGGTCTTTCCTCTTTCTTCCTTGGTTTACAAGACGCACATGCATCCTTGCCGAGGCCACATGAAGGGAGGAGAGAAGAACAAATCAGTATTTGGGCCCCGGCAAGCCAGCATTGCCGGAGGCTACAAGAGCAAGAGTTCGCCCGCGGCAGACCAGGGTTGCCGGGGGCTGCAATCTCAGATAAGTCCTTTTTCCCTTGTCATGCATTCTGTTATGGACTGAGGTATGTGAAACCTCGTTCTTTTCCTTGAGCTACCGTGCTCCCATAACTCTAGGTCCTAAGGCTCGTCCCTAGGACCAAGTTTGGTCGTAGCCGCGACAGCAAAAGGATAGAACGAGGAGCCTAGGCCCGCCTCATCCCTGCCTCCGCCAAGAGCGTGAGAAAGGTCAAGCGAAGTGGGGAAACGGCAGGGCTTGTTGCCGGGCGAGAGAATGTTCATCTTGAGGATATCAGGCATTTATTCCCTGTTGTGGGTTTTTACCTACGAACAAAAAGACCGGCAGACATTCCTTTTTCATTAAAAACATTCCATTCAGGTATAGTCCATAGGGAATGAAAAACATGGATAAGGAACATTACAAGTTTTAAACTTTACAAATGCCCGAAGGCTTACAGACTAAAAAGAGATAAGATGCCCGTAATGTCTTTCTTGTCCCTCTCCTCGGGAGGTAGGTCAAGGAGGCGAGAAGGACAAAAGGGGTGCCTAGGCGAGCTACGGGTGACAGAAGGTACCGAGAAGACATCCCGGCGGCCTCCCCAGGGCTGGACGGTGATGACGGCGCCGGGGGCTGAGCTCGAAGACGAGGCGGCAGGATGTCAGTAGGAGACAAAGGCGTCGGTGCCCGCGTACTCCGACATGACGACCTTGCCGCCCACCTTCTTCCTCTTCCTCTTCCTCTGCCTTCCTACGCCAGCCGCCAAGGAGACGACCCCGAGAAGTTCAAGGAGCGGCGACGCGGATGATGGGGTCGCCGGTGCCACCAGGAGCGGCGCCCGACACCTAGTCGTACCCGTCGTCCTGGCGTCCCCCGCCCTCGTCGTCGCTGTCGCTGTCCTCCTCGTCACCCTTGTTCGAGGATGAGTCTTCGTCGTCGGAGAAGCTCTCCATGCAGCACCGCACGCGAGTTCTGAGGTGCCCGAAGACCTTGACGGAGAGGTGGTCATCCCCCATAAGCTTGAAGTGGAGGGTGAGCCCATCGTTCAGGCTGTGGATGCGGGCGAACCGCTTCCATCCTCGACGAAGATACATCACATGAGGGGCGGGGAAGTCGACGACGGCTCGCGTGCCATTGATCCCACAACCCCTCATGGTCAACCGCAACGACTCCGGCGGGTTCGCCTCCATCTCCCGCGCAAACGGGGTCGGGAGACAAAGGCGACGGCGTGGCGACCCCCGCATCCTAATGAAGAATTCACAGGGGTCATCTCCAACATGACCTTCCACCTGAGGAGGAGCTGCTGGCGGGGGCGAGGCCGGCGAGCCGCCCCGCCTTCCTCTTCCCCGAGCACCCCGGCCTCGCCCCTCCCTCTCCCCCTCGTAGCTGGTTCAGCCACTGCGGATGCAGGAGAAGGGGGGACGCGCTATCGAGCGGCGACCCTCGCCCCCACCGTTGAGGAGCCGGGGTTTTCCTTCTTCATGGCGGATAGAAGAAAGGGGCAGAAGCTGGAGAAGAAAGAAGATGGAGGAGTGTGGAGCGCCGTCCCCTCCCTCAGCCCTTTATAAAGGGGCGGGGCTGGAGCTCGACCGCCCCGCTCGGCCAGTCAAGACGCAGAAGGCGAGGAGGGCTGGGACCGACCCGCCGCCCCAACCAACGACGGCTCGTTTTCCCGCCTCCACTGCTCGCCACCTCGAACGCATGGAGGGCATGTGGCGAACGCGCCGGACCGAAGGGACGGATGAGGCGACTTCTCCCCACCCCGTGATCATGGGGGGTGGACGCCTAGCAGACTGCGCCTCGGCCTCATCCAGTCAGCGAGCCACGCCCCCACACCTTCCCCGGTTATGGGAAAGGCGCGGGCCGCCTCCTTTCACATTTACTGCGACGTGACGCATGCGTGCGGAAACCGCCCCACGCATGCCGCCCACGTCACGCACGCCCCTCCACCCCGCGCCGCTCACGCGGGCCATGGGAGGTGCAGCGCGCGAAAATTCTATCGCGGTGAGAACAACCCCGCCTGCCCGCGCACCGTTCTGGGCCTGGCACAACAACGTGTCGCGCTTATGTGTGGCCCAGGCACGGGGGCTCCTGTCGGTGTACAAAAAGAGGGGTGCACTTTTTGTACCCCTATGACTGTGCAGGGGCAGTCTGAGCCACGGTGCCATTCCACCAAGCAAGGCAAGGGAGGAAAGCCGGGGCAAGACTGAAGCTCGGTGAAGACTGGAGCAACACCAAGAACAAGACCACGAAGAGCAAGGGGGACGAAGCGGTTTTCCCTGGCAAGATCCTTGTCGGGGCCGGCTCTAGCGGCCCCGGCAAGGCCCTTGCCGCGGCAGCTCGCCCCCCCCCCCCGCCTATGGAGCGAATCGCCCTTGAGTCCGCCACCCCCATGGGGGGAGGATTCGGGAGATGTCCCCGTGGTGGCATGCAGATCTTTGTGAAGACCTTCAAGATCAGATACAAGGTAAAAAGACGACGACCCTTGGCGGGATCCCAGCCAAGGGGATCCACAAGGCCCCCGGCAAGCACCTTGCCGGGGATGACAGCAGGCGCCGCGGCAAGACCCTTGCCGGGGCCCCGGCAAGGTCCTTGCCAAGGACACCCACGGGGCCACCATCAGGCCCGCGCCAACTGGGTCTCCACCGACCCACGCATCTCCCGACCCAACCAGCTGGACAGGCTCCTGCGTGGCAACCCACAGGTCTTCGTGGAGGCCCGCCGTTGCGCCACCTCAGCTGCCTGTCTGCCTACATGGCACCTCAAGCACCGCTGGCCAGGGCGCGTGTCGACACGAGGAGGAGCGGCGACGGACAAGACGGGCGTCTCCCCTCGTCCCCGATAAAGCAAGGACACCTAAGCAGGGCGCATTAAATGCACCTTGTCCTGTAATGCGAGGGATAACCTCGCATTACTGTACCCTTTCCACCTCCTGTGTGCCACTGTGGCGACCCCTTTTTCCCTATAAAAGGAGACCCGAGGCGACCAGGAGAAGGATTCGGCTTTTCGAAACCCCTCACGACTCTTTTGGAGCTCCTCGTTAGCTGAAGAACACCACATATAATCCACCAAAGCAGGAGTAGGGTTTTACGCATCCTTGCGGCCCGAACCTGGGTAAAGGAACCGTGTCCCGGTCGTTAGATCCGCTCTTCTCTCAACCCCGCGCCCCGCAACCGTAGTAGGGATTCTTGTGATCCCATAGGTGTCGATCCAAATACACCGACACAGTGGCTCCCAAGTTATATTGTCTATCACCTAGTACAGCACTCCTGAGAACACTAAGATCTAGGACACACATGTGACAAGCTTTATCTTTACCATTTATGCATCTACCAATAAAGAGAGCAAAGTAATGAATAGCAGAAAAATGGATGCTCCCTATGGTGGCCTCTGTGATTTCTCTAGATTCCCCCACTGTGATACTAGCAAGGAATTCTCTAAATTCAGATTTGCGAGGATCACCCATATTGCCCCACTGTGGGAGCTTACAAGCATCATTAAAATCCTCTAAGTCCATGGTATAGGATTTATCATACAGGTCAAACAGTATCGTGTGAGAATTATGTGAAGATGGAAATTTAAACCTTCTCACAAAGCTATCAGTTAAGCCATGGTATTGAGGGCACTTATCTTGTATGAAGCCCTCGAGGTCAGCGTTGCGCACATATGCGTAAAATTCATCCTTGGTGCCAACCTAATCCATAAAGTCATCTGATGGCCATTCACAAGGCTGCACGTCAGCATCCCTCGGTAGTTCATCGTACGGCTCACGGAACGCGAGCCTCGGTTCTTGCTTCCTTGAAGAACCACCTTGGAAGCTTTTCCTATGCATTTTCCTGAATTTTTCTGAAATTTTTAGTAACTCAAAATAAAAGTTAACCGAACTCAACAAGATTGATAGCAACAACTCCTACTAGTGCCTAGAGGCTATATCATGCATTAGAACTACTTGGGACAAAGAAAATTTGACATGCAAGCTCAAGAACAAGGTCACCACAGCAGCAAAAAATTGCAATAAATAGAACAGTAGAACAAAAACTAATTGGACCAATGGAGGAGTCACATACCAAGGAACAATCTCCCCAAACAGTTTGATGAATGGTGCTTTGAGCAAGGAGATCGAAAATGGCAGCAAGATGACCTAGAACTCGGGTTTGAGCTAGTTCGTGATTTTTTTGGGAGGAAGAAGAAGAGTGTGGTGCAGGAATAAGTGGGGGGGGGCGTGGGGCCCACGAGGCAGGGGGCGGTGCCCTGGCAGGGGGGACGCACCCTGGACCCTTGCGGCTAGGTGCTGGCTCCCCTCGCTGTGTGTTCTGTGCCATATTTCCTCAAATAATCTAGAAAAAATCATATTTCATTTTCATGGCATTTGGACGACTTTTATTTTCGGGGATTTTTATATTGCACGGATAAGGCTCAAAACAGACAGAAAATACTATTTTTGTTTTATTTATCCTAATTAGCAGAAAGTAAAGGGAGGGTACAAAAGGTTTGTTCTATCTAGATTCACCTATCTCATGCTCATCAAAAGGAATCCATTGACAAGGTTGATCAGGTCTTGTTAATAAACTCTTTCCGAATAACATGAAATCGGAGAATTTTCGAATAACACTAGGTTACCTCAATGGGGATATGTATGTCCCCAACAACAAGAATGTCATATGTCTTCTTGATAGTAGTAAGAGGGAATTCAAAACCTCCAATAGTGATAGTTGAATTTTTTCCAATATAATTGATATTGTGGACCTGAGGTTGTTTCCTCGGAAAGTGTACCGTATGCTCATTACCATTGACATGAAAAGTGACATTGCCTTTGTTGCAATCAATAATAGCCCCTGCAGTATTCAAAATGGTCTACCAAGGATAATAGACATACTATCGTCCTCGGGAATATCAAGTATAACAAAGTCCGTTAGAATAGTAACATTTGCAACTACAACAGGCACATCCTCACAAATACCAACATCTATAGCAGTTGATTTGCCAGCCATTTGCAAAGATATTTCAGTAGGTGTCAACTTACTCAAGTCAAGTCTAAGATATAAAGAGAGAGGAATAACACTAACACCGGCTCCAAGATCACACAAAGCAGTTTTAACATAGTTTTTCTTAATGCAGCAAGGTATAGTAGGTACTCCTGGATCTCCTAGTTTCTTTGGTATTCCACCCTTAAAAGTGTAATTGGCAAGAATGGTGGAAATTTCTACTTCGGGTATCTCTCTTTTGTTGGTAATAATATCCTTCATATACTTAGCATAAGGATTTGTTTTGAGCACATAAGTCAAACGCATATGCAAAAATATAGGTCTAATCATTTCAGCAAAGCGTTCAAAATCCTCATCATCCTTTTTCTTGGATGGTCTCGGAGGAAAAGGCATGGGTTTCTGAACCCATGGTTCTCTTTCCCTACCGTGCTTCCTAGCAACAAAGTCTCTCTTATCACAACGTTGATTCTTTGATTGTGGGTTACCAAGATCAACAACAGGTTCAATCTCTACATCATTATCATTGCTAGGTTGAGCATCATCATGAACATCATCATTAATATTATCACTAGGTTCATGTTCATTACCAGATTGTGTCTCAGCATCAGAAACAGATATATGATTGGGATTCTCATGTGTGTCAGCTACAAGTTCACTAGAAGCATGCAAAGTTCTATCATTTTTCATTTTCTTCTTCTTAGAAGAACTAGGTGCATCTAAATTAGCTCTCTGAGAATCTTGCTCAATTCTCTTAGGGTGGCCTTCAGGATACAAAGGTTCCTGAGTCATTCTGCCACCTCTAGTCACAACTCTAATGGCATTATCATTATTCTTACTATTTAATTCATTGAGCAAATCATTTTGAGCCTTAAGTACTTGTTCTACTTGAGTGGTAACCATGGAAGCATGTATACTAATGAGTTTTAATTCACCTTTAGCTCTAGACGTATAATCACTCAAGCGTTCTATCGTATAAGCATTGTGTTGTAATTGTCTACCAACATAAGCATTGAAGTTCTCTTGTTTCACAATAAATTTGTCAAACTCATCTAAGCATTGGCTAGCAGACTTAAAACGAGGAATATCACCTTCATCAAATCTATAAAGAGAACTTACCTTTACTACCTGTGTCGGGTTATCAAGACCATGTATTTCTTCAATAGGCGGTAAATTGTTAACACCTTCAGCTTTAATACCCTTTTCTTTCATAGATTTCTTTGCCTCTTGCATATCTTCAGGACCGAGAAATAGAACACCTCTTTTCTTCGGAGTTGGCTTAGGGGCTGGTTCAGGAAGTGTCCAATTATTTTCATCGGCCAACATATTACTCAATAATAATTCAGCTTGTTCAACTGTTCTTTCCGTGAAAACACAACCAACACAATTATCTAGGTGGTCTCTGGAATCATCGGTTAGTCCATTATAAAAGACATCAAGTATATCATGCATCTCAAGAGGATGATCAGGCAAAGCATTGAGTAATTGGAGAAGCCTCCCCCAAGCTTGTAGGAGACTCTCTTCTTAATTTGCACAAAGTTATATATTTCCCGTAAGGCAGCTTGTTTCCTATGGGCGGGAAAATATTTAGTAGAGAAGTAATACATCATATCCTGGGGACTACGCACACAACCAGGATCAAGAGAATTAAACCAAGTCTTAGCATCACCCTTTAATGAGAAAGGAAATAACTTAAGGATATAGTAATAACGAATCTTTTCGTCGTTGGTGAACAGGGTGGCTATATCATTCAACTTAGTAAGATGTGCCACAACAGTTTCAGATTCATAGCCATGGAAAGGATCAGATTCAACTAAAGTAATTAACTCATGATCAATAGAGAATTCATAATCCTTATCAGTAACACATATAGGTGAAGTAGCAAAAGCAGGGTCATTTTTCATTCTAGCATTCAAAGACTATTCTTTCAGCTTAGCTAATAATTTCTTAAGATCATATCTATCGTTGCAAGCAAGAGTCTCTAGCAGTTTCTTCATCCATAACATAACCCTCAGGAACAACAGGCAATTCATATCTATTGGGAGAAGCCTCATCATCACTTTCATAAATATCATCAGTTTCAATATTTGCATTCTCTCTAACCTTAGTAATGTGTTCATCTAGAAATTCACCTAGTCGCACAGTATTATCAAGTATAGAAGTAGTTTCACCATACATAGCAGAAGTGGCATCATCAAGAACGTACGACATATCAAATTCAATAGCATGAGTAGGTGTCGCAATTTACCCATAACAGAAGGAGAATCAAGTGCAGAGCTAGATGGCAGTTCCGTACCTCCTCTCGCAGTTGAGGGTAAGATCTTGGTTTTTGAGTCCTTCAAATTCTTCATAGTGATCAACAGATATAAATCCCAAGTGACTTATAGAATAGAGCTAGGCTCCCCGGCAACAGCCCTAGAAAATAGTCTTGATAACCCACAAGTGTAGGGGATCGCAACAGTTTTCGAGGGTAAAGTATTTAACCCAAATTTATTGATTCGACACAAGGGGAGCCAAAGACTACTCTTAAGTATTAGCAGCTGAGTTGTCAATTCAACCACACCTGGAAAATTAGTATCTGCAGCAAGATAATTTAGTAGCAAAGTAATATGATAGTGGCAGTAGCAGCAATAAAAGTACCGATATTGTTTTTGTAGTTTTTGTGATAGTAACAACGGAAAAGTAAATAGCAACTAGCAATATGGGAAAAGCTCGTAGGCATTGGATCGGTGATGGGGAATTATGTCGGATGCAATTCATCATGTAGAAGTTATAACCTAGGGTGACACAGAACTAGCTCCAATTCATCAATGCAATGTAGGCATGTATTCCGAATATAGTCATACGTGCTTATGAAAAAGAACTTGCATGACATCTTTTGTCCTACCCTCCCATGGCAGCGGGGACCTATTGTAAACTAAAGGATATTAAGGCCTCCTTTTAATATAGTACTGGACCAAAGCATTAACACATAGTGAATACATGAACTCCTCAAACTATGGTCATCACCGGGAGTGGTCCCGATTATTGTCACTTCGGGGTTGCCGGATCATAACACATAGTAGGTGACTATAGACTTGCAAGATAGGAGCAAGAACACACATACTGTCGGGGAAACTGATCCACAAAGAGCAGATCGAGGCGAAGCACACGAGCAGTTTACCCAGGTTCGGGCCGCACGGATGCGTAAAACCCTACTCCTGCTTTGTGGTTTGTATTGAGTTCTTGCTCGGGAGCGCTGAATGCTACAGTACACACCAGCAGCTAACGAGATCGAGCGTCAGAGTGTTCGAACCTCCTCTACGTTGCGCATGGGTCTCCTTTTATATGCTCAAGGGGTCACCGATAGGTGGCAACGCATATGAGGGTAAAAATGGGAAAGTGTTGCGGTTGGTACATCTACTTGTACAGTGTATCATACCTAACCCTGACGGCAGGGGACAAGGGCATTAAATGCCCGTCTGTGTCGCCCAAACAGTGCAAAAGGGGGCCGTCAGGGACGCCACCGTTCGCCACGGCGGCAAACTTGTCAGCGCCGCTTGCCATCGCTCACCGCCGGCTACACAGCCTCCCGCCACGTACGCCTGGAAGGGTCCTAGAGCGACACGCGGGTGGATGCGCTGGAGCGCTGGTACAGGGTGGTAGTTTGCCGCGGCAAGCGCCTTGCCGCGGTCGTTGTCTTGTCGTGTCCGGGATCTTGCCGCTCACCGGGCCTTGCCGGGACGCATGGCGCGTCGCGGCGAGTTCCTTGAGATGCCTTGGTTGGCCTTCCCGGCAAGCTCCTCTTGCCGGGGCCTTGTCTCCTTGGCTTGAATACTTTGTTCTTGAATGGCTCCAAAAGAACCACAGAGGACCTTGGCGGTCACCCGGCAAGCCTTGCTGCAGGACGCTGCGACTGCCCGTGCACAAGTTCGGGATACTAGGGTACCCCTACTCTAGTACACCAACAGGAGCCCCTGGGCCTGGGCCATACACGGTGCCGAGCGCTGTTGGGCCAGGCACAAAACAGGGCACGGGCACGCGCGGCCTGGGTTGCGCCGTATCTTACTCCGTATCCACCGCGCCCTCCCTTAACGACACGCGTTAAATGCGGCGTCGTGGGAGAGATCGTGGGCGGTTTATTTATTCGGAAAGGCGGAACGTCCGCCCCCTCCCTCCTTATAAGCAGGGGAAACAGGGGCAGTTCGCCCATCCGCCCGTTGCTACTCCATCCTTGAGAACCTCCGCCGCTCCCCTTCTTCCCAAAGCTGAAAGAGAGCAGCGCTCCGCCCCCCATCGCCACCGGCACCACCAACGCCGTCGACCTCCTTCACCACTTCCGCAATGGCTCCAAAAACCGACAAGGGGAAGGGTGCGAAGTCGGCCGAGGCGCAGCGGCTCGCGGCGCTGCGAAAGGAGCGGGCTGTCTTCCCCCCCAAGCTTGCCGCGAGGGAGCTGAGGGAGAACTACTACCTCTTCTGGTCGGGGGAGACGGGGGCGCACCCGCGCACGAAGGTACTTCCAGCCATCGCTTGGAGAACGGCTCCGACTGGATACCCTTTCTTTGCCTTGTTCTTCTACTGCGGGCTCTGCCCGCCTTTCTCTGAATTTTTATGTGACATTATGAACACCTACGGGCTCCGCCTCCTTGACTTCACCCCAACGCCGTTCTGACCATGGCAATTTTCGCACACCTCTGCGAAAACTTTGTCCGAGTCCACCCCAATGTAGCCCTTTTCCGCCACTTCTTTATGCCCCGAGTTGAGAGAGGAGAGCCTTTATCCCTCGGAGTCTCCTGGATCTCGAGGGCCCACAAGAAGGAAGCTTATCTGGAGGGAGAGCTCTGCGGCAAGTGGGAGGAGTGGAGAGCGAACTGGTGCTGGATCGTCGAGGAGAACCCGCAGCCATTTACTGCTTGGCGCCAAACCCCAGTAGTGCGCGGCAGCGACTGGAGCAACTTGGCCCCGGAAGACGATAGGTTGAAGATTGCCGTCGCCCGGATCCAACGCCTCAGGCTTGTTGGGCTCACTGTAGGCGCAGTTGGCGCATATTTCCTTCGCCGCCGCATCGCCCCCCTGCAGGAGAGGAAGAGACCCGCCTGGGAGTTCGAGAATGCGGCGGACATCATGAGGCTGCGCCCGGGCCTCAACTTCAACTTCACCGTCCTAGAGCTCAATGCGATGCTCCAGGAGCTGTTCAAGTATGACCCCAATCATCCCGAAGTGTTCAGGTTGCCGAGGGGTGTCGTTTCGCTGTGCAACAACTCCGCGCTCAGCCGCATCCCCGCAATGATGCCGCTGTGCGACTCTCATGAGATCGACCCAACTTGCCAAGAGCCTGCAGATGACACCGTGCAGGAGTTCTTCGACAACTTGGAAGAAGTGCCGATTCGCCCCGACGAGAAGAAGGGCCTCACCCGCGACACCACCGATACGGAGTTGGCGCGCATCGCCACCAGGCTGGAAGAGGCGGCGGCAGCCGCAGCCGCGGGTGAGTTCGGATTCACCGTGGAGGAGGCAGAGGCAGCAAAGGCGGCATGCCTTGCCGAGCGAGGGGAATTTGCCGGCGAGGGGGAGCTTGCCAGGCAAGACGCCGAGTCAAGAGAGCCCGCCGAGCAGGGCGTCGAGTCAAGCGGGCCCGCCGAGGATACGAGCGGCTCGCTGGAGATCGACTCCTCTTCCTCCTCATCTTCAGGCAGTTCACTGCTAGCAGAGCCTCCAGCTCCACCAAGAAGGCGTCTCCGCAAGGCCGGGGACGTACCGGAGCGGCAAACGAGTCAACAGTTGCCGCGCCGCGCGACACGCTCCACCGCGGCAAGCACGGTTGCCGCGGGAGCACCTCGCACTTCTGCAGCAACTGGAGCGGGGTCTTCCCGGACCACCGCTTCTGCTCCTGCCGCCCCTCACGCCACGGCGACAGCCGGAGCAGGGTCGTCTCAGACCACCGCCACTGCTCCCGTCAAGCAGCCAAGGGAGCCTACTCCTCCGCCTCCTCACGCCGGGCGTGAGCCGGACTTCAACTTCTCCGCGCTCAGCTCCGACGAGGAAGAAGAAGAGTAAGATTCTTGTTGTTCTTGTATTTCTTCAATTCTTGCTGTTTTTTGTCTTGTATCTCATTTGCTTCATTCCGGACTTATTCCTTTTTAGAACTCTGGCTCAGAGGGCGGCAAAGAGAGCCAAGGTCCCGGTGATTGTCATCGAGGACGAGCCCACCGTGACAGCAGGGGGTGTGCCCGAGACAAACTTGCCGGACCCGGCAACTAATCTTCAGAGCAGCCCCCAGCGCAGCCCCCAGCGTAAGTGTATGGTTCACTTTCCGCTGTTAGGCGCGCGTGGGTGTTCTTTCGTCACTGACATTTGTTTGTTGATTTGTGTAGGAGCAGAGCAGCCACACCAGGAGCCCCCGGAGACCGCCCCCGACGTGCCATCTGCTTCGACTACGCCGCCAAGGGGAAGCTCTCCGGCAAAGGAGAGTCCTCCGGCGAGGGGGAGTTCTCCGGCGAGGGACAGCTCTCCAGCGAGGGACAGCACCAGCGGCCCTCCGCCGGCGGAGACCACGACTGCGCCGCCAAGGGAAAACTCTCCGGCAAGGGAGCCTGCCGAGGAGCCGGCCCGCGCAGGTAATCCTCTCGCTTCAAACTTCCTTTGGGCTTTTCTTCTTTTGATTCTTCTTTTTGGATATTTGTTTGACTGTTTTTCTCCCCTTTCCGGCCGTCAGATCCATCTGCTGCAGAGCCGATGGAGACAGAGGCTGCTGGCGAGGAGAATACGCGCGGCAACACCAGTGACGCCGCTGTCACCGAAGAAGCGGCCGGTGCTGACGATCCCGCCGGCGACGAGGCCGCCAAGGCTGCCGCCGCAGCAGCTGGCGAGGGGTCCGGCGATCGCACTGATGGCCCTGAGGCCGCAGGAGCGCCAGGCGCTACGCCGACCGCCGATTCCTCCGCCGCTGCCGCAGCGCCAGGCTCCGAAGAGCCCCAGCCAGGCGTATACCTAAAGGCCGGCGATGGCATCTTCATCAACCTCCCCTGGGCGTCGATGTCCAGGGCGCCGGTCGAGGGAGAAAGCTTTGACGGAGAAGTGCTCGCCTCCGACGGGCTGACGCTTGTCGACGCGCCAAGTAGCAGCAGCGGCGAGCCTGAGGAGGAGCGGCTGCTGCGTAAGCTGTTGTCGCTCTACCGCGCTCGGCAAGTCAAGCTGGAGTCCCGCGAGGCGCTTGCCGCAAAGGTGGGAGCCGACATTGAGAAACGCGTGGAGGAGCTCCGGGCCCTCAACCAGGCAGCTCTCCGGTCCCTGGCAGAGGAGCGGGAGCAACTTGCCGAAGAGCAGACGGCCTTCTTCCTCGAGAAGGCCGAAGTCGAAGAGCAACAGCGGCTTGCCGCCGAGAATCTATCTGCGCGAGAAGGCGAGCTGGCGCAGCGGAAATTCAACCTCGACAGCCACGAGGAGGAGCTTGCCGCGCGCGAGCAATCACGTGGTGGAGCCCTCAAGCAAGCAGAGGACGCTGCCGCAGCTGCCAAGGTCGCTAAGAAGGAGTTGGAGACGAAAGTGGCGCAGCTCGAGGCCGATCTCAAGGCGAGAGGTGAAGAACTTTCCACGCTCAAGCATGAGCGGGAGAAGGACGCCCACAACCACTCAGAGCTGCAGGTCCGCCTCGCTGAGAAGGGCAAGGAGCTTACCGCCGCCAAGGACTCCAACGCGGATCTTGAGTTGAAGCTGACCACTTTGACCAAGACGCTGGACGGTGCCAGGGAGCGGGAGGCGACCTTGAAGGAGGAGATCAAGGCCGAGAAGGCGCTGCTGGCGAGTGCTGCTGCCATCCAAAATACTTTCAGGGAGACCGTCGAGCACTGGAAGCAGCTGGCGCAGCTGGGGATGGAGGATCTCGAGTACTCCTCCGATGAGAACCTCCAACCCAGCGCCAAGCTCACTTTGTTCTTCAAGGGCGTGGCGACGGCCCTCCAGCGACTCCGGGAGACGACTCCAAAGCGGCTGGCCGACGAGTCGCGCAAGATCTGCGCGGGAGCTCTCCAAAAGGTGTTGGTGAAGGTGGCCTTCTGCAACCCGGGCCTCAACCTCACCAACGTCCTCAAGTCCCTGCCGCCGGATGCTGATCTGGAGGTGCTCAAGGCCCTTGTCGCACCCATTGTGGACAAGGTGAGTGGGATCAAGAGGGTTGAGGGCGATCGCGTAGATTAGGCCGCCCGTTTTCTTCTTTCCTTGTCGCTTCTGATTATGTTATGAAAACAATCTGTTAGAGCTGCGACAAGCTACCTTGTAATATAACTCTATTTTGGGTCATGATCACAATGTTATTCCCTTTACTTGATTCCTTCCTTTGTATGTTTTTGCCCTACGCTTTTAGGGAACTTGCCGGCGCAGGCACCTTAGCCGCGAGCGCTGAGTGCGGAACGTCAGCAGCCTGCTGGCGGTGCTGCTACCGACAAGAAACCTCGTCGCAACTAGTCGCAGCTCACTTAAGTTGTTGAGCGAACTTGAAACAAAGTTGTTGAGAGGACTCGAAACAAAGTTGTTGAGCGAGCTCGAAACAAATTTAAGGGCGCAACTAGCTACGAGTTGGTTCCTCCGCGCACAGGTTTTCCATAGAAAGCACGGTCGTTCAAGGAAGATAACTTAAAAATTTAAAAATCTGATTACTCAAACTTTGGCAACTTAGCTTTTCTGTTGTTTGCTTCCCGATAAGGCGAAACTTTCTTGAACGACGCCTGGTCCATACCACTATCTTCTCCTTCCCCCCGGCAAACTTGTGGGCGAGGGAACCTTCCTTTGCTTGAGAAAAAGAAAGAAGAGAAAACAAAGATATGGAGCCTTAAGGCTCGTTATTGCTTACCGGGTGCAGGTGCTGCACAAAGTGTTAGATAACACATGCAAAAAATAGAAAGCATGAAATTGAAAAGATGTGTGGAGCACATGAGATTTACTGGTGCACGGGGTCTGCGCCCGGCTTTGTACAAAGGATTACATGCAACAGCGGCAAGACTTGTACAAAAGGTGGTTGCCGAAACGGGTTCCGTCAACCGCGCCTTACCGGTAAAACTTACGAAGATGCTTGATGTTCCAGGAGTTGCTCACCGGAAAGCCATATTCGGTCTCAAGGCGGACAGCGCCAGGCCTAGTGACTCGTTTCACCCGGTAAGGGCCTTCCCACTTTGGCGTCAACTTGTTGGAATTCTTGGCGGACTGAACGCACCGAAGAACAAGGTCGCCTTCCTCGAGACTTCTGGCATTAACTTTGCGGCTATGGTAGCGGCGCAAAGCTTGCTGGTAGCGAGCAACTCGTATAGCAGCCTGAAGACGGTCTTCCTCAAGGAGCAGCGCGTCATCTTGTCGCAGCTGCTCTTGCTCGAGCTCATCATAAGCGAGCACTCGAGGTGACCCGTATACGAGTTCCGCGGGGAGAACTGTCTCTGCTCCATAGACTAGAGCGAAAGGTGTCTGTCCAGTGGCTCGATTTGGCGTCGTCCTGATCGACCAAAGAACCACCAGCAGCTCCTCGATCCAGTTTCTTCCGCACTTGTGCAGCCTGTCGAAAGTTCTGGTCTTGAGCCCGCGCAGCACTTCAGCATTTGCCCTCTCCGCTTGACCGTTGCTTCTCGGGTGAGCAACAGAAGCGAGGCAGACCTTGGCGCCAAGATCTTGGACGTACTGCATGAAGGTGCGGCTCGTGAATTGCGTACCGTTGTCGGTGATGATCCTGCTAGGGATCCCGAAGCGGCAAACAATCGACCTGAAGAACTTGACTGCTGACTGTGCGGTCACCTTCCTCACTGCTTCCACTTCCGGCAACTTTGTGAACTTGTCGATTGCAACGTACAAGTACTAAAAGCCCCCGACTACGCGGGGAAAGGGGCCGAGGATGTCGAGCCCCCAGACCGAAAATGGCCAGGATAAAGGGATCGTCTGGAGAGCTTGAGCTGGCTGGTGTATCTGCTTGGAATGGAACTGCCACGCTTCACACTTGGTTACTTGTGCAGTTGCATCCTGGAGGGCTGTAGGCCAAAAGAAACCTTGCCGGAATGCTTTGCCGGCAAGTGGTCGTGTGCCAATGTGGTGACCACATATGCCTCCATGTATCTCTGCTAACAGCTTTTGTCCGTCTTCTCGGGGAATACACTTCAATTTCACACCGTTGAGTCTTCTTCTGTACAGTGTGTTGTCGACAAACTGGTACATACTTGACGGCCGGGCTACTCTTTCCGCTTCTTCTTGCTCGTCGAGAAGTTCTCCTGTCTGAAAGAAACGGACAATCTGTTGTGCCCATGTTGGAGCTTGTGGCTCGACAACTAGGACTAATGGCACATCTGCTGCTGCGGGAACTTCCGCTTCTACGGCGAGAACCTGCGGCTCGGCCGGAGCTTGATGTTCCCCGGCAAGCTTGCCGGAGCAAAACTTGTCGAGAGCGTTTGCTTCAACGGAACAAACCCCAGGGCTTGCCAGAGCAGACTGCCCCTCAGCGCTCTTGGTGTTGATCTTGCGGACCTTCTTGGCGGCGGCTTCTGGAAGCTCTGCCGGAAAATAGTCACCAGAAATCAACTTCCTCTTCTTGCTCTATCCAGTTGATGGCGTTACGGACGGTTGAGTCAGCTTGAGCACAAAGATCCCTGGTTCCACAGGTAACTTAAGTGCGACGCACTTTGACGGGCCATCGGCGATGTCGTTCTGAGCTCTTGGAACATGTTCCATCTGTAGGCCATCAAAGTGCTCTTCAAGCTTTCTCACTTCATCAACGTAGGCTTCCATCAACGGACTCTGATAACTCTTGTTCACTTGGCGGACGACAAGCTGCGAGTCACCCCTGACAATGAGCTTCTTGATCCCAAGGTCTGCCGCGATCCTGAGACCGGCAAGCAAACCCTCATACTCTGTGGTATTGTTCGTTGCTTGCTCCTTGGGAAAGTGCATCTGGACTACGTACTTGAGGTGCTCTCCGGTGGGTGCGACAAGCAGCACGCCAGCACCGGCGCCTTGCAGCGAGAAGGCACCATCAAAGTACATCAGCCACTCTTTGCTTGCTTCCTTGACGGGGATGCTCGTTTCTGGAATTTCTTCATCTGGTGTTGGCGTCCACTCTGCTATGAACTATGCCAATGCTTTGCTTTGGATATTTGAATTGCTCTCAAACTTGAGGCCAAAGCTTGACAGTTCCAGTGCCCACTCAACAATCCTGCCTGTTGCTTCTGGATTCTGCAGTATCCTCTTCAGCGGAAAGCGAGTGACCACTGTGATCTCATGTGCTTGGAAGTAATGGCGCAGCTTTCTCGAGGCCATGAGAAGGCCGAAAAGCAATTTCTGCACACCAGAGTACCTTGACCTAGCCCACTGCAGAAGGGAGCTGACAAAGTAAACTGGGCGCTGCACCATTTTCTTCCGTATCTCCTCTCGCGCCTGCGCAGATCCATCTTTATCGGGACCAGAGCTTGTCGGGGAAGCCCCCTGCTTGTCGCTGGATGTGCCTGCCACGATTGCTGGCTCGTCATATGCCTCCCTCTCCGCTACAAACGCAGCACTAACCACTTGATTGGTTGCCGCTAGGTACAGCAGCAACTTCTCTTGTGGCTTAGGTGCGACAAGTATTGGAGTGGAGGACAGGTATCTCTTCAAGTCTTGCAGCGCAACCTCCGCTTCCGGAGTCCATTTCATTGGACCTGCCTTTTTCAATATTTTGAAAAACGGCAGGGCGCGCTCAGCAGACTTAGAGATAAACCTGCTGAGAGCAGCCACGCAACCGGCAAGTCTTTGTACATCCTTGACGCGCTTCGGTGCTTCAATTTGCTCAATGGCCCTGATCTTGTCGGGATTGGCTTCAATTCCCCTCTGAGACACGAAGAACCCGAGAAGCTTGCCGGAAGGGACTCCAAACACACACGTCTCAGGGTTGAGCTTGAGGCTGATCTTTTGCAAATTTGCAAAGGTCTCGTCTAAATCTTGAATCAGGGTTGCCCTGTCCTTGCTCTTGACCACTATGTCATCCATGTAGGCTTCCACATTTCTGTGAATTTGTGGCTCAAAAGCGGTATGGACTACCCTTGCAAATGTTGAACCAGCATTCTTCACACCGAAAGGCATCCGTATGAAACAGTACGTGCCACACGGGGTGATGAATGCGGTCTTCTCCTCATCCTCTTCTGCCATGAAGATTTGATGGTATCCTGAGTATGCATCAAGAAATGAAAGCAGGTCACATCCGGCCGTGGAGTCAACAATCTGGTCAATGCACGGCAGGGGAAATGGGTCTTTGGGACAAGCTTTATTCACATCGGTGAAGTCGATACAAAGCCTCCATTTCCCGTTTGCCTTCCGCACGACTACAGGATTTGCCAACCACGTAGGATGGAGCACTCCTCTGACAAGGCCTGCTGCTTCCAACTTCTTGATCTCTTCTGCGATGAATTCTTGGCACTCCACTGCTTGTTTCCTAACTTTCTGCTTGACGGGCCGCGCATAAGGTCAGACGACAAGATGGTGCTCAATTACTTTCCTGGGAACACCGGGGATGTTAGACGGCTGCCACGCAAACACGTCGACGTTCGCCCGTGGGAAAGCAATGAGCGCGCTTTCCTATTTACGGTCAAGAGTGGCACTGATGGTGAAGGTACCACCAGTGCCGTCCTCCTTGGCGGACACCTTCTTGGTCTCTGGTGGAGCTGCCATCGTCTTCTTACACTTGTCGGTGGAGCTCGATGGTGCGTCCTCGACGGTAGCGCAGCACTCCGAAGAGGTGCGCTTGCCGGAGTGGGCATCAGAGCTCTTGCCGGACTTGGTCTTCTTCTTCCCCCCGGGAGCTTCAGCGGCAAGTGACTTGCGATTTGTTGCGGCTGCTGCTTCCCGGTAGATCTTGTCGGCGCAGATAAAGGCATCCTTCTTGTCTCCAGGGACAGAGATGACGCTTATCGGGCCTGGCATCTTCAGCATATTGTATGCATAGTGAGAGGTTGCCATGAACTTGGCGAGTGCTGGACGGCCGAGTATCCCATTGTAAGGCAATGGAAAATCAGCAACGTCAAAAGTGACCCTCTCAGTCCTGAAGTTCAGCTCGCCGCCAAATGTCACTGGCAACGTGATCTTCCTCTTCGGCTTGCTCCTTCCCGGGTTGATTCCTTCGAATGTGCCGGTCTCTTTGAGCTCGCTGTCAGGGATCTGGAGTTTTTGGAGTACAGCGGAGGAGATCAGATTCAAGCCGACCCCACCGTCAACTAGCATCTTGGTGACTTTGAGGTTGCGGATAGTTGGTGAAACCAACATCGGCAAGCACCCGACCGCAGTTGTGCGATCAGGGTGGTCCTCAATATCAAAGATGATAGGCGTGCTGGACCATTTCAGAAGCTTGCGTGATTCGACAGGTGGTTCTGCCGCATTGACTTCCCGCACCCACTGCTTGAGTTGGCGGTGTGAAGTATGCAGAGAAGCACCGCCGTCAACGCACAAGACTTTTGTGGCTTTCTGGAACTCCTGCTCACTGGTCTCAACATCATCCATGTCTTCATCGTCGTCGTCATCTTCATCCTTGTTGCAGCCGCGGGGAGGTCTGTCTCCTTGCCGCTGCTTGGCCTTGCACCGGCGTCCTCCCCGGCCGGGGCGCTTCATGCCGGATCCTCCATTACCTCCTTGGGCCTTCTCCTTGTCGCGTCGCTCGTACTTAGCCTTTTGCTGCTCGACGAGCTGCTCGACCCTCTTGCAGTTCTGGAGGTCATGGCCCTTGGTGCGGTGGATCTTGCAGTACTGCTTGTCGGTGCCGTCCTGCTTGTCGGCGGCCGCCACAGCCTGGCAGTTGGTGCATGCCGCAGTCTCCTTGCCGGAGCCACCAACTATGGCTTTCTCGGCGTCACCTCCGTTGCCGGACTGCTCAACGACTAGCACATCTTTGCTTTTCTTTTTCCTGTTGTTTCGCCGCCGGTTTTTCTTTGCCGGGGCAGCATCCTCGCTGTCAGATCCTCCTGCTCCTGTATCCTCTCCGGGGAGTTTCCTCCCTTCCTCAGCACGTGCATACTTGTCGGCCAGGGCGTACAGCTCACTGACGTCCCTAATATTACACATCGCCATCTCCTCCCTCATCCTGCGGTTATGCACGTTCTGATGGAACGCGCTGATAACAGCGGCAGGGTGGACATCTGGGATGTTGTGCTGTACGCAGCTGAATCTCTGGATATACTTGCGCAGGGGTTCTCCTTCCTTCTGAGCGAGCAGATGAAGGTCACTTTCCTGACCATGAGGTTTGTGGCCGCCTGTAAAGGCGCCGACAAACTGATGGCATAGGTCTGCCCAGGAGGATATGGAGTTGTCCGGCAAGTGCATGAGCCAGGACCTGACGTTGGGCTTGAGCACCAGCGGGAAGTAGTTGGCAAGGATCTTGTCGTCCCGTCCCCCGGCAGCCTGCACCGCACTGGTGTAGACACTGAGGAACTCCGATGGATGCGTCTTGCCATCGTACTTCTCTGGTACGTCTGGCTTGAAATTCTTCATGCTGGGCCACTGGACTTTCCGCAGCTCACGAGTAAACGCAGGGCAACCTACCGCGTACGGCAAGTCTCCTGGTTCCCCTGGCGCATGCATGTCGACAGCGGGCCCAGCGCGCTGGTCAGATTGACGCCGCGCTTTTCTTCGGCGCTCGATGCGAGTACGAGCGTCCTCTTGCTGTCGTTCGTGAAGAACTTGGCGCTGATCGCGATGAGCTCGTGGATCTGATGACGCGGTGGAGTCGCTGTCGAGGTGGATTCGGCGAGTCGGCGATTTTGGCCTTCGGAGTGGGGAGTGCACGGTGGTTGCACCCCCACCGGTCTTTTCGCCATCGGCCCGGGCCTGGCTGACTTGCCGCGGCTGCGACATGCTCGGCTACCGCGGAGTGTCGCCGTTGGCGAAGGCGATGAGACTCTGAATGGTGGCCCTCCAGTCGTCGATCTTGTCTCCCGCTGGAGGGAAGTCTAGGAGCAGTTGAGCTCGTGCCAAAGCTTATGCTGGAGTGGCGGGTAGCGGTGGCGAACGGTGCGAGGAGCGGGATATGCTCGGACTTCTAACTACGTTAGAAGGAGCAGTATCCCGTCCAAGCGACCGTGCCTTGCTCGTGCCGGCATGTTGGCGTGCATGCTGGTCTTGAGCATCCCGAGATCCACCAGCTCGATCTTGGTCCAGCAAACGTATGGTACCGTGAGTACCATGACGCTGCCGGTCCCGGGCCTCCTAAGATGGGCGCGGTGCATGCACGGACGCCGAGGTCTTGGAGTGCGCCCGGTCGTTGTGGGAGTCGACAACGCCGCCGATGGGCAGCGCAGCTTTGTCCTTGGACTTGGCGGCACCGTGAGCTCCCTCGTCGACGCCCGTTCTTCCGCCGGCGTCTACCCCACCAACCGTTTGATCCGGTGGTAGTGGGATCGACGCGGACGGAGCAGCTGCCTCCGAAGCCTTCTTCTTCGGCGGCATGTTGATGAAGATGATGAAGATCTAGCTCGTGTGGACGCCGGATCAGGTTCACACAATCTCGACGCACCCCTACCTGGCGCGCCAAAGATGTCGGGGAAACTAATCCACGAACACCTATGGGACCGGCGGGCCGAGTCCCTTTCGGTTTGGCGGAGGCGGAGGTCGCACGAAGAGCAGATCGAGGCGAAGCACACGAGCAGTTTACCCAGGTTCGGGCCGCACGGATGCGTAAAACCCTACTCCTGCTTTGTGGTTTGTATTGAGTTCTTGCTCGGGAGCGCTGAATGCTATAGTACACACCAGCAGCTAACGAGACCGAGCGTGAGAGTGTTCGAACCTCCTCTACGTTGCGCATGGGTCTCCTTTTATATGCTCAAGGGGTCACCGACAGGTGGCAACGCAGATGAGGGTAAAAATGGGAAAGTGTTGTGGTTGGTACAGCTACTTGTACAGTGTATCATACCTAACCCTGACGGCAGGGGACAAGGGCATTAAATGCCCTGTCCGTGTCGCCCAAACAGTGCAAAAAGGGGCCGTCAGGGACGCCACCGTTCGCCACGGCGGCAAACTTGTCAGCGCCGCTTGCCACCGCTCACCGCCGGCTGCACAGCCTCCCACCACGTACGCCTGGAAGGGTCCCAGAGCAACACGTGGGTGGATTCACTGGTACAGGGTAGTAGCTTGACGCGGCAAGCGCCTTGCCGTGGTCGTTGTCTTGTCGCGTCCGGGAGCTTGCCGCTCACCGGGCCTTGCCGGGACGCGTGGCGCGTCGCGGCGAGTTCCTTGAGATGCCTTGGTTGGCCTTCCCAGCAAGCTCCTCTTGTCGGGGCCTTATCTCCTTGGCTTCAATACTTTGTTCTTGAATGGCTCCAAAGGAACCACGGAGGACCTTGGCGGTCACCCGACAAGCCTTGCCGTAGGACGCTGCGACTGCACGTGCACAAGTTCGGGATACTAGGGTACCCCTACTCTAGTACACCGACACATACATTCATGAAAACATAATAGGTTCAGATCTGAAATCATGGCACTCAGGCCCTAGTGACAAGCATTAAGCATAGCAAAGTCATAGCAACATCAATCTCAGAATATAGTGGATACTAGGGATCAAACCCTAACAAAACTAACTCGATTACATGATAGATCCCATCCAACCCATCACTGTCCAGTAGGCCTACGATGGAATTACTCATGCACGGCGGTGAGCATCATGGAATTGGTGATGGAGGAAGGTTTATGATGACGATGGCGAGGATCTCCACTCTCCGAAGCCCCGAACGGACTCCAGATCAGCTCTCCCGAGAGAGATTAGGGCTTGTCGGCGGCTCCGTCTCGTAAAATGCGATAATTCTTTCTCCTTAATTTTTTTCTCCCCGAAAGTGAATATATAGGATCTGGGGATACGTCGGTGGAGCACCAGGGGGCCCACGAGGCAGGGGGCGCGCCCTAGGGGGGCCACCCTCGTGGACAGGGTGTGGGCCCCCTGGTCTGGATCTTCTTGTAGATATTTTTTATATTTTCCAAAATAAATCTCCGTGGAGTTTCAGGTCATTCCGAGAACTTTTTATTTCTGCACAAAAACAACTCCATGGCAATTCTGCTGAAAACAACGTCAGTCCGGGTTAGTTCCATTCAAATCATGCAAGTTAGAGTCCATAACAAGGGCAAAAGTGTTTGGAAAAGTAGATACGTTGGAGACGTATCAGTCTGCGTGGGATTTCTGGCATGTCTGAAGGGTGCCAGGCGAATATGTCCCAATTTTCACGAAGAAAGGCATATAACGCGCTATCTACCGTCGGATCCAGCTGTACCCCGATAGACGCCATCTTATTATGGTCCGTTGGGTGCACTTGAAATTTTATAATTTCATCTGTTGGCTTGAAGGAGGTAGATTTCGATCTTTTGGCAAGGATTACATCATCCTTGTTTACTGTGGATCGTAAGGTGGTTAATTCCTCGGCTGCGAGGGCTTCGGATAATGCCTCTAAGGCTAAAGACGTCGTTTTGTTCTCAGCGCGGAGTGCTCTGTCCAGATCACTTGTTAATGTCATTACTCCATTGGGCCCTGACATTTTAAGCTTCATGTACCCATAATGGGGTATGGCTTGAAAGCGTGAAAAAGCGTCCCGTCCTAAAAGGGCATGGTATCCACTATTGAAGGGAACAATGTGGAAGAGCAGTTCCTCCGACTTGTAGTTATCGGATGTGTCGAATACTATTTCTGGCATATCTGAAGGGTGCCAGGCGAATATGTCCCAATTTTCGCGACGAAAGGAGCGTAACGCGCTATTTACCATCGGATCCAACTGTACCCCGATATACGCCGTCTCATTAGGGTCCGTTGGGTGCACTTGAAATTTTATAATTTCATTTGCTGGCTTGAAGGAGGTAGATTTCGATCTTTTGGCAAGGATTACATCGTCCTTATCCACCGTGCATCGTAAGGTGGTTAATTCCTCGTCCGCGAGGGCTTCAGATAATGCCTCTAAGGCTAAAGATGTAGTTTTGTTCTCGGCGCGGAGTGCTCTATTCGGATCACTTGTTAATGTGATTACTCCATTGGGCCCTGGCATTTTAAGCTTCATGTACCCATAAAGGGGTATGGCTTGAAAGCGTGAAAAAGCGTCCCATCCTAAAAGGGCGTAGTATCGTCAATTGAAGGGAACCATGTGGAAGAGCAGTTCCTCCGAGCTGTAGTTATCGGATGTGCCGAATACTACGTCGAACTTAATGCTTCCAGAACACCGGGCCTCCCGGCTGGGAATAATTCCTCTGAAGGTTGTGTTAGTGTACTCAATGCATGATTTGTCAACCTGCATTTTTGCAACCGTTTCCTCGTATATGAGGTTGAGTCCGCTTCCTCCGTCCATAAGTACTTTAGTAAGGCGAAAGCCGTCTACTATTGGATCTAGTACAACAGCTGCTGTTGCTCGGACTGGCCGGACTCGAGGTGCGTCTTCGGCAGAAAAACTAATTACTGTGTCGCCTCAGGGGCTTGCAAAGCTAATTTGATAGACCTCGGCAAGTTCATGATTTTCTCTCTTGCGGTGTTTGTTTAAGGAGAACGTCCCAAGGATAGTGAAGACACCGACGTCTTTCTCCCCTGATACTACGATGGCAAGGATTGCTGCACCGCTCTTTGCTATCTGCCGGAGTACCCAACATGCCCTAAGGCACTGGTTTGGGATATTGTCCGGGGCTGAATGTATTTGGCAAGGTTTATCGAGCAGTTCGTCCAGTACGGACCTGCGTCCTATAGAAGGTTTGTTCTTCTTGCCAATAGGCATATTATCGAATGACCTGCTAGGGTATGTCCGTTTAGCCTTAACAGTGTGTTGTCCGAATACGGACTGTTCTAGAGGTGTATTCTGAGCTTTCCAAGTGTTTTCCATTGCGCAGTACTTTCGTACTAAGTGTGACAGGTCTGTGAAACTCAGAACACGATGTCAGTTGAGGGCGTTCAAAACTCCCTCATCCATACAATTGCGGTGAAACAGGTGGACCGCATCGTCGTCGCAGTAGTCCTTAATCTTGTTCTCAACAAGCATGAATCTGGCCCAAAAGTGGTTGACCGTCTCCTCGGGCTGCTGTTGTATGTTCGCGAGGTCATTTATGTCCGGGCATCCAGATTTACTTGGAGAGTTTTTCCCAGGGTGGTTGGGTGTTGGTACTTTTAAGTCCTGACACAACATGGTATTCAGGGTTTTGACAACCGCTGGTGTGGACGATATGGGGTCGGCAGGATCTGATAGTTCTGTGGGCCAAGCATCAATCCCAGCGCTCGAAAAACACAAACTGCCACCCGACAGGGGCGTGTTCGGCTCGATGGGTTTGGAGATCCGAACTATGACCGTCTCCGTCTCAAGAGGGGGAGTATCTTCGGCTCCGTCCTCGACTGCCGCCACTAGATGAGTGACCGGGATGGGATCAATCTCATCCTGACCGGACTTAGGTCTGATCTGATCTCCTGGCGATGAAAGCCCCAAGGCGGCGATGCGATCCAGCAGCTCGTTGAAGGGCGAGAGATCTGCCGAGGTCGCATCATCGGAGTGGCCGGAGTCAACATAAATGTGATGCTTGATGACCGCGGGGAGTGCGGCCGGCCCGGAGGCCACGCCGGCGCATACAGTGAACCCGCCGAGCTGGAGAACCTGGCCAATTGCCAAGTTGTTTCCGAGGGTGATCTCATCATTGACAATGAGACGAGCCATCGATCGCTTATTGCGAGCGCATAGCGGAGCTCTCAATGAAAGCACAATTGTCGGTGTCAAAACCGGCAGATCTCGGGTAGGGGGCCCAAGCTATGCTTCTAAGGACCAATGGCAACAGGAGACCGGGGACACGATATTTACCCAGGTTCAGGCCCTCTCAATCGAGGTACTACCCTACTTCCTGCTTGATTGATCATGATGAATATGTGTTACAAGAGTTGATCTACCTCGAGATCGTAATGGCTAAACCCTAAAGCCCAGCCTATGAGGATGTTATGATTTTGTCGTTAGCCTATTCAGACTAAACCCTCCAGCTTATATACACTCCGGAGGGGGCCTAGGGTTACAAAGGTGACTTGGGGAGGAAGTAATAGCTACATCCGGACATCATGCATGCCTTTCTACGTACATAGGAGTCCTGACCGAATACGGGGGAGAGTCTTCTGCTTCTATCTTCGTGGCCCATCAATACGGCCCAGCTTCATCGACCTGGACGCCTGAGGACCCCTGAATCCAGGACTCCCTCAGGCTTGCTGGACGGTGATGGGTTGGATGAGATTTTCTTGTAATCAAGTTAGTTTTGTTAGGGTTCGGTCCCTAGTATCCACTATGTTCTGAGATTGATGTTGCTATGATTTTGCTATGCTTAATGCTTGTCACTAGGGCCCGAGTGCCATGATTTCAGATCTTAACCTATTGTGTTTTCATCAATATATTTGTGTTCTTGATCCTATATTGCTACTTAATAGTCACCTACTATGTGTTATGATCCGGCAAACCCGGAGTGACAATAACCGGGACACTTCCCGGTGATGACCATAGTTTGAGGAGTTCATGTATTCACTAAGTGATAATGCCTCAATCTGTTACTCTATTAAAAGGAGGCCTTGATATCCCTTAGTTTCCATTAGGACCTCGCTGCCACGGGAGGGTAGGACAAAAGATGTCATGCAAGTTCTTTTCCATAAGCATGTATGACTATATTCGGAATACATGCCTACATTACATTGATGAATTGGAGGTAGTTCTGTATCACCCTAGGTTATAAATGTTGCATGATGAATATTATCTGACACCTATCATTGCCGATCCATTGCCTACGAGTTCGTTCCATATTGATACTTGCTTCGTTACATTCGTTAATGATGTTGTCACCATCACTACAAAACTGCTACTGTTACTTTCGCTACCATTACCGTTACTTCCATACTACATTGCTACAAAATACTTTGCTGCAGATATTAAGTTTTCCAGGTGTGGTTGAATTGACAACTCAGTTGCTAACACTTGAGAATATTATTTGGCTCCCCTTGTGTCGAATCAATAAATTTGGGTTGAATACTCTACCCTCAAAAACTGTTGCGATCCCCTATACTTGTGGGTTATCAAGACCTTTTTCTGGCATCATGGCCGGGGAGCATAGCTCTATTCTCTGAGTCACTTGGGATTTATATCTGTTGATCACTATGAGGCCACTAAAGGATGATAGAACCAAGATCGTTGTGATGCCCCGAGACCAATGCGCTAGGTGTCAGCCAGTTATTCGTCGTCGTTGCCATGTCATTTGCTTGCGTGTTGCACTTTGTCATGTCATCATGTGAATTTCATTAGCATGTTTTCAAAACTTGCATTCGTTCGGGTTCCCCAGTTCTCTCCGTTGCCCGTTCTGAGCCCAGACACACTCACACGCGCCCGCGGCACCTCCGAATATTTATTTTCATGAGTGGCCAGAAAACGTTCTCGGAATGGGGTGAAACTTGGCGTGTGGTCTTACTGTAGCATAGGTAGACCGCCTGTCAAATTTCATCACATTCGGAGTTCGTTTGATAGCCAAACCGCTAAACCTATAGCGGCATTATAGCCGGTTTATTCGTCGGACGTTTCAGTGCTCTGAAACCTGTTGCCGGGTTGCCATCTCCCTCTCTCTCTTCTCAACCTACACATTCTACACTGGCCATTTTTCCCCATCACGCGCGTCCGAAAACCTGCCCGAACCCGATCCACTCAGTCGTCACCATTGGGTCCGGATCATCCCCAAACATCCCTAAAATATCTCCGTTTTGTTATTTGGACTCCAAAAGCATTTTTTTCTCGACCGTCCATTTTTTGATCCGATGAGCCAAGTATCCCTCCTTTTACCCACCTGCTATATATATAGCAAACAAAACCCTATCTAAACTAGACCTACCCTAAAATCCAGGAAATTTGTCCCTTGCCGCCGCCGCCCCATCTCATCACCCACCTCGGGATCGATCTCCACCCAATCCCGAGCATGCAGCCTCCACCCATCTCCCTCGATCCACTCACCCTTCCCCCGCAAGCAGCCTCACACGCCTCTGTCTCCTCCGCCCGAGCACCCGCACGGGAGATGCCTGGCGCTCCACCCCAAGAGACAGCAGCGCCTGAGCGCTCCTCTACCCGGCGAACCTCGTCGCTGGCGATCACCTCCCGCGAGCCCGCGGGCCATCTGCCTCGTCCCCGTCCAAAACCATCCGGACCGCGCCGCCCTGCGCCCTCAGGCCGCCGCCGGACCTCCTCTGCAGCCGCTGCGTCCAGATCCGTCGAGCCGGCGGCCGGAGCTGCCCGTTCCCTCCGTCTTCTTCCCGGTCCACCTCCTCCAGCCACCCCTGCTTCCCGTGGTGCCGCCCTCCACCAAGTCCATCGGTGTCGGCCTCTGCTTTCTGCAACGAGCAGGAGCTCTGCTCGTCCGGTGTGCCTGCAGATCGAGCAGCGCTGCGCCTATGCTTCGTTCGAGCGGGACGTGACGACGACCGCTCGCCCGTGTTGACCGCTCCAGCGACCGGGGCACGATCCAGATCATGACCAGCCGCGCCCGTTAAGCCTACTCGCCCGCGTTGACCCGAGCCGCTGCATCGACCTCCCCTGCTTCGCTCGATCGGGCCGGCCTGGAAGGCCCAGCCGCAAGCTCTTCTGGCCTAGTCGTCAGGCCTCTCCTCCAGCTGGGCCCTTGACCCAATGTGAGCAGCATCCCAGCGCCACCTTTTGTTTTTTTCCTTGTGATGGGCAAGATCCAGTTTCAGCCCGTCTAATGTTTTTTTCCTGGACGTTTGCGAATTAAACCAGTGCATAATTAATAACAGAGAACTGCCATATTTTTTGCATTGTTCATATCTAAACAGATGTGCATCAGAATTAAACAAAGTTAATATGTAAGATGCTCAGAATTTTTTCTAGTTTCATAATATACTACTTTCATCCATGATAAAAATTATTAAAATTGTTGTTTGCACTGTTTTGCATAAATGCCATGTTAAATGATTTATTTCATAACTAAATAACCGTAGCTCCAAATTTAATAAACTTTATATGTAAATGGGGTGGAAAAATGTGTAGAATAACATGATGCACTTTATTTTGCTGTTTAACAACTTTAAAATGTGGTAATAGGCAGAACAGTACCAAATTCATAAATATGCACATGAGGAGTTTCCGGAATTGTTGTGGTATTTCCGGCCTCATTTAAATTGCCTAGATAGGTAGTTTACTTTTGTTTCACCTCTTGCTATGTTAAAAAACATTTAATCTTGTCTTGTAAATAAACGAGAGTAAACGAAATAAATAACATGTGGTGTTTCGTCAATATGCAACTCGTTGCATATTGAGCTCCACTTAACTTGTAGTTTTGTTTGTGCACCTTGCCATGCCATGCATATTTAAACCGGACATGCATCATACTTGGATGTGCATCGTATGCCATGTTTATGCTTGTGTGTTTACCGTGTTGTTTGCTTCTTTCTGGTAGCTTCTCTTGTTAGCTTTGGTTTCGTTCCGGAGTTGTGAGGATTCGCTCGACTGTGTTGCTCCGTCTACTTCATGGACTTGTTCTTCTCCCTTGCGGAATCCCAGGCAAGATGATCATACCCTTGGATACCTTTACTACCATTGCCATGCTTAGTCGTCTCGATGCTATCGTTACATGTCGCGCTACCCATTTTTATGTCAGCCTCTCCTTGTTGCCATGAAACCTCTAACCTTTTGACACCTTCCTAGCAAAACCACTGTTTGGCTATGTTACCCGCTTGCTCAGCCCCTCTTATAGCGTTGTTAGTTGCAGGTGAAGATGAAGATTTGTTCCAGGAGGGAACTTGTTGTTGTTGGAATAACACAATATCTATTATTATTAACACACCTATATAATGGGCATGGGTGGAAGGCTTGGCCTTTTGCTTGGTGTTTTGTTCCACTCATGCCACCTTAGGCGCCGATAAACCGGCATTATGTTCCTTGATTTTGCGTTCCTTACACGATGGGGGATGGGGACCCCTTGACAGTTCGTCTTTGAATAAAACTCCACCAGCAAGGCCCAACTTTGGTTTTAATTTGCTCATAATAACAACTTAAATAATTAATTAATTGCATAGGCGGTCATGTCCCCGGGTTCTTAATTCTACATAACAGGGGGGGCCAGTTCTGATGGTGTTGGTCCCAAACGGGGAGCCTTCGGGGCCACCACGGGGAAACTCGAGGATTGGTTTTACTCGTAGCATCACCCATCCGGTCGTGGCCTGAGACGAGATACGCGTGGCTACTATCAGGGAGTCGACACACCAGGAGGTCTTGCTGGACTTGTTTTACCATTGTCGAAATGTCTTGTGCACCGGGATGCCGAGCCTGATCGGATTTCCCTAAGATAAGGGGTGATGATATTATATTTATCACTTCAGCTAATCGTGAGAGCTTGTGATGGGCTAAGTTGGGACACCCCTGCAGGGTTATAATCTTTCGAAAGCCGTGCCCGCGGTTATGTGGCAGATTGGAATTTGTTAATGTCCGGTTGTAGAAAACTTGACAGAGGATCTGAAGTAAAACACAGAACTGTGTGAGTAACCGTGACTGTCTCTTTTCACTTTAAGAAGAGAACACGGTGGGGTTATGTTTGACTCGTAGGTAGTTCAGGATCTTTAGCGATCATTACTAGTTGCGACCGTTTGCGTAGATGCTCATCTTATTCTTGTACTCGTAAGTTAGCCACCATATTATGCTTAGCCGCTGCTGCAACCTCACCACCTTACCTCTTCCTACCCTTAAAGCTTTGCTAGTCTTGTTACCCATGGTTATGGGATTGCTGAGTCCTCGTGGCTCACAGATACTACAACACCAGATGCAGGTTCAGCCGAGAATGATGCAGGAGCTGGTTCAAGTACTTCATTGGGAGCTCAATGAAGAGAGTGGCCGTATGCTTGTGACGGTTTCGACGATCAGTAGTGGTTTCTACTAGGGGCGATTGGGACCTGTGGCTTTAAGTTATTGGTATCTTTCTTTTGGATCTTCGCCCGTAGTCGGGTTGTGATGTTTTGCATGATGTTTTGCTTATGTAATGTATTGTGTGAAGTGGCGAGTGTAAGCCAACTATCTCCTTTTGCAATTTCATCCCTATTTTTACATGAGTCGTGCAAAGATACCTAACTTGAGATCATTCCAGAATGGGCTTATACCTTTAAGTCGTGCCTCGACACGTAGGAGGTATAGTCCCATCCTGGGCATTACAAGTTGGTATTCAGAGCCTTCTCCAACCTAGAAGCCCCCACTGATTGATCGAATCGTTGACGGTTGAGTCTAGGCACACACTTGAAAATGTTTTGAGTCCTATATATATATCGGAGAGTAGGATTTCTTTTGCTCCTCATCTCTTTTCACTATGGTGAGGATTCCTGACAATTACTCTTGTCTCTTCTACTCTCAAAAATTCACTAATTTTTTTTAGGATCACGCGAGTATTGTTTGGATTGTTCCGATGTCCTTGTGACGAGAACATTGTTCTCGATGCCTCCTGTCAATAGGGGTTGTGGCAGTGTCCCGGGGAGTTGAGCTCCGAGGTGTTGTCGTCACAAATATATCGCATCAGTTCTGGAATACTTAAGACGGCCGACATCGATAACTCTCCTATGCGGTTACTGGCAAGATAACCCCGACATCACCCAGTACTGGGGAGGTAGTTCGGGAGTATTGCCATAGCTTGTATAGTAGATGCGTTTCGAACGTCCGAGGTAAACGGTTTCCGAAAACAACTGATTATGTGTTGAAGGATGGATACAGCTGGATGTAGGATTAGAGTTTTGTGCGTGATGCTTCCCCTGTATCCCCAACACCTGATTGCATAACTGGAAACTTTCGGAAATTAATAGGTGGGTTCATCTAGTGGTTCGTAGGCATTCTTCCAACGAATGCATGATATGGAGTTTGGGGTTCTACATTGAGTGAAGTGGTTTTATGGGCTTGTTCCGATCGGGAGTTGCATCTTAAAGGGTCCTTGGCTATGCTGATCCGGTGATTGCAAAACCCTTTTGTAACACATTCCATGAGCTTTCAGCACGAATATGTGGAACGAAGCTTCTATCTTGTATTTGTTCCATCTGCTCCTTTTGTTTTTATTTACCTTTTGTTCTCCCAAGTGGCTTCTCGACAAGGTGATGTACCTGCGGAATTCATTCGTTCAATTCTCTGTTCAAATGATATTGTGAAGATTATGTTGCAACATATCTATCCTTTGTTTTTGTTTTGATTCTGCTATCCAAGTTGCTTCGATGTCAAGTGTTGATTCCATACCTTTCCTAATCGGTGTTCTCATATTTCTATGGGAGTGCTAATTCTTCTTGACCATCGAGATCTTCATGTTAATCCTTTTCAACCGGTGTGCCTTCTCTTCTTTTACTCCATACGGACGCCGTTGAGAAATCTGACGATTTGTCTGTTTCATTCATCCCAAGTTGTCTTTGTTTTCCCCACCCTCCCACCCTTTTTCTTATGGAGCAAGAAATTCTCAAATGAAGTATCCATTTTATTCATATGAAGTTCTTCATTCTTTCCTTCAATGTTCTTATCTGGTGATTTATCATGAAGATGCTCAAGAGTTTCAAGTTCATCATTCTTAATTCTAATATTCTTCTCCGGTGGACTAAATCCAAGCTTCGGTGTTGATTATATCCTTCCTCTTGTTTCACATGTTTTTTTTCCATGTTGAATTTCTTATTCGAAGTCTCTCTTGTTTATTCAACTCCCTCTAATTCTTCTCCGGAGTGCTGAAGATATCGCAGAAGATTCGCGTTACCATTCTTAATCAGTTAAGCTATTTTGAGATTGTTATCTCATTCAAGCCATTTAATTCAACCGGTGCAATATCTCTTAAGCAATCTTTTCAACGGTGATTTCTTTGAGTGGGCCGTAACCCACAGGTCTTTTCCCAAGATCTTACCTGACTCTTCTAATTTTTCTGGAGTTATACTCAAATTATTTTCAAAGTGTGACGTAAGTATGATTCCCATCAGTCACATGCCTTCTCCAAGATCACTTTCAAATTCTTGTTTATCATTGGTTCAACCTTTTAATTCTTCATTACGGAGTGCCTATACAATTCATGGTGGTGTATCTCATCGTCTTCTCAGATTTTGAAGACTCGAAGACGAGTTCCTCTTGAATCCTTATCCGTTCTTTCAAGATTCGTGGTTCTAGCTTCATGCCATCCTCATTATTGTTCAGATTGTGAGGAATTCTTTTATACCCATCCGAAACATTTCATGAATTCTTTTCTTTGTGATCCTCCGAAGGCCATCATTTCAGAAGATTCTTCGTTCTCAGTTTTCAACTTTGTCCTCCAAATATTCTTCATTGATGTATCTTCGTTCGTCTCCATATTCTTACGGTGGTTCTTTCAAGATTACTCTTCCGTTGTTATCATATCAATTCATTTGTTCTTTTCATAATCCTACCGGTGGTTCGTTGAATATTTATCCAAGTTTGGCTCTATCTCTCCCCAATCCTTTTCAAGAAGAATAAGTAGTAGGCCAAATCCGTTGCTTGTCATCAATTTAATTTGATGAAGGATAAGCATACAATAAATCTTATTCTTATTTCCCTGGAAGTGATTAATCTCTTTTTCCAGAGCTTGTACATCATATCATATTCTCGGTTCTAAGTTGTTCATCTTGTTTTCCGGAGCTCCAAGTTATTTCAATTATATCATTTCAAAGCTCCATCTAATTCATCGCAGGCCTTGAATCTTATTTTTTTCATCTTTCACTTCTCATCCTTTTGTTACCGGAGTTTTTCATGGTGGTTCATTATGATTTAATTCATCCTCGAAGTCTTCATCAAGATTCTTGTTGGAGCTCAAGCATTCTTCATCATGCTTTCCAAGTGCAATTCTTTCTACCTTATTGGTTGAGATGGTGGTATGCCATTTTTGACAATTTTCCTTCATGTTTCATGATTCACAAGTTGTCAGGAATGAGATAATTAAAACCATCATCTTCTTTGTCCGGGAGTTCTTTTCAACCCTTCAATTATTCGTTGGAGTTATCTTGGGTTGTATTTTCACCTAAAACTTTCCCTAAGGATTGTTGCTAATTATGGTTATTATAAATGACCCAAGTTCTTCATTTATCATTCCGACGTAATAAGTTTTTCATCTCCTTGTTGATCTCAATCCAATCAAATGTTTTCGTCAGTGGCGGGTTGTCACCCTTAATTTTGAGATGTTTTCCATAAGCCCACATCAAGCTTATTCGTTTTGTGTTGATTTTCTCCATCAACCCCATTCAACCCTTCTTCGTAAGGAGGATTTTCTAATTCATTCGTGGGAGACGTTGTCTTTTTCTTCTCCGTTCTTTTCTTTCCAACGACCTAGCATATATTCTTCCATTCCGGAGGCATTGTGATATTGCTCTCTCCAAACCATCATATCGTTTTATTGAGATCATGTTCTTTCCCTTGCTTATCATTTAACCGGAGTATTATGTCCTCTTTTCAAGTTCTCTCATTCTTTTTTCATGTTTTGCCTCTCTTTTCAACCGGAGTGATGTCTGAATCCTTCTTACCACTTGTGCCATTCTTTTAATTGTTTCAGAGGCAGTGTGCTGTTGATTTCATCAAATATCATTCCATCTCCTCAAGCTCATGTTAATTCCTTCGATTTTCAGACGGAGTGCTGTCCAAATTCTGTCATTCTTATTCCTTGGCTATACCATTGCGGTTTCATATTCTTTTGGTTCGTAAGCTCTTTATTCATGTCTTTCAACCTATAAGGTTCTCATAATGTTCCTTGTTACTCTTTCTAACGGAGTGCTCTTAACTTCGTTCATCTATGTTGTATTCTTCTTTCATTTTGTTCAAACTCTCAAGGTTCCTGGTTTCACTCGTTTGTCGAAGAAGCAACTTGTTTTTACCACTTCCTTTTCCGTTTTATCCGGTGCCATCTCCAGGAACTCGAGTCGAGATCCTCTGTTAGTGTGGGAGAGTTGTGACGCCCCGAGACCAATGCGCCAGGTGTCAGCCAGTTATTCGTCGTCGTTGCCATGTCATTTGTTTGCGTGTTGCACTTTGTCATGTCATCATGTGCATTTCATTTGCATGTTTTCAAAACTTGCATTCGTTCGGGTTCCCCAGTTCTCTCCGTTGCCCGTTCTGAGCCCAGACACACTCACACGCGCCCGCGGCACCTCCGAATATTTATTTTTATGAGTGGCCGGAAAACGCTCTCGGAATGGGGTGAAACTTGGCGGGCGGTCTTATTGTAGCATAGGTAGACCGCCTGTCAAATTTTGTCGCATTCGGAGTTCGTTTGATAGCCCAACCGTTAAACCTATTGCGGCATTATAGCCGGTTTATTCGTCGGACGTTTCAGTGCTCTGAAACATGTTGCCGGGCTGCCATCTCCCTCTCTCTCTTATCAACCTACACATTCTACACAGGCCATTTTTCCCCATCACGCGCGTCCGAAAACCTGCCCGAACCCGATCCACTCAGTCGTCACCATTGGGTCCGGATTATCCCCAAACATCCCTAAAATATCTCCGTTTTGTTATTTATACTTCCAAAGCATTTTTTTCTCGACCGTCCATTTTTTGATCCGATGATCCAAGTCTCCCTCATTTTACCCACCTGCTATATATATATATAGCAAACAAAACCCTATCTAAACTAGACCTACCCTAAAATCTAGGAAATTTGTTCCTTGCCGCCGCCGCCCCATCTCATCACCCACCTCGGGATCGATCTCCACCCAATCCCGAGCATGCAACCTCCACCCATCTCCCTCGATCGACTCACCCTTCCCCCGCAAGCAGCCTCGCACGCCTCTGTCTCCTCCGCCCGAGCACCCGCACGGGAGATGCCTGGCGCTCCACCCCAAGAGACAGCAGCGCCTGAGCACTCCTCTACCCGGCGAACCTCGTCGCTGGCGACCAGCTCCCGCGAGCCCGCGGGCCATCTGTCTCGTCCCCATCCAAAACCATCCGGACCGCGCCGCCCTGCGCCCTCAGGCCGCCGCCGGACCTCCTCTGCAGCCGCTGCGTCCAGATCCGTCGAGCCGGCGGCCGGAGCTGCCCGTTCCCTCCGTCCTCTTCCCGGTCCACCTCCTCCAGCCACCCCTGCTTCCCGTGGTGCCGCCCTCCACCAAGTCCATCGGTGCCGGCCTCTGCTTTCTGCAACGAGCAGGAGCTCTGCTCGTCCGGTGCGCCTGCAGATCGAGCAGCGCCGCGCCTATGCTTCGTTCGAGCGGGACGTGAAGACGACCGCTCGCCCGCGTTGACCGCTCCAGCGACCGGGGCACGATCCAGATCGTGACCAGCCGCGCCCGTTAAGCCTGCTCGCCCGCGTTGACCCGAGCCGCTGCATCGACCTCCCCTGCTTCGCTCGATCGGGCCGACCTGGAAGGCCCAGCCGCAAGCTCTTCAGGCCTAGTCGTCAGGCCTCTCCTCCAGCTGGGCCCTTGACCCAATGTGAGCAGCATCCCAGCGCCACCTTTTGTTTTTTTCCTTGTAATGGGCCAGATCCAGTTTCAGCCCGTCTAATGTTTTTTTCCTGGACGTTTGCGAATTAAACCAGTGCATAATTAATAACAGAGAACTACCATATTTTTTGCATTGCACATATCTAAACAGATGTGCATCAGAATTAAACAAAGTTAATATGTAAGATGCTCAGAATTTTTTCTAGTTTCATAATATACTACTTTCATCCATGATAAAAATTATTAAAATTGTTGTTTGCATTGTTTTGCGTAAATGCCATGTTAAATGATTTATTCCATAACTAAATAACCGTAGCTCCAAATTTAATAAACTTTATATGTAAATGGGGTGGAAAAATGTGTAGAATAACATGATGCACTTTATTTTGCTGTTTAACAACTTTAAAATGTGGTAATAGGTAGAACAGTACCAAATTCATAAATATGCACATGAGGAGTTTTCGGAATTGTTGTGGTATTTCCGGCCTCATTTAAATTGCCTAGATAGGTAGTTTACTTTTGTTTCACCTCTTGCTATGTTAAAAACATTTAATCTTGTCTTGTAAATAAACGAGAGTCAACGAAATAAATAACATGTGGTGTTTTGTCAATATGCAACTCGTTGCATATTGAGCTCCACTTAACTTGTAGTTTTGTTTGTGCACCTTGCCATGCCATGCATATTTAAACCGGACATGCATCATACTTGGATGTGCATCGTATGCCATGTTTATGCTTGTGTGTTTACCGTGTTGTTTGCTTCTTTCCGGTTGCTTCTCTTGTTAGCTTCGGTTTCGTTCCGGAGTTGTGAGGATTCGCTCGACTGTGTTGCTCCGTCTACTTCATGAACTTGTTCTTCTCCCTTGCGGAATCCCAGGCAAGATGATCATACCCTTGGATACCTTTACTACCATTGCCATGCTTAGTCGTCTCGATGCTAACATTACATGTCGCGCTACCCATTTTTATGTCAGCCTCTCCTTGTTGCCATGAAACCTCTAACCTTTTGACACCTTCCTAGCAAAACCACTGTTTGGCTATGTTACCCGCTTGCTCAGCCCCTCTTATAGCGTTGTTAGTTGCAGGTGAAGATGAAGATTCGTTCCAGGAGGGAACTTGTTGTTGTTGGAATAACACAATATCTATTATTATTATTAACACACCTATATAATGGGCATGGGTGGAAGGCTTGGCCTTTTGCTCGGTGCTTTGTTCCACTCATGCCACCTTAGGCGCCGACAAACCGGCATTATGTTCCTTGATTTTGTGTTCCTTACACGATGGGTGGATGGGGACCCCTTGACAGTTCGTCTTTGAATAAAACTCCTGCAGCAAGGCCCAACTTTGGTTTTAATTTGCTCATAATAACAACTTAAATAATTAATTAATTGCATAGGGGGTCATGTCCCCGGGTTCTTAATTCTATATAACAGGGGGGGCCAGTGCTGATGGTGTTGGTCCCAAACGGGGAGCCTGCGGGGCCACCACGGGGAAACTCGCTGATTGGTTTTACTCATAGCATCGCCCATCCGGTCGTGGCCTGAGACGAGATACGCGCGGCTACTATCAGGGAGTCGACACACCGGGAGGTCTTGCTGGACTTGTTTTACCATTGTCGAAATGTCTTCTACACCGGGATGCCGAGCCTGGTCGGATTTCCCTAAGATAAGGGGTGATGATATTATATTTATCACTTCAGCTAATCGTGAGAGCTTGTGATGGGCTAAGTTGGGACACCCCTGCAGGGTTATAATCTTTCGAAAGCCGTGCCCACAGTTATGTGGCAGATTGGAATTTGTTAATGTCCAGTTGTAGAAAACTTGACAGAGGATCCGAAGTAAAACACAGAACTGTGTGAGTAACCGTGACTGTCTCTTTTCACTTTGAGAAGAGAACACGGTGGGGTTATGTTTGACTCGTAGGTAGTTCAGGATCTTTAGCGATCATTACTAGTTGCGACCGTTTGCGTAGATGCTCATCTTATTCTTGTACTCGTAAGTTAGCCACCATATTATGCTTAGCCGCTGCTACAACCTCACCACCTTACCTCTTCCTACCCTTAAAGCTTTGCTAGTCTTGTTACCCATGGTTATGGGATTACTGAGTCCTCGTGGCTCATAGATACTACAACACCAGATGCAGGTTCAGCCGAGAATTATGCAGGAGCTAGTTCAAGTACTTCATTGGGAGCTCAATGAAGAGAGTGGCCGTATGCTTGTGACGGTTTCGACGATCAGTAGTGGTTTCTACTAGGGGCGATTGGGACCTGTGGCTTTAAGTTATTGGTATCTTTCTTTTGGATCTTCGCCCATAGTCGGGTTGTGATGTTTTGAATGATGTTTTGCTTATGTAATGTATTGTGTGAAGTGGCGAGTGTAAGCCAACTATCTCCTTTTGCAATTTCATCCCTATTTTTACATGAGTCGTGCAAAGATACCTAACTTGAGATCATTCCAGAATGGGCTTATACCTTTAAGTCGTGCCTCGACACGTAGGAGGTATAGTCCCATCCTGGGCATTACAATCGTCCCCTTTAGAACGAGGGGAGGTAAGGAATTGTCATCTAGCTCTACACTTGATTCACCGTCTGTTTTGAGTGAACTTGCGACACCTACACCTGCTATTGATCATGATATGTCGCATGATATTGATGATGCCACTTCTATTATGAATTATGCTTATGATGAAACTGTTCCATTGGGTGAATTACTTGATAAACATCTTGCTAGAGCCAGTACTATTGATTATGCAGAAGATGATGATATTCTGAAACTGGCAAAATTATTGATACTGGAAACTTTGAAATACATGTTAGACCTACTTCCGCTAGATATGAATTGTCTATTGTTCCTGAGGGATATGTTATGGAAGGAGAGGTAGCTAGAGACTTTCTTGCTTGTAAGGATAGGAATGATCTTAAGAAATTAATACGGAAGTGGAAATAACAATATTTGAATGCTAGAATGCAATATGATCCTGAATTTGCTACTTCACCTATCCGTGTTACTGATAAGGATTATGAATTCTCTGTTTATCCTGAGTTAATTACTTTAGTTGAATATGATCCTTTTCATGGTTATGAATCTGAAACTTTTGTGGCACATCTTACTAAATTAAATGATATAGCCACCCTATTTGCTCATGAGGAAAAAATTAGCTATTATTATATTCTTAAGTTGTTTCCTTTCTCATTAAAGGGTGATGCTAAGTTATGGTTTAATTCTCTTGATCCTGGTTGTGTGCGTAGTCCCTAGGATTTACTACTTCTCTGCAAAATATTTTCCTGCTCATAAGAAGCAAGCTGCCTTACAGGAAATATTTAATTTTGTGCAAATTGAAAAAGAGGGTCTCCCGCAAGCTTGGGGAATACTTCTCCAATTACTTACTGCATTGCCTGATCATCCTCTCAAGAAGAATGAAATACTTGATATCTTTTATAATGGACTAACCTTGCTTCTTGGGACAACCTAGATAGTTGTGCTGGTTGTGTTTTCAGGGAACGAACTGTTGAACAAGCTGAAAAATTATTGAATAATATATTGAGTAATGATAATGATTGGACTCTTCCTAAACCAACCCCTAAGCCAACACCAAAGAAAAGGGGCATTCTATTTCTCAGTCCCGAAGATATGCAAGAGGCAAAGAAATCTATGAAAGAAAAAGGTATTAAAGCTGAAGACGTTAATAATTTACCACCTGTTGAAGAAATACATGGTCTTGATAATCCGATACAGGTGGTAGAGGTAAATTCTCTCTATAGATTTGATGAAGGTGATATTCCTCATAATAAGTCTGCTAGCCAATGCTTTGATGAGTTTGATAATTTTATTGTTAAATAAGAAGACTTCAATGCTTATGTTAGTAGACAACTGAAATGTAATGCTTATATGCTTGACCACTTGGGTGATCTTGTGACTAGAACTTCTAATGATCTTAAACTTATTAGTAAACATGCTTCCATGGTTACCACTCAAGTAGAACAAGTACTTAAGGCACAAAATGATTTGCTTAATGAGTTTAACGATAAAGTTGTTATGGTTGCTACTAGAGGTGGTAAAATAACTCAGGAACCTTTGTATCTTGGGGGCCATCCTAAGAGAATTGAGCAAGATACTCAGGGAATTAATACTGATAAACCTAGTCCTAGTAAGAAAAAGAAAACTGATAGGACTTTGCCTACTTCTAGTGAACCTCTTGTAGACACACCTGAGAATCCCAATAATATTTCTATTTCTGATGCTGAGACTCAGTCTGGTAATGAACATGAACCTAGTGATAATGTTAATGATGATGTTCATACCGATGCTCAACCTAGTAATGATAATGATGTAGATATTGAACTTGCTATTGATCTTGATAACCCACAATCAAAGAATCAACGTTATGATAAGAGAGACTTCATTGCTAGGAAACATGGTAAAGACAGGGAACCATAGGTTCAGAAACCCATGCCCTTTCCTCCTAAACCATCCAAGAAAAGGGATGATGAGAATTTTGAACGCTTTTGTGAGATGATTAGACCTATCTTTTTGCGTATGCATTTGACTGATATGCTTAAAATGCCTCCTTATGCTAAGTATATGAAAGAAATTGTTACTAATACAAGAAAGATACCGGAAGCTGAAATTTCCACCATGCTTGCTAATTATACTTTTAAGGGTGGCATACCAAAGAAACTTGGAGATCCCGGGATACCCACTATACCATGCTCCATTAAAGGAAACTATGTTAAAACTGCTTTATGTGATCTTGGAGTCGATGTTAGTGTTATGCCTTTCTCTTTGTATCGTAGACTTGATTTGAATAAGTTGACACCAACTGAAATTTCTTTGCAAATGGCTGATAAATCAACTGCTATACCTATCGGTATTTGTGAGGATGTCCCTATTGTGTTTGCAAACGTTACTATCTTAACAGACTTTGTTATTCTTGATATTCCTGAGGACGACAGTATGTCGACTATCCTTGGTAGACCCCTTTTAAATATTGCAGGGGAAGTTATTGATTGCAACAAAGGGAATGCCACTTTTGATGTAAATGGTAATGAGCATATGGTACACTTTCCGAAGAAACAACCTCAAGTTAATAGCGTCAATTCTATTGGAAAAATTTCAACTATTGCTATTGGAGGTTTTGAATTCCCTCTTCCTACTTTTAAGAAGAAATATGATATTCTTATTGTTGGGGACATACATATCCCCATTAAGGTAACCTAGTGTTATTCGAAAATTCTCCTGTTTTATGTTATTCGAAAGAAGTTTGCTAATGAGACTTGATCAACCTCATTAACGGATTCCTTATGATGAGCATGAGATGGATGAATTTAGAAAGCACCACCTTCTGTACCCAACTTTTACTTTCTGTTATTTAGATTAAATAAAGCAAAAATAGTATTATCTATCTGTTTTCTGAATTATCCGTGCAATAAAAAATGTCCCAAAAATGAAAGTTCTCCAAATGCCCTGAAAGTCAAAATATATTTTTTTTCTAGAATGTTTTAAGATTATTGGCACTGAGAATGCACCAGGGGGCTGCACTAGTGGGCCACAAGGGTGGAGGGTGTGCCCACTGTCCTTGTGGGTCCGACATGGCCCACTCCACTTATTCCAGCACCCATCCTCTCCTTCTTCCTCCAGAAAAAACCATACACCAGCTCAAACCCGTGTTCTAGCTCATCTTGCTGCCATATTTGATCTCCTTGCTCAATCCATCATTTGCAAAACTATTTTGGGAGATTGTTCTTCGGTATGTAACTCCTCCAATGGTCCAATTAGTTTTTATTCTAGTGCTTTCTTTATTGCAAATTTTTGCTGCTGTGGTGACCTTGTTCTTGAGCTTGCATGTCAAATTTATATGGACACTTGTAGGAATAGTTGCTATCAATTTTGTTGAGTTTGGTTCATTTTTATTTTGAGTCACTAAAAATTCAGAATTTTGCAGAATAATAAAATGCCTAGGAGAAAAATTCAAGGTGGCTCTTCAAGAAAGCAAGCACCGGGGCTCGCGATACGCGAGCCGGACCTTGAACCACCAAGAGATGCTCAAGTACGACCTTGTGAATGGCCGTCAGATGAATTTATGATTTGCACAAGATTCAAGGATGAGTTTGATGCATACGTACGAAATGTCGGCTGATGACCCACAAGTGCAGGGGATCTATCGTATTCCTTTCGATAAGTAAGACTATCGAACCCAACGAGGAGCAGAAGGAAATGATAGGCAGTTTTCAGTAAGGTATTTTCTGCAAGCACTGAAATTATCGGTAACAGATAGTTTTTAGATAAGGTAATTGGTAGCAAGTGACAAAATGTAAAAGTAAATAAGCTGCAGCAAGATGGCCCAATCCTTTTTGTAGCAAAGGACAAGGCTGGACAAACTCTTATGTAAGGTAAAGCGCTCCTGAGGACACATGGGAATTATCATCAAGCTAGTTTTCATCACGATCGCCTGATTCACATTCGGTACTTTGATAATTTGGTATGTGGGTGGACCGGTGCTTGGGTGCTGACCTTACTTGGACAAGCCTCCCACTTTTGATTAACCTCTCATGCAAGCATCCACAACTACAAAAGAAGTATTAAGGTAAACCTAACCATAGCCTGAAACATATGGATCCAAATCAGCCCCTTACGAAGCAACGCATAAACTAGGGTTTAAGCTTCTGTCACTCTAGCAACCCATCATCTACTTATTACTTCCCAATGCCTTCCTCTAGGCCCAAATAATAGTGAAGTGTCATGTAGTCGATGTTCACATGACACCACTAGAGGAGAGACAACATACATCTCATCAAAATATAGAACGAAGACCAAATTCACATGACTACTAATAGCAAGACTTCTCCCATGTCCTCAGGAACAAAAGTAACTACTCACAAGACATAATATTGTTCATGATCAAAGGGTTATTAATATGCATAATGGATCTAAACATATGATCTTCCACCAAATAAACCAACTAGCATCAACTACAAGGAGTAATCAACACTACTAGCAACCCACAGGTACCAATCTAAGGTTTGGTACAAAGATTGGATACAAGAGATGAACTAGGGTTTGAGAGGAGATGGTGCTGGTGAAGATGTTGATGAAGATAGCCCTCCTGAAGATGGGAGAGTTGTTGGTGATGACGGAGGTGACGATTTCCCCCTCCCGAAGGGAAGTATCCCCGACAGAACAGCTCTGCCGGAGCCCTAGATTGGTTTCCACCTCAGTTCCGCCTCGAGACGGCGACGTCTGGTCCCGAAAGCCTCCTTATGATTTTTTTTCCAGGTCAAAACGCTTCATATAGGAGAAGATGAGCATCTGGGGCCTGCCGGCTGGCCCACGAGGCAGGGGGCGCGCCCCCACCCTCGAGGCCAGCCGGTGGCCCCTCTCGTGGGTTTCTTTTGCTAGATATTTTTTATATTTTCCGAAACGATGTTCTGTGGAGTTTCAGGGCTTTTGGAGTTGTGCAGAATAGGTTTCCAGAGTTTGCTCCTTTTCCAGCCCAGAATTCCAGCTACCGGCATTCTCCCTCTTCGTGTGAACCTTGCAAAATAAGAGAGAAAAGGCATAAGTATTGTGACAAAACATGCATGAACAACCCATAATGCAATAAATATCAACTTATAAGCATGATGCAAAATGGACGTATCAACTACCCCAAGATTAGACCTCGCTTGTCCTCAAGCGAAAGCCGATATCGAAAAATATGTCCACATGTTTAGATATAGAGGTGTCGATAAAAACAGAATACTGACATGAGGGCATCATGATCATTCTCATAACAACAACTTATATAAATATATTCATATGATTCTTATGCTAAAGTAACAATTCATCCACAATATCAAGTATGCATCATAAACTTCATTGGAAACTAATAAACTTTGGTCTCGGTCATTGAAACAATTGCAATTTATCGTAACATCGGAAAGAGTCAATATAAGAGCTTTTCAGCAAGCCTACATACTCAACTATCATATAATCTTTCACAATTGCTCACACTCACGCAATACTTATGTTTATGGAGTTTTAATCGGACACAGAGAAAGATAGGGGCTTATGGTGTTGCCTCCCAACCTTTAACCTCAGGGTAATGTCAACAGTAATAGATTATGAAAACTTACATCCAAGTGGGTATATATGTCAGGATCTTTCCAACACAATGTTCTTGCCAAAGGATAAAATGTAAAAAGGAAAGGTGGATTTCACCTTGACACTTATAAGACAGAAATAATAGATAGGCCCTTCGTAGAGGGAAGCAAAGGTCGTCATGTGTTTTTATGGTTGGATGCACAAAGTCTTAGCATAGAAGAACTTCGCTTTATATTGCCACTTGTGATATGGACCTTTATTATGCAGTCCGTCGCTTTTATTACTTCCATATCACAAGATCGTATAAAGCCAATTTCTCCCACACTAATAAATCATACATATTTTAGCGGATTTGCAACATGACAACTTACTTGGAAGGATCTTTCTCAATCCATAGGTAGGTATGGTGGACTCTCATGGCAAAACTGGGTTTAAGGATATATGGAAGCACAAGTAGTATCTCTACTTAGTGCGAGGAGTTTTGGCTAGCATGAGGGGGAAAGGCAAGCTCAACATGTTGGATGATCCATGACAATATACTTTATTTCGGATATAAGAAAACACATCCCATTATGTTGTCTTCCTTGTCCAACATTAACTCTTTAGCATGTCACACTTTAATAAGTGCTCACAATCATAAAAGATGTCCAAGATAGTATATTTGTATGTGAAGCCTCTCTTCTTTTATTACTTCCTATTAATTGCAACGATGACCAAAACTATGTTTGTCAACTCCCAACAACTTTTATTTATCATACTTTGTATGTGAAGTCATTACTTCCCATAAGATCAATATGATCTCTTTGATACTCTTTATGTCTTCTTTCTTTTTATCATGACCCAAGTGAGGAAATCAAGCCCTTGACTCAACACTAATCTTTATTATATAGCTCACGGACTCGATTACAAAGGATAAAGCTCACAAAGCAAAAGCTCACAACTAGATCATGCTAACTTTATTCTAATAGATCAAGATACTACCAAAAGGATCGAACTAAGTAAAACGGTAAAGATAGGAGTGATGGTGATACGATACCGGGGTTACTCCCCCAAGCTTGGCAGTTGCCAAGGGGAGTGCCCATACCCATATGATTATGTCTCCTTCTTCGGGGGTGGTGATGATGGTTGTTGATGATGTAGGATTGTTGTTCACCTTCCAAGGCATGGGCTCACCATCGTAGAAGGATGATTGAGTCTCCGGGATACTCAAATCTGCAGCCAAGCTCATGTTCTTGAATCTATATTCATACTCACAGTTTTGGTTCTGCAGGTCATAGATTTGGGCTTGGAGGTGATCGATCTTCTCTTGAAGATTGGAGATGGCTTCCCCGAAGATCCTTGAGTCCATCTTGAGGTTGTTGGCAAGCTCCGAGATCATCATGTGGTTGGCGTCGAGTCCTCGTTCCACCATACCTTGGCACTTGAAAACTTGTTGCTCCATTACTTCGAGTCTTGTCTCCATGCTTCCGGTCCTCCTCGGCCCCTCAACATCACAGATATGCAGCACCCCCTCATGCAACTCCATGGTTTTGGGGTGGTGCAGCACCTCCGCAAGGTAGGGGTTGATGACCTTCTCAAAGAACTTGTCCTTGGGGGTGTTGGAGGACGCCATGATGATCTAGATCTGTCAAAAACAGTAGCTCGAAACGAAAACAAAGGATTTCTGCGTGATACAGAGGTCAAAACCTTCGGGAGTATATGTAATGAATTTTTCCCGTACAAAAGGAGTAACCCACAAGAAAACGGAGTCCAGGTGACACACGGGGTGTCCTCGAGGCAGGGGGCGCGCCCTCCACCCTCGAGGATGCCTCGTGTCTCTTCCGGACTGCGGTTTATTTTTCTATTTTTCTAAATATTCCAAAACGGAGAAAAATTGCCTTTATAACTGTTTTGGAGTTGGTTTACTTACCGTATCACGTACCTCTTCCTTTTCGGAGGCTGAATTGTTCTGGAAAGTGTCCCTTATATATTCCTCCGGGGTTATGGTTTCAATAATATTAGTTTCAACATTTATAGGATTACCTGAGATATAATGTTTGATCCTGTGACCATGCACCACCTTCGGATTTGTGACTTCGAAGTTGTTGATTTTTATGGCACCGGAACGATAGACCTCCTCGATAATGTAAGGTCCTTCCCACTTGGAGAGAAGTTTTCCCGCAAAAAATCTTAAACGAGAGTTGAATAGCAAGACATAATCACCTACGTTGAACTCACACTTTTGTATCCTTTTGTCATGCCATCTTTTAACTTTTTCTTTAAACAATTTGGTGTTCTCATAAGCCTGGGTTCTCCACTCATCGAGACATCTAATGTCAAATAACCTCTTCTCACCGGCAAGTTTGAAATCGTAGTTGAGCTCTTTAACAGCCCAATATGCCTTATGTTCTAGCTCAAGAGGTAAGTGACAAGCTTTTCCATATACCATCTTATATGGAGACATACCCATAGGATTTTTGTATGCAGTTCTATAGGCCCATAATGCATCATCAAGTTTCTTGGACCAATTCTTCCTAGACCTATTAAATGTCTTTTGCAAGATTAATTTCAACTCCCTATTACTTAACTCTACTTGACCACTGGTCTGTGGGTGATAGGGTGATGCAGTTCTATGGTTGACATCATACTTTGCAAGCATCTTACGGAAAGCACCATGAATAAAGTGTTAACCACCATCAGTTATTAGATACCTAGGGACTCCAAACCTCGGAAATATAACTTCTTTAAGCATCTTAATAGAGGTGTTATGATCATCACTACTAGTTGGAATAGCTTCTACCCACTTAGTAACATAATCAACATCAACTAAAATATGTGTGTACCCATTAGAGGCAGGAAAATGTCCCATATAATCCAAGCCCCAAACATCAAATGGTTCAATAACGAGTGAATAATTCATAGGCATTTCTTGACGTCTACTAATATTACCTATTCTTTGACATTCATCACAAGATAAGACAAACTTACGGGCATCCTTGAAGAGAGTAGGCCAATAAAAACCGGATTGCAGTACCTTATGTGCAGTTCTATCTCCCACATGGTGTCCTCCATAAGCTTCGGAGTGGCACTTGCGTAGGATCTGTTCCTGTTCATGCTCAGGTACACAACGTCTAATAATACCATCTACTACTTCTTTATAAAGATGTGGGTCATCCCAAAAGTAATGTCTCAAATCATAGAAGAACTTTTTCTTTTGCTGGTATGTGAAGCTAGGAGGTATAAACTTAGCAACAATGTAATTAGCATAATCAGCGTACCAAGGAGCAGTACGAGAAGTACTTATGACAGCTAGTTGTTCATCAGGAAAGCTATCATCAATAGATTGTGGGTCATCAGGTATATTCTCTATCCTAGAAAAGTTATCTGCTACGGGGTTCTCAGCTCGCTTTCTACCAATAATATGCAAGTCAAATTCTTGCAGCAAGAGAACCCATCTAATAAGTCTAGGTTTAGCATCTTTCTTTTCCATAAGGTATTTGATAGCAGCATGATCAGTGTGAATAGTTACTTTAGAATCAACGATATAGGGTCTAAACTTATCACAAGCAAACACAACTGCTAAAAATTCTTTCTCAGTGGTAGCTTTACTAGCATACTGGATAACATTCAATTTCTTATCAACTCTTTGCCCTAAAACAGCTCCTACAGCATAATCACTAGCATCGCACATAATCTCAAAGGGTAAATTCCAGTCAGGAGGTTGGACAATGGGTGCAGAGATCAATGCTTTCTTAACTATTTCAAATGCTTCTAGACAATCATCATCAAAGACAAAAGGAATATCATTTTGTAAGAGATTAGCCAGAGGCCTCAAGATTTTGGAGAAGTCCTTTATGAACCTCCTATAAAACCCGGCATGACCAAGGAAACTTTGTATACCTTTGATATCCTTAGGGCATGGCATCTTTTCAATAGCATCCACTTTAGCTTTGTCAACTTCAATACCTCTTTCGGAAATTTTATGTCCCAAGACAATGCCTTCATTGACCGTAAAGTGGCACTTCTCCCAATTCAAGACAAGGTTAGTATCTTCACATCTCTGCAAAACTCGATCAAGGTTGCTTAAGCAATCATCAAAAGAAGTTCCATAAACGGAGAAATCATCCATGAAAACCTCAACAATCTTTTCACAAAAATCAGAGAATATAGCCATCATGCATCTTTGAAAGGTAGCAGGTGCATTACATAAACCAGAAGGCATACGTCTATAAGCAAAGGTACCGAAAGGACAAGTAAAAGTGGTCTTTTCTTGATCCCCTTTTGACATAGGTATTTGAGAGAAACCATAATAACCATCTAGAAAGCAGAAATGAGTATGCTTCGATAACCTTTCTAGCATTTGACCAATAAATGGCAAGGGGTAATGATCTTTCTTAGTAGCTTTATTTAACTTACGAAAATCAATTACCATCCTATAACCTGTAACTATTCTTTGCGGGGTCAATTCATCTTTATCATTAGGAACGACAATCATACCTCCTTTCTTAGGAACACAATGGACAGGACTTACCCACTGACTATCAGCAACAGGATAGATAATACCTGCCTCTAGAAGCTTTAGTATTTCCTTCCTTACCACTTCTTTCATCTTAGGATTTAACCGTCGGTGATGATCAATAACTGGTTTAGCATTTTCTTCCAATTTTATCATGTGTTGGCATATACTGGGACTAATGCCCTTAAGATAATCCAGAGTATATCCAATAGCAGCTCGGTGCTTCTTCAGAGCTTTCAATAATTTTCCTTGTTCCTGCTCTGAAAGGTTAGCACTAATAATAACAAGATATATCTTATTTTCATCAAGATAAACATACTTAAGATTATCAGGCAAAGGTTTAAGTTCAAACACGGGATCACCCTTGGGTGGAGGAGGATCCCCTAGGATTTCAACAAGTAAGTTGTTTTTCAATACGGGTCCCTGTTTAAAGAATATTTCATATATTTCCCTTCTCTCATTCATATGCATATCATTTTCATGGTCTAGCAAGTATTGTTCTAAAGGATATTTAGGTGGCACGGCAATAGAAGCAAGACCAATAATTTCATCCTTACCGGGTAGTGCCTTTTCGAGGGGTTGTCTACGGAATTTAGCAAAGTTAAAATCATGAGACATATCCCCTAATCCAAAAGTAACAATATCTTTCACGCAGTCTATCTTGGCATTAACGGTATTCAAGAAGGGTCTACCAAATATAATGGGACAGAATGCATCTTGTGGGGAACTAAGAACAAGAAAATCAGCAGGGTATTTAACCTTCCCACACAAAACTTCAATATCTCTAACAATCCCAACTGGTGAAATAGTGTCTCTATTTGGGAGCTTAATAGTAACATCAATCCCTTCTAACTCAATAGGTGCAATATCATGCATAATTTCGTTGTACAAATCAATAGGGATAATACTCGCACTAGCACCTACGTCACATAAACCATGATGGCAATTATCTCCTATCTTGATAGAGATAACATGCATGCCTACAATAGGTTTATGTTTATTCCTAGCATTGGGTTTGGCTATTCTAGCAGACTCTTCTTGGAGATAAATAACATGTCCATCTAAATCTTCTACCAAGAGATCTTTAACCATAGCAACACTAGGGTCAACTTTAATTTGCTCAAAGGGTGTAGGTGTTCTAGTGTTACTCTTACGAACTACAGTTGAAGCTTGAGCATGATCCTTTATCCTAACAGGGAAAGGTGGTTTCTCAATATAAGCAGTAGGTATAACAGGATCAACATTATAAGTGATAGTCTTTTCTTCAACTTTAATAGGTTCAACTACTTTTACTTCAATAGGGGGGTGGTATTTAAACCACTTCTCCTTGGGGAGATCAACATGAGTAGCAAGGGATTCATAGAAAGTAGCTACTATCTCAGAGTCAAGTCCATACTTAGTGATAAACTCACGGAAAACATCGGTATCCATAAAAGCTTTATCACAATCAGACTTAGGGGTCATACCTGACTCCTTACCTTCGTCGAGATCCCAATCTTCGGAGTTGCGTTTAATTCTTTCCAATAAATCCCATTTGAATTCAACTATCTTCATCATAAAGGAGCCAGAACAAGAATTATCGAGCATGGTGCGATTATTGAGAGAAAGCCGAGCATAAAAATTTTGGATGATCATTTTTCTTGAAAGCTCATGATTGGGGCATGAATATAACATTGACTTAATCCTCCCCCAAGCTTGAGCGATGCTTTATCCTTCGCGAGGCCAGCAATTATAAATATAATTACGATCATGATGAACCTGGTGCATAGGGTAGAACTTCTTATGAAATTCCAACTTCAGACGATTATAGTTCCAAGATCCCATATCATCGCATAGCCTAAACCATGTCTATGCATCTCCATTCAAAGATAAAGGGAAGACCTTCTTCTTGATAACATCATCGGGCATACCTGCAAGCTTAAACAATCCATAAACTTCATCCACATAGATTAGATGTAAATCGGGATGTAGTCTTCCGTCTACTGTAAAGGGATTTTCAAGCAGTTTCTCTATCATACCCGAAGGAATCTCAAAGCAAACATTTTCAATAGGTGCAATAGGTTGAGGAGCAACTCTTTGCTCTTCTGCTCGGGTTGAAGATACCCCGAACAAGCCCCTCAAACGATTTTGAGCCATAGTAACAAGTGACTAAAAAATTCAGCACACTATATAAATTTTTCCTTACCAAATTCGACTTATCAAAGGCGCTACACTCCCCGGCAATGGCGCCAGAAAAGAGTCTTGAAGACCCACAAGTGTAGGGGATTTATCGTAGTCCTTTCGATAAGTAAGAGTGTCGAACCCAACGAGGAGCAGAAGGAAATGATAGGCAGTTTTCAGTAATGTATTTTCTACAAGCACTGAAATTATCGGTAACAGATAGTTTTGTGATAAGGTAATTGGTAGCAAGTGACAAAAGGTAAAAGTAAATGAGGTGCAACAAGATGGCCCAATCCTTTTTGTAGCAAAGTACAAGCCTGGACAAACTCTTATGTAAGGTAAAGCGCTCCCGAGGACACATGGGAATTATTGCAAAGCTAGTTTTCATCACGAGCGTCTGATTCGCGTTCGGTACTTTGACAATTTGGTATGTGGGTGGACCGGTGCTTGGGTGCTGCCCTTACTTGGACAAGCCTCCCACTTATGATTAACCTCTCATGCAAGCATCCACAACTACAAAAGAAGTATTAAGGTAAACCTAACCATAGCCTGAAACATATGGATCCAAATCAGCCCCTTACGAAGCAACGCATAAACTAGGGTTTAAGCTTCTGTCACTCTAGCAACCCATCATCTACTTATTACTTCCCAATGCCTTCCTCTAGGCCCAAATAATGGTGAAGTGTCATGTAGTCGACGTTCACATGACACCACTAGAGGAGACACAACATACATCTCATCAAAATATTGAACGAAGACCAAATTCACATGACTACTAATAACAAGACTTCTCCCATGTCCTCAGGAACAAAAGTAACTACTCACAAGACATATTATTGTTCATGATAAGAGGGTTATTAATATGAATAATGGATCTAAACATATGATCTTCCACCAAATAAACCAACTAGCATCAACTACAAGGAGTAATCAACACTACTAGCAACCCACAGGTACCAATCTGAGGTTTGGGTACAAAGATTGGATACAAGAGATGAACTAGGGTTTGAGAGGAGATGGTGCTGGTGAAGATGTTGATGAAGATAGCCCTCCCCAAGATGGGAGAGTTGTTGGTGATGACGACGGTGACGATTTCCCCCTCCCGGAGAGAAGTATCCCCGGCAGAATAGCTTTGCCAGAGCCCTAGATTGGTTTCCGCCTTGGTTCCACCTCGAGAAGGTGGCGTCTAGTCCCGAAAGCCTCCTTATGATTCTTTCCAGGTCAAAACGCTTCATATAGGAGAAGATGGGCATCGGGGGCTTGCCGGTTGGCCCACGAGGCAGGGGGCGCGCCTTGGGAAGGGGGGCGCGCCTCCCACCCTCGAGACCAGCCGGTGGCCCCTCTCGTGGGTTTCTTTTGCCAGATATTTTTTATATTTTCCGAAATGATGTTCTGTGGAGTTTCAGGGCTTTTGGAGTTGTGCAGAATAGGTTTCCAAAGTTTGCTCCTTTTCCAGCCCCGAATTCCAGCTGCCGGCATTCTCCCTCTTCATGCAAACCTTGCAAAATAAGAGAGAAAAGTCATAAGTATTGTGACAAAACATGCATGAACAGCCCATAATGCAATAAATATCAACTTATAAGCATGATGCAAAATGGACGTATCACCGGCCTTGAGGACTTCGTGTCAGATAAGTGCCGACAACACTATTACCTCACCAATTCCTTTGTGCGGAGGTTTGAATTTTCATCCAAGCGCAATATTCATAATGTCCTGTTTGATCTTTATGATGAATCTTATACCATGGACCTAGAAGATTTTCGTGTTGCATGAAAAATCCCAAAGTGGGGTAGTCTCAATGATCCTCACAAATCTAAATACCATGATTTCCTTGATAGCATCACCGTGGGGGAAACTAGAAACATTACACAAGCCACCATAGGGAGAATTCACTTTCCTGCTATACATTATTTTGCTCTCTTCACAGGTAGATGTATTAACGGTAAACATGAGCATAGCCATCTTTGTGTTCCAAATCTTAGTATCCTTAAATGTGCAGTGTTAGGTGACAAGAGTTATGGTTTGGGGGTAATTACTTCAAGGAGGTGACACCTTAATTCTAAAGATGGAGATTTATCTGGAGGGATATATGCAACTCATTTAGCTAATTATTTAGGGGTACCCATACGAGGATATGATGATGAGTTGCCACCTGCATTTCTAGACTATGAAGACATTATACGTTATTAGTTTATCGAGAGGAATGAGCAGCATCTTCAATATCGACTAATCTTTGACAAACGGCGTGCCATCCATATTAATCTTCCTACTCCTGCTTTCTTTGACTTTGTGGCAAAAGGGAGATATTTTATAACAAGAGAGCAGGCGAACGCATATGAGAGAGAGGCGGAGATAGCTCGCCTTCATGAAGAAGCTCGCCTAGAAGTAGATACCGCAGCACGGTACAACCCCAACTATGATTTCGGATATCATCCAGGCCAGAAGAGGCCCTAGACCAACTTAGGCAAAAGCCTAAGGTTGGGGGAGTACGTATTTCACACCGACATTACATTCATGTTCACACATTCATTCCAGTTATCGGTGTTCATACTTTTTCATTGTACTATCCATATTAGTTTATTTTTCTCGCTTTCTTCTTGTGTGTTTGAAAATTTTAGAAAACACAAAATATTTCCTGATTCTTTTTGTCTTTTCTTTCTAGTTAGTTTCATAGTAGTCTATAGTATTAAAAGAAAATCCAAAAAGATTTCTCGTTCTTCTTTTGTTTGTTGGAAGCTTTCCCGTGTAAATAGTTTTTCTCGTTCTTGTTTTGATCTCTTCAGAAAAACAAAAACTTCAAAAATATTCCAGTGTGTTTCTTTGAAATTCTTTTCTTTTCCTTTGGGGGTCGAGACAAGAAGACCACGATGAAAATGATGAGTGGCTCTCATATGCATTATTGTTGAACTAACAAAGAGCCCATATTACCTTGTCTTCTCCTTTGAATAAATATTGTAGATTCGAGCTTAGTCCAATGCACGTGCACCATTATTATTATTCACACCGTTCGGTCGTGCAAGTCAAAGGCAATAATGACGTAATATGATGAAATGATTGAGATGGAGAAAAGCTGGTATGAACTCGACCTATTTTGTTTTTGTAAATATGATTAGCTTGTCATGCCTGATTCAGCCCATTATGAATGAAACATGTTTGCAATGACAATTAGAGATTATGGTTATTCATGCCATGCTTAATTACCTTGGAGTTTATAAGGGTTTACCTTGCATACCAACATGCTTTTATAATGGTTGTGATGTAGTATGATAGGATGGTATCCTCCTTTGAATGATTTAAGTGGCTCGACTTCGCACCTGTTCACACATGTAGTTGAAACAAAATCAACATAGCCTCCACTATATTTATGTTCATGGTAATTTATATCCTACTCATGCTTGCACTTAATGTTGATTAATCTCAAGGCATGTTTATGACCGTTGTTGCTCTCTAGTTGGTCGCTTCCTAGTCTCTTTCTAGCATTCACCTGTACTAAGCAGAAATACTGCTTATGCATCCACTTCTATAAATTCAAAGTTGTTCCATAAGAGTCCACCATACCTACCTATATGCGGTATTTACCTGCCGTTCCAAGTAAATGTGCATGTGCCAAACTCTAAACCTTCAAATAAAATTCTCTTTTGTATGCCCAAATCTCTCATGTGGCGACTGGGGGCTGTCTTTATCTTCCATGCTAGGTGTGTTATTCACACGATGAGTGGACTCCGCATGTCATTCACGAGAAAATGGCTGGTAACCGGGATAGCTAGTCCCATGATCAAAAGATCAAAAATCAAATCAAAATATAATTAAACAAAGCTCCCCTTGGACTGTTGTTGGTTTGGACGGTACCCGTTGTTTTGAATAAGTCGTGGAGTGTGTTTGATGCTGGAGGGGGAGTAAAACTTTACCATTATGTTTGGGAACCGCCTATAATGTATGTAGCATGGAAGATATTGAGAACTCTTGGTCGTAGCATTGACAAAGAAAGCATATTGCTCAAAATTAGATTCATCTCTGATTCAAAAACTTGAGCTCTGGCATCTCTGCAAATCCCTGGTTCCCTCTGCGAAGGGCCTATCTATTCGCTTTTACTGCCGAGTCATCATCCTCTTATAAAAAGCACCAGTTGTAGAGCACCTCTATCATTTATATGCTTTGTTATTAATTGATGGTGAGTATGAGTGTGACTGGATCTCTTTAACCATGAATTACAATGTCTAGTCAGTTCTTGATCTTCTTAGGTGCTCTGCATTTATGTTTTGTGGTCTCAGAAAGGGCTAGCGAGATACCACTTTGTCAGATTATATCATGATTGTTTTAAAAAAGTGTTGTCATCCGAGATTTATTATTATTGCTCGCTAGCTAATTATGCCATTGATATGAGTAAACATGAGACCTAAATGTTATTGTGAATGTGGTTAGTTCATAATCTTTGCAGAAAACTCGAATGTTGGCTTTACGTATTTACAACAACAAGATCAAACAGAGTTTGTAAAAGTTTTTGTTTGTCACTTTTAGTTTATCAACTGAATTGCTTGACGACAAGCAATGGCTTAAGCTTGGGGGAGTTGTTACGTCTCCATCGTATCTAGTTTTTCAAACTCTTTTGCCCATGTTTTGGACTCTAATTTGCATGATTTGAATGAAACTAACCCGGACTGATGTTGTTTTCCGTAGAATTGCCTTGATGTTATTTTTGTGCAGAAATAAAAGTTCTCAGAATGACCTGAAACTTCACGGAGAATATTTTTAGAATATATAAAAAATATTTACAGAAAGAATCACCGGAGGGGGCCCACACCCTGGCCACAAGGGTGGGGGCACGCCGCCCTACCTTGTGGGCCCCCTGGAGCTCCACCGATGTAAACTCCAACTCCATATAATCTCTTTCAGGGAGAAAAAAATCAGAGAGAAGATCTCATTGCGTTTTACGATACGCAGCCGCCGCCACCTCCTGTTCTTCATTGGCAGACCTGACCTGGAGTCCTTTCGAGGCTCCAGAGAGTGGAGATCGTCCCCGCCATCATCATCAACCATCCTCCATCACCAATTTCATGATGCTCACCGCCATGCGTGAGTAATTCCATCGTAGGCTTGCTGGACGGTGATGGGTTGGATGAGATTTATCATGTAATCGAGTTAGTTTTATTAGGGTTTGATCCCTTGTATCCACTATGTTCCGAGATTGATGTTGCTATGACTTTGATATGCTTAATGCTTGTTACTAGGGCCGGAGTGCCATGATTTCAGATCTGAACCTATTACGTTTTCATCAATATATTTGTGTTCTTGATCCTATCTTGCAAGTTAATAGTCACCTACTATGTGTTATGATCCGGCAAACCCGGAGTGACAATAACCGGGACACTTCCCAGTGAGACCATAGTTTGAGGAGTTCATGTATTCACTAAGTGCTAATGCTTTGGTCCGATACTCTATTAAAAGGAGGCCTTAATATCCCATAGTTTCCATTAGGACCCCCCTGCCACGGGAGGGTAGGACAAAATATGTCATGCAAGTTCTTTTCCATAAGCACTTATGACTATATTTGAAATACATGCCTACATTATATTGATGAATTGGAGCTAGTTCTGTGTCACCCTAGGTTATAACTGCTGCATGATGAATATTATCCGACACCTATTGTCGGTGTACTAAGGTAGGGGTACCTCAGTACCCCAACTTGTGCACGGGCAGTTGCAGCTTCCCGCGGCAGGGTTTACTGCGTGCTCGCCGGAGACCTTCCTGCTCCCTATTAAACCATTCAAAAACAAAGTATACAAGACATGAGATCGAGACCCCGGCAAGAGGAGCTTGCCGGGAAGGCCGTACCAGGCTCAAGACTGCCCCGCTAACACAAGACCCTGGCAAGAGGAGCTTGCCAGGAAGACTAGAAGACAACGCCTCGGCGCTATATGCGCCCCGGCAAGGGCCCGGGGAGCGGCAAGCTCCCGGGCCCGGCAAGATCAAGGCCCCGGCAAGGTGCTTGCCGGGAAGACTGCGCTGTGTGCCCACGCTCCAGCTCATCGGCCCACGCGTCGCCCTGGGGCCTATCCAGGGACGCGTGGCGGATGGCTGTGCAGCCTGGGGTACACGGTGGCACTCCACGGTGATGGATCCATCGCCGTGGCAGACGGAGACGCTAAGGCGGGAGCTTTTGGGGTCGACGGCGACGGGCATTGAATGCCCTTGTCCCCCGCTGTTAAAGTAGGTATAGACCACTGTTCTGTACTGTAGCTCCACTGTTCCCGCACTGTTACAACTACCACCTCTTTTACATTTTTACCCCTTTCTCCTACGTTGACACCTGTCGGTGACCCCTTGCACTATAAAAGGAGGCCCATGCACAACGTGAGGGGGGTTCGGAACCTAGATCACTCTCACGCTCGGTGTAGCTGCTTCTTCAAGCTCTCGAGCGCTCAAACTCAATACACAACCAAGCAGGAGTAGGGTTTTACGCGTCTACCGCGGCCCGAACCTGGGTAAAACTGCCCGCGTGCTCACTACGATCTGCTCTTTGTGCTCCCTCCGCCCTCGTACTGCACAGACAAGGGGCTCCGGTCCCATAGGTGTTCGTGGCGGACAGTTTCCCCCGACATCTTTGGCGCGCCAGGTAGGGGGCGTCGAGGTTGTGCGAACCTGATCCGGCGTTCGCGCGGGCGCATTCTTCATTAACCTCTCCAGCTTCATCAGCAACTTCATCAGCAACAACTCCATGGCCCCGAAGAAGAAGGCTTCCGAGGTCGGAGGCCCGTCCGCGTCTCACCCGCCGCCACCAGAGCCAACGGTGGGCGGGGGAGATGCCGTCGGAAGGGTGGCCGCCGGTGAGGACACTCACGGCGCCACCAGATCCAAGAACAGAACGGACGACCGAACCTCGGTCTCCGTGGACGCGCCGCGTCCATCTCAGCACACGACGACCCAGCAGCGCCATACCACGGGAGGTGGTATCCGCTTGCTGGGGCAAGGCCAAACCGGAGGCTCGCGGGACGCCCCGGACCCCCGTCCGGGCACAAGCAAAGCGAAGGCGCCGGCGCGGGACCCCGCTCCTTCTAACGTTGTTAGAAGTCCGAGCGTATCCCGCTCCTCGCACCGCTCGCCCGCGTTTCCCTCCACTCCAGCGGAAGCGCTCGCAAGAGCGCAACTGCTCCTCGACTTTCCTCCAGCGGCCGACAAGGCCGAAGAATGGAGGGCCACTATACGGAGCCTGATAGACTTCGCCAACAACGATTCTCCACAGCAGCCGTCGACCTCACGGCCGCGGCAAGCTGAGAAGACGAAGGCTGACGGCAACAAGACTGCCGGGGGTGCGACAAGCGTGCACTCCCCGCCGCAGAAGCAGAAGACGCCCCCCCGCCGGAACAACCCCGACGACGGCTCCACAGCCTCGTCGGACCCGCGGGCCCGTCGGGACCAGCGCCAGGTCCTCGACGACCGGCGAGAAGAAGACGCTCGGACCACAATCGAGCGCCGCCGAGAAGCTCGGCGACAATCAGACAAGAGAGCTGGGAACACTGTCGACGCGCACGCGCCCGGTGAACCAGGCGACTTGCCGTACGCGGCAGGCTGCCCTGCGTTCACCCGCGAGCTGCGGCGCGTCCAGTGGCCCAGCATGAAGAATTTTAAGCCCGACGTACCGGAGAAGTACGACGGCAAGACGCACCCCTCGGAGTTTCTCAGCGTCTATACCATCGCAGTGCAAGCTGCCGGGGGGCGCGACGAGAAGATCTTGGCGAATTACTTCCCGCTCGTGCTAAAGCCGAACGTCCGTTCGTGGCTCATGCACTTGCCGGAAGGTTCCATCTCTTCTTGGGCCGACCTCTGCCACCAGTTTGTTGGCGCCTTCACCGGCGGCCACAAACCCCATGGCCAGGAGAGCGATCTCCACATCTTGGCCCAGAAGGAAGGCGAAACCCTGCGCAAGTATATCCAACGCTTCAGCCGGGTGCAGCACAACATCCCTGATGTTCACCCTGCCGCGGTTATCAGCGCGTTCCATCAGAACGTGCGTAACCGCCGCATGCGTGAGGAGATGGCGATGACGAAGATTCGGGATGTCAGCGAGCTCTACGCTCTTGCTGACAAGTGCGCACGCGCGGAAGAGGGGAGGAGACTCCCCGGGGAGGATACTGGCGCAGGAGGAAGCGACAGCGACGACGCCGCCCCGGCAAAGAAGAGCCGGCGGCGGAACAACAGAAAGAAGGGCAAGAAGGAGGTGCTTGCCGTCGAGAAGTCCGGCAAGGAGGCCCCCGCCAAGCAAGCGCAGGCTGGCGGCTCCGGCAAGGAGCCTGCCCCTGCAGCGGCGGCCGACAAGCCGGGTAGCTCCGACAAGCAATACTGTAAGATCCACCGCACCAAGGGTCACGATCTCTCCAACTGCAAGCGCGTCGAGTATCTCGTCGAGCAGCAGAAAGCTGAGTACGAGAGGCGCGACAAGGAGAAGGCCCAAGGTGGCGGGGAAGAGCCCAGCAAGAAGCGGCCGTTCAACGGCCGGGGAGGACGCCGCGGCAAGGCTAAGCAGCGGCAAGGAGATCGACCTCCCCGGGGCCGCGACAACGACGAAGAAGACGACGATGAAGACATGGAGGACGAGGAGAACAGCGAGCAGGAGTTCCAGAAGGCCACGGAGGTCCTGTGCGTCGACGGTGGCGCCTCCCTGCACACCTCTCACCGCCAACTAAAGCAGTGGGTGCGTGAGGTAAACGCAGCGGAGCCGCCCGTGGAGTCGCGCAGGCTCCTCAAATGGTCCAGCACGCCCATCGTTTTTGACCTTGAGGATCACCCTGACCGCACCACTGCGGTCGGGTGCTTGCCGATGCTGGTTTCTCCCACCATCCGCAACCTCAAGGTCACCAAAATGTTGGTTGACGGCGGGGCCGGGCTGAACTTGATCTCCTCTGCTGTGATCAAGAAACTCCAGATACAAGATGGCGAGCTCGAAGAGACCGGTTCATTCCAAGGAATCAACCCGGGAAGGAGCAAGCCCAAGGGAAAGATCACTTTGCCGGTGACCTTTGGCGGGGAGCTCAACTTCAGGACTGAGCGCATCACTTTCGACGTCGCCGATATTCCATTGCCCTACAATGGAATACTCGGCCGTCCTGCCCTCGCCAAGTTCATGGCAGCTTCCCACTATGCCTACAACGTGCTGAAGATGCCGGGGCCGATAAGCGTCATCACTGTCCATAGCGACAAGAAGGATGCGCTTATTTGCGCCGACAAGATTTACCGGGATGCGGCAGCTACGGCCGAGAAGGATACTCTTGCCGCTGAAGCTCCCGGGGGGAAGAAGACGAAGACCAAGTCCGGCAAGTGCTCTGGGACCCACTCCGGCAACCGCACCTCCTCGGAGTGCTGCGCTGACGTCGAGGACGTTCCATCGAGCTCCACCGGCAAGAGTAAGAAAGGAATGGCTGCTCCTCCGGCAACCAAGAAAGTGTCCGCAAGGGAGGACGGCACTGGTGGTACTTTCACCATCAGTGCCACCCTTGACAGCAAATAGGAAAGCGCGCTCGTTGCCTTCCTGCGGGCGAATGTCGATGTGTTTGCCTGGCAACCATCTGACATCCCCGGTGTTCCCAGGAAGGTGATTGAGCACAAGCTTGCTGTCTGTCCTCATGCGCGACCCATCAAGCAGAAAGTGAGGAAGCAAGCCGTGGAGCGCCAAGAGTTCATCAACGAGGAAATCAAGAAGCTAGAAGCAGCAGGCCTAGTTAGAGGTGTGATCCATCCGACGTGGTTGGCAAACCCAGTCGTCGTGCGCAAGGCCAACGGGAAGTGGAGACTGTGTATAGACTTCACCGATGTCAATAAAGCATGTCCCAAGGATCCATTCCCTTTGCCGCGCATTGACCAGATCGTTGACTCCACTGCCGGATGTGAGCTACTCTGCTTTCTTGATGCATACTCAGGCTATCATCAGATTTTCATGGCCAAGGAAGATGAAGAGAAGACTGCATTTATCACTCCATGTGGCACTTATTGCTTTATCCGCATGCCATTTGGATTGAAGAATGCAGGCTCAACCTTTGCAAGGGTAGTGTACACTGCTTTTGAGCCACAGATCCACAGGAATGTAGAAGCTTACATGGATGACATCGTGGTGAAGAGCAAGAGCAAAGAAACCCTGATTCAAGACTTGGAAGAAACATTTCAGAACCTGCGCAGGATACAGCTCAAGTTGAACCCCGAGAAGTGCGTCTTTGGAGTCCCCTCCGGCAAACTTCTCGGGTTCTTTGTATCGCAGAGGGGGATTGAAGCCAACCCCGACAAGATTAAGGCCATTGAGCAGATAGAGGCCCCAAAGCGCGTCAAGGATGTCAGGAGGCTTGCAGGTTGTGTGGCTGCCCTCAGTAGGTTCATTTCAAAGTCTGCAGAACGCGCCCTACCTTTCTTCAAAATCTTGAAGAAGGCAGGTCCCATGAAGTGGACTCCGGAAGCGGAGGCGGCGCTGTAGGATTTGAAACGGTACCTGTCCTCCACTCCAATACTTGTCGCACCTAGACCACAGGAAAAGTTGTTGCTATACTTAGCAGCAACCAACCAGGTGGTTAGTGCTGCGTTAGTAGCGGAGAGGGAGTCCGACGAGGAGTCAGCACCACCGGCAAGCGAATCCAGCGACAAGCAGGGGGCTGTCCCGACAAGCTCTGGTCCCGACAAGGATGACTCTGCGCAGGAGCAAGGAGAGGTGCGGAAGAAGATGGTGCAGCGCCCAGTGTATTTTGTAAGTTCCCTTCTCCAAGGGGCTAGATCAAGATACTCTGGTGTGCAAAAATTGCTTTTCGGCCTCCTCATGGCCTCGAGAAAGCTGCGCCATTACTTCCAAGCCCATGAGATAACAGTGGTCACTCGCTTTCCGCTGAAGAGGATATTGCACAATCCAGAAGCAACAGGCAGGATCGTCGAGTGGGCACTGGAGCTGTCGAGCTTTGGACTCAAGTTTGAAAGTACTTCAACCATACAGAGCCGAGCTTTGGCAGAATTCATAGCTGAGTGGACCCCAACACCAGATGAGGAAGTTCAAGAAACAAGTGCACCCGTGCAAGAGGCGACAAGTGAATGGGTAATGTATTTTGACGGTGCCTTCTCGCTGCAAGGCGCCGGTGCTGGCGTGGTACTCATCGCGCCCACCGGAGAGCACCTCAAATATGTTATCCAGATGCACTTTCCCAGGGAGCAGGCGACAAACAACACTGCAGAATATGAAGGCTTGCTTGTCGGCCTCAGGATTGCGGCCGAACTTGGGATCAGAAAGCTGATTGTGCGGGGAGATTCTCAGTTGGTGGTCCGACAAGTGAACAAGAGCTATCAGAGCCCTTTGATGGAAGCCTATGTCTATGAAGTGAGAAAGCTTGAGGAACACTTTGAAGGTTTGCAGATGGAGCACGTCCCGAGAGCTCAAAATGAAATTGCAGACGGCCTTTCAAAGTGCGCTTCGATGAAGTTACCTGTGGAACCAGGGACCTTCTTGCTCAAGCTGACTCAGCCATCCGTTACACCATCAATTGGGCAGTCCAAGAAGAGAAAGTTGGTCTCCGGAGACTACTTGCCGGCGGATCTTCCTGAAACCGCCGCCAAGGTCCCCAAGATCAACAATCAGAACGCTGAGGAACAGTTTGCTCCTGCAAGTCCTCGGGCTTGTACAGTTGAAGCAAGCGTTCCCGACAAGCCTCGCCCCGGCGAGCTTGCCGGGGGACCGTCAGCTCCGGCAGAACCAGAGGTCTTTGCCGTAGAAGCTGAGGTTCCCGCAGCGGCCCTCGAGCCTTTAGTCCTTGCCGCCGAGCCTCGGGCTCCGGCATGGGCGCAGCAGATCGTCCGCTTCCTTCAAACTGGAGAACTTCCCGACGACCCTCAAGAGATAGATAAGATAACCAGGCAGTCAAGTATGTATCAGTTCGTGGATAACGAGCTATACAGAAGAAGACTCAATGGTGTCAGACTGAAGTGCATCTCCAGAGAAGATGGACAGAAGCTGTTGGCGGAAATACACGGAGGCATATGCGGCCACCACATTGGCGCAAGGGCGCTTGCCGGGAAAGCTTTCCGGCAAGGGTTCTTTTGGCAAGAAGCCCTCCAAGATGCAACTGCACTAGTAACCAAGTGTGAAGCGTGCCAGTTCCATGCAAAGCAAATCCATCAGCCAGCTCAAGCTCTCCAAACAATCCCTTTGTCATGGCCCTTCTCGGTCTGGGGGCTCAATATCCTCGGCCCTTTCCCTCGTGCTGTCGGGGGCTTTGAGTACTTGTACGTTGCAATCGACAAGTTCACAAAGTGGCCAGAAGTGGAGCCAGTAAGGAAGGTGACAGCACAGTCAGCGGTCAGGTTCTTCAGGTCGATTGTTTGCCGTTTCGGGATCCCTAACCGGATCATCACCGACAACGGTACGCAATTCACTAGTCGCACCTTCATGCAGTACGTCCAAGACCTTGGCGCCAAGGTCTGTTTCGCTTCTGTTGCTCACCCGAGGAGCAACGGTCAAGCGGAGAGGGAAAATGCTGAAGTGCTGCGCGGTCTCAAGACAAGGACCTTTGACAGGCTGCGCAAGTGCGGAAGAAATTGGATAGAGGAGCTCCCGGCGGCTCTTTGGTCAATCAGAATGACACCAAGTCGAGCCACCGGACAGACACCCTTTGCTCTAGTCTATGGAGCAGAGGCAGTTCTCCCCACGGAACTCGTATACGGATCTCCTCGAGTACTCGCTTATGATGAGCTTGAGCAAGAGCAACTGCGGCAAGACGACGCATTGCTCCTCGAGGAGGGACGTCTCCAGGCTGCTGTACGAGCTGCTCGATACCAGCAAGCTTTGCGCCGCTATCATAGCCGCAAAGTCAAGGCCAGGAGTCTCAAGGAAGGCGACCTTGTTCTTCGGCGTGTTCAGTCCGCCAAGAATTCCAACAAGTTGACGCCGAAGTGGGAAGGCCCTTATCGGGTGAGACAAGTTACGAGGCCCGGCGCTGTCCGCCTCGAGACCGAAGAAGGCTTACCAGTGAGCAACTCCTGGAACATAGAGCATCTTCGCAAGTTTCACCCCTAAGGCGCGGTTGCCGTGATCCGCTCCGGCAACCACCTTTTGTACAAGCTTTGCCGCTGTTGCATGTAACCCTTTGTACAAAGCCGGGCGCAGACCCCGTGCATCAGTAAAGTTTTTGTGTTTCTCGCACCGATCGCCTTTTGCATGCTTTTCTTTGCTATTTGCATGTTCTGTGTGGCATTTGGTGCAACACTCAGATATACGGTAAGCACTATTACGCCGAAAGGCCATATGCTTGTTTCCCTCTCCCTTTTCTTTCCTCTTAAACAGAAGGAACGTTCCTCGCGCACAAGTTTGCCGGGGGGGAAGGAGGTGGAGGAGGAACCAGGTGATGTTCAAGAAAGAGAAGCCTTACCGGAAAGCGAACAATATAAGCAAGCAACATATGAAAGATAAGTTGTTAGAATTTGACCAGTTCAAATTTTAAATTTTAGTTGTCTTCCTTGAACGATCACATTTTGTATGGAAAACCTGTGCGCGGAGGAACCTACCCGTAGCTTGCCGCACCCTTATCTTGTTTTCGAGTTCACTCAACGATTTAAGTGAGCTGCGACAAGTGTCGCGCCCTTGCTTCGTTTCCGAGTACGCTCAGCAAGCTAAGTGCCTTGCGACTAGCTGCGGCAAGGTTGCTTGCCGGCGAGGACCTTGGCCAGCAGGCTGCTCAGAGTCCAGCACTCAGCGCTCGCGGCAAAGGCCCCTTGCCGGCAAGCTCCCCGGGAGCGTAGGGTGAAAAACATACAAAGTCAAGGATTAAGACAAGGAAGATAACATTGCACTGATTGACCAAAATAAAGTAAATATCTTACAAAGGATAACTTGTCGCAATGGACTAATAAGTTCGTGACATAATGTGCAGCAACAAAAAGATAAAGATAATGGAGCCCTAGTCTACGCGGTCGCCTTCCTTCCTGCCAAGCTTTGCCACCTTGGCGATAATGTGGCCGACCTGCTCCTTCAGGGCCTCCGTGTCTGCATCAGCCGGCAAGCTGCGAAGAACGTTGGTGAGATTGATCCCCGGGTTGCGGTACACGATCTTCGTCAGCACCCGCTCCAGAGTTCCCGCGCAGAGCAGGCGCGACTCCTCGGCCAGCTGTGCGGGGATGCGGTTCCGGAGACCTGCAAGGGCCGGCGCGATTCCTCTGAAGAAGAGGCTGAGCTTGGCGCTGTGCGGGAGATCCGGATCCGGCGAGTAGATGAGGTGTTCGACCTTCAGCGCCAGCAGCTCCTGGTCAATGTTGGACGCAGAAGAAACCAAGTCTTCGGTCCATACCTCGATGGTCTGGCGGAAGAGCTCGGATGCCTTGTTGACGCTGTCCACCAAGGTCCGCTCCTTGCGGAGCTCCTCCTTCAGCTTGTTCTCCTGAGCCCGGGCAGCGTCGAGCGATTCCTTCAGAGTGGTGACCTTCAGTTCCAAGTCCTCGATGGAGTCCTTGGCGGCCTTCAACTCGTCGCCCCTCTTGGAGAGACTCACCTGAAGCTCGGAGTTTGTGTGAGCGTCCTTCTCGCGCTCCAAGATGAGCGCGGCAACCTTCTCTGCGCTCACCTTCAGCGCCTTCTCCAACTGCTCAACCTTGGCGGCGAGCTCCTTCTTGGCGTCTTCCGCGGCAACCGCGGTGGCTTTCGCCTCCTTCAGCTCCCCGCCAAGGGCAGCCTCGCGAGCGGCAAGGTCCTCCTCATGGGAGTCCAGCTCGACCTTCCGCTGCGCGAGCTCTCCCTCTCGCCGGGACATCTCCACCCCGGCGAGCCGCTGCTGTTCTTCAGCTTCAGCCTTCTCGAGCACCCACTCCTGGTACTCGCCGGCGAGACGCTCACGCTCCTCCGTCACCTCGCGGAGGGCCGCCTGGTTGGCGGCGCTGAGCTCCGCCGCACGCTTCTCCATTTCCGCGGCGGCCTTGGCGGCAAGGGCCTCCCGGGAGGCGAGTTTCGCCTGCCTGGCCCGGTAAAGGGCCAGGAGCTGGTGGAGCAACCTCTCCTCCTCGGGCCCCTCACTCCCGCCGGGCGCCTCGACGATCTTCAGGCCTGCGGAGGCGAGGACTTCTCCGTCGAACGCCTCGCCCTCCGCAGGAGCTCGTGATGAAGACCCCCAAGGCACCTGGATGAAGACGCCGTTGGGGGCCTCAAGATAATACCCCTGCTCCTTGCTGGCGGAGGGGCCGGTGGCCGGTGCAGCATCCGATGCTCCCGCCGCCTCCGGGCCGGCGGTGCGGTCGCCGTCCCCCTCCCCAGCCGCTGCGTCCGCAGCCGGGGCAGTCTCCTGCGCGGCCGGCTCGGCGGCCTCGGCCGTCTCCTCGACGACAGGAGCGTCGCCGCCGCCGCCCTGGGCGGCCTCCTCCTCGAGGTTGATAACCTCCGTCTCCATGGGCTCAGGAGGAGGAAGATCTGAAAAGAAGAAGAAGAAAAAGAAGTTCAAGATTCAAGCAAATATCCAAAAAGAGGCAAGCCAAGAAAACAAGTCACAAAACATACCTTGGCGGACGTCCTCAGCGGCGGGCTCCCTCGCCGGGGAGCTCTGCCTTGGCGGAGTGGCCGCCCTTGCCGGGCTGCTCGCCCTTGGCGGGGTACTCTGCCTCGGCGGAGTACCCGCCCTTGGCGGAGCACTCTCCCTTGCCGGAGAGTTCTGCCTTGGCGGGGACGGCGGGGCCTGCGGCTCCTCAACGACAGTCTCCGGGCGCTCTTCCCGCTGTGGCTCCACCTCTGCACAGAACAAGACAAGAAACGTCAAGACATGAAGACAAAACCAAATCCTCAGGCGTACCCCGACAAGCGAAAAGAGAAAACCCCAGACTTACGCTGGGGGCTGCGCTGCGGGCTACGCTGGGGGCTGCTCCTCGGAGCAGCGCTCGGGTCCGGCAGGCTCGGCTCCAGCACACCCCCTGTTGCCGCAGCTGCCGAGTCTTCCGCGACCTCGACCTCGGGCGCCTTGGCCTTCTTCGCCGCGCGATGGGCCAGGGTCCTGAAATCAGAGCAATGAACAGAGTTAGCATTAACAAAAAACCAAGACAAAAATCGAAAAGATGTAAGGTCCTGGATCCTTACTCCTGGTCCTCCTCGTCGTCCTCGCTCAGGGCGGAGAAATCATACTCCACCGTAGGCGCGTCGGCGCGAGGAGCGGAAGACGAAGACTCCCTCGCGCGCTTGGTGTTCACCGGGGCTGGGGGCTGCGGAGACCCAGCCCCCGTGGTCGCCGGCGCCCGAGGAGCGGGCGGAGCCGTTGCTCCGCTCCGAGAAGACCCCTGCCGGCTCGCTGCCGGCCTGCGAGGCGCCTCCGTCGTGGTCCGCGCACGGGCCGCCTCCGCTGCGGCTGGTGCGCCGGACGGCCTTGGCGCGGCTTGGCTCCCCCGGGGAGCTGCCCGGCGAGCTGGCTGTTGCCGGGGCGCCTGCGCCCTTTCCCCCGTCGCTGCCTTGCGGAGACGTTTCGCCGGGGACTGCCTCGGCCTTGCCGGGGGCGGGGAGCTCTCCGACGAGGAGAGGTCGTCGGCGTACAACTCCGTGGATCCGCCGGAGTCCTCGGCCTCCTCCTCCTCCTCCTCCTCCTCTTCCCCGGCCGGCTCACTGGGCCCAGCGTCCTGCGCTGCGGCCCCCTTTCCCTTGGCGCCTCCGCCCCTCGCGGCGCCTCTGCTCCCTCCGGCGGTACCCTCCATTGCCGCGGCCTCGGCCGCGATCCCGTGGATCCCGGAGTGCCTCAGCGAGGGGACCCCGGCGAGCGCGTCGGGAGGAAGCTTTAGCAACCTGCGGATCTCCGCCTCCTCCGCCTGGGTGGACGCGTCCGCAGCCTCCGCCTCTTCCGGCGAGTATCCGAAAATTCCTGCCGCCGCGGCTGCGGCGGCCTCTTCAGCCCGGGAAGCTATGTAGGCGATCTCCTGCTCGGTGGTGTCCCGCGTGTGCAGCTTGAGGTCGTCCTTGTTCTTCGCCACCTCTGCGAGGTTGTCGTAGAAGTTGAGGACGTCGATGGGCTTCGGGGCGATCCACGTGCGGTCCAAGCCGTGCGAGTCACACATGGGCATCATGGCGAGGATCCGATCCCTGACGATGTTGTTGCAGAGCGGCACCACTTCCCGGGGAGTCCTGAACCACTCGGGGTGTGCCGGGTCGTACTTGAAGAGTTCCCGGACCATTCCCCTCAGCTCCAGCGTGGTGAAGTTGAAGTTGAGCCCGGGGCGCAGCCTCATGATGTCTGCCGGGCCGCCGTACTCCCAGGCTGGCCTCTTCCGGTCTTGGAGAGGGGCGATGCGCCGGCGGAGGAAATCTGCGCCCACCTCAGTAACTGACAGCTTGGCCATCCGAAGACGAAGAATCCGGACAAGGGCGATATCGAGCTTGATATCGTCCGAGTCCAGTTCGCTCCAGTCCCTGCCGCGCACAATGGGTGTTGTGCGCGGCGCGATGAAGGCTTGCGGCTGGTCTTCTACGATCCAGCACCACTCCGCTCGCCATTCCTCCCACTTGCCGCGGAGCTCCCCCGGCAAGTACGCCCCCTTTTTATTCAGACGGAAGACCCAAGAAATTCCTCCGGAGAGGGGGGCATCGGCCTCGGCTCTAGGAGTGAAGAAGTGTCTAAAGAGTGCTACATTGGGGTGGACTCCTATGAAGTTTTCGCACATGTGTGCGAAAACAGCCATGGTGAGGATGGCGTTGGGGGTGAAGTCAAGCAGATGGAGGCCGTATGTGTTCATGACGTCGCAGAAGAAGTTTGAGAAAGGAGGACAGAGACCACAATGAAAGAAGGCAGCAAAAAAGTAGTACCCGCCGGGATAGCTGTCCTTGGCGGCGGCCGGATACGCTCGCGTGCGGGGATGCGCGTCGGTCTCCTTGGCCCAGAACAAGTAATACTTGTTCCAGAGCTCCCGCACGCCGAGCTTCGGCGGGAAGACGACATGCCGCTTCCGGTACGCGATGAGCTTGGCCGCTTGCTCCGATTTCTCCCGCTTGGACTTCTCCGCCTTCGCCTTGTCGGTCTTTGGGGCCATGGCGGACGCGGCGGAAGGAGGGGGACGAAGAGCTCGGCGGCGGCGGAGATGTGGAGGCAGAGCGCAAGAGAGAATCTTTAGAGAAGGAAGACGATGTAATGAAAGCGCAAGGAGGGGAACCGCGCCCGCTTCCTCTGCTTTTATGGGGGAGTGGGGGGCGTTTCGCCCTTTCCATTAAGAGATCGTGGGCACGTCCCATCCCACGGCGCCGCGATCGACGCGTGCCGTTACCGTGGGGTGCGGCGGATATGGAAGTGGATTCGGCGCGCCGCGGGCCGCGGGTGCCCGTGCACTGTTTTGGGCCTGGCCCAACAGCGCTCGGCACCGTGTGTGGCCCAGGCCCGGGGGCTCCTGTCGGTGTACTAAGGTAGGGGTACCTCAGTACCCCAACTTGTGCACGGGCAGTTGCAGCTTCCCGCGGCAGGGTTTACTGCGTGCTCGCCGGAGACCTTCCTGCTCCCTATTAAACCATTCAAAAACAAAGTATACAAGACATGAGATCGAGACCCCGGCAAGAGGAGCTTGCCGGGAAGGCCGTACCAGGCTCAAGACTGCCCCGCTAACACAAGACCCTGGCAAGAGGAGCTTGCCAGGAAGACTAGAAGACAACGCCTCGGCGCTATATGCGCCCCGGCAAGGGCCCGGGGAGCGGCAAGCTCCCGGGCCCGGCAAGATCAAGGCCCCGGCAAGGTGCTTGCCGGGAAGACTGCGCTGTGTGCCCACGCTCCAGCTCATCGGCCCACGCGTCGCCCTGGGGCCTATCCAGGGACGCGTGGCGGATGGCTGTGCAGCCTGGGGTACACGGTGGCACTCCACGGTGATGGATCCATCGCCGTGGCAGACGGAGACGCTAAGGCGGGAGCTTTTGGGGTCGACGGCGACGGGCATTGAATGCCCTTGTCCCCCGCTGTTAAAGTAGGTATAGACCACTGTTCTGTACTGTAGCTCCACTGTTCCCGCACTGTTACAACTACCACCTCTTTTACATTTTTACCCCTTTCTCCTACGTTGACACCTGTCGGTGACCCCTTGCACTATAAAAGGAGGCCCATGCACAACGTGAGGGGGGTTCGGAACCTAGATCACTCTCACGCTCGGTGTAGCTGCTTCTTCAAGCTCTCGAGCGCTCAAACTCAATACACAACCAAGCAGGAGTAGGGTTTTACGCGTCTACCGCGGCCCGAACCTGGGTAAAACTGCCCGCGTGCTCGCTACGATCTGCTCTTTGTGCTCCCTCCGCCCTCGTACCGCACAGACAAGGGGCTCCGGTCCCATAGGTGTTCGTGGCGGACAGTTTCCCCCGACACCTATCATTGTTGATCCATTGCCTACGAGTGTGTTCCATATTGATACTTGCTTCGTTACTTTCGTTAGTGCTGCTATCACCATCACAACAAAGCTACTACTGTTACTTTTGCTACCGTTACCGTTACTTCCATACTACTTTGCTAGTAAATACTTTGCTGCAGATATTAAGTTTTCCAGTGTGGTTGAATTGACAACTCAGCTGCTAATACTTGAGAATATTCTTTGGCTCCCCTTGTATCAAATCAATAAATTTGGATTGAATATTCTACCCTCGAAAACTGTTGCAATCCCCTATACTTGTGGGTTATCATACGTCGACACGTGGCTCAGCCCAACAGTGGCCATTTTAGGTTAAATGGCCGGGCCTGGCAAAATAAGCAGGCTGGCCCATTAGCGGCCTACTCGAGTCAGGCCATACACAAGCACGACCCATACAAGTTACACACAATCGGCCCATCATAGGCTCCTTCTAGATTTGACAATTTCCATCCCATCGTCAGTTCCAGCCCGTTTATGGCCCGCTACGTCTTTGGGCCCAACTACGGCCCGACCTTATTTTGGACTGTTAGCAGCCCATCGTCAGTTCCAGCCCGTGAATGGCCTGGTACAACTTTCGGCCTTTTCTCGGACTATTCTGTAGTTGGGCCAACTCCTAGCCCGCTTTGACTTTCAGCCTTTCCTCGACCCATAAGGTAAATGGGCCAATTTCTAGCCCATTTTGTCTTTCGGCCTGTTAACGGCCCGCACAACAGTTGGGCCTATGACGTGCCACCTGATTTTGTGTCCATTAGTGGCCCACATTCAACAGGTCACTATTTCAGCCCGACGGGATATTTGGCCTGTTAGAAGCCTAGTTTGCAAATTGGGCCTCTTCTGGGCCAAAATACTTCCAGTCTCTTAAAAGACTGACAAGTAAAAGGGCCGAAACAAAATTGACATTTATTTCGGACTGCTAGTGCCCGTGGGCCATTTCCAATTTATAAGGCGTTGACGATCTTTCGGCCTGTTAATGTCCTACTAGGGCCCGCGTGCCATTTCCATTAATAAGGCCCTATTGAGCTTTCGGCCTGTTAACGACCTGCTAAGGCCCGCGGTCCATTCCCATTTATATGGCCCAATCAAGATTTCGGCCTGTTACCAGCGTGCTAAGAGTCCTTGTTACGGTGGGCGCCATCTATTGGGATCCACTAAATATTAAGTTGACCAACCCACTTAAAGGCCCGATTTGACTTGCATGTATGTTTATCCGGATGGAGTCCGGGTAACATTTGGGCGTGTTGGCCCTTGTTACAACAATATACCATATACAAAGAATTATTCTACTCTATATTATCGCCTCTAAAAAACCTACACTTATACAATAAAAAGACTAAGGCATAGAAACGAAGAATATTCCTACACTATACAATAAAGAAATTACAGCAGATTTTACCCACTTGGCATTATAGTTCTGCGTTCGGCACCAGTGATAATAAAGCGTACACAAACAGTAAATTACATTCACTAGGCAAATAAAGCTCATACATCATGGACACGCATCAACATAACTTACCGTTTGAACTATAATCTCTTTAGAAATTGGATTGGCCAGATTCATATAGCACAAATTTGAGTCTACAAAATCTCCAACTCCTTTGTGGTTACCTCAATGTCTTGTTTCATTTTTTTGACTCCTGCATCTAATACCTGCAAGTCCAGTCTCAACATGTTGATTGCATGTTGCGAATCATGTACATGTTGTCTTGCCACCTCTAGTTGATTCTCGAGAACATCAGCACATTCCAATTCCAATCCATAATCATTTGGTAACGGCCATGCCGCACTGCTCTCATATCTTTGTGTTGATGTCACTTCATCCTGAAATGTTTCAGTAAGTACACGTGACTATGGCGAAAATGTAGTTACAACAGTAAAGCGAGCAAGATAGACTATTTTGTACATGGAAAAACAGGACAAATAATAATGTTACATGTGATGAAGCATAAGCAGGTGATATTTTAAAATATAAAAATGGTAGTCTGTGCAGCCCGCATACAGAAATCTCTCAGCTCACCCGAGGAGAATGATGTTGGGGCCAAATCCAAAACACAGATAGGTCACAAATTTAGACCACACGCATCTATTGAACATTCTATGTATACTAGCAAGATACCCTGTGTTGCACCAAACATCAAGATGCATTTGTATGAGTTGTTTATCTTCTGAGAGAAAAGGATAAACGAGGGAAGGCCTTATTTGCAAATGTCGAGAGGGCTGTGGGTATCTTTATGCAAAATTTACATAGTTTACTTCCTATTCGTCAGATATACATCGGACGGACTATAATGAAGGATGGCAGACACACCATCATCACCAACTCTGTTTCTTATAAGATACTAACACGATGCCCGTGCTTGCAACTTCTTGGCGGTGAGGTATACGCCGTAACACATCTTCTGTTAATTGGGGTAGTTTTGTTTGGAGGCAGAGAGGACTTCACTCAGGTAGTACACCGGCCGCTAGACCGGCTAGACCTTGCCTTCTTCTGGGCGCTCGACCACTAGCATCGTGCTGACCGCCCGCGAGGTGGCGGCAATGTAGAGCAGGAGCGATTCCCGGTCAGCCGGTGCGGCCAGGATGGGTGCAGTGGAGAGCATGTGCTTGATGTTGCAGAAATCTTCATCCACCTGGTCATTCCACTCGAATGACGACGACTTATTCATCTGCTGATACAGGGGCAGGGCCCTCTCGCCCAGCCGGCTTAGAAACCAGCTGAGAGAGGCCAAGTAGCTTGTGAACTTCTAGACATTGCGCAACCGAGCCAGCATGCGCATACACTTGATGGCTTTGATCTTCTTCGGGTTGGCCTCAATGCCGCGCTCTGATATGTCTCCGTCACATCAATAACTTTTGATTGTTCCATGCCAATATTCTACAACTTTTACATACTTTTGGCAACTTTTTGTACTATTTTTGGGACTAACATATTGATCCAGTGCCCAGTGTCAGTTCCTGTTTGTTGCATGTTTTTTGTTTCGCAGAAAATCCATATCAAACGGAGTCCAAACGGGATAAAAACTTACGGAGATTTTTTTTGGAATATATGTGATTTTTGGGAAGAAGAATTAATGCGAGACGATGTCCGAGGGGGGCATAAGGTAGGGGACACGCGCCCTAGGGGGTGGGCGTGCCCCTGACCCTTGTGGCCACCCCATAAGGCGGTTGGTGCCCTTGTTTCGCCGCAATAAAGCCAATATCCGGATACAAATCGTGTTAAAATTTCAGCCCAATGGGAGTTATGGATCTCCAGAAATATAAGAAACAATGAAAGGACAGAATATGGGAGCGCAAAAACAGAGAGAGACAGAGAGACAGATCCAATCTTGGAGGGGCTCTCGCCCCTCCTATGCCATGGAATCCTAGGACCGAAGGGGAAACCCTTCTCCCATCTAGGGGGAAGGTCAAGGAAAAAGAAGGAGGGGGCCTCTCTCCCGGTGGCGCCGGAACGCCGCCGGGGCCATCATCATGACACGATCTACACCAACAACTTCGCCACCATCATCACCAACTTCCTCCCCCTCTATGTAGCTGTGTAACCTCTCTTCTACCCACTATAATATCTACTTAAACATGGTGCTCAACGCTATATATTATTTCCCAATGATGTATGGCTATCCTATGATGTTTGAGTAGATCTGTTTTGTCCTATGGGTTGATTGATGATCGTGATTGGTTTGAGTTGCATGTTTTATTATTATTGGTCTTGTCCTATGGTGGTCTCCGTGTTGCGAAAGCTTGAGGGATCCCCGCTATAGGGTTTGCAATATGTTTATGATTTGCTTATGTTTGGTTGCTAGAGTGATAGAAGTTTAAACCCGAGTAAGTAGGTTGTTTGCTTGTGGGAATAAATAGGACTTGATGCCTTATAATGCTATGTTTGGGTTTTACCTGTTCTTTAGTATTTGCGGATGCTTGCAAGAGTTCCAATCATAAGTGCATATGATCCAGGAAGAGAAAGTATGTTAGCTTATGCCTCTCCCTCATATAAGATTACAATAATGATTACCGGTCTAGTTATCGATTTCCTAGGGACAAATAACTTTCTTCTGTCAAAAATCTCTCTACTAAAACTAACTTAGTCGTGTCTTTATCTAAACAACTCCTAGTTTATATTTACATGGTCTTTATTATCTTGCAAACCTATCCTACAACACCTACAAAGTACTTCTAGTTTCATACTTGTTCTAGGTAAAGCGAACGTTAAGCGTGCGTAGAATTGTGTCGATAGTCGATAGAACTTGAGGGAATATTTATTCTACCTTTAGCTCCTCGTTGGGTTCGACACTCTTACTTACCGAAAGAGGCTACAATTGATCCCCTATACTGGTGGGTTATCAAGACCTTTTTCTGGCGCCGTTGCCGGGGAGCAATAGCGTGGGGTGAATATTCTTGTGTGTCCTTGTTTGCTTTATCACTAAGTAGATTTGATTTGTTGTTCTAAGTTGCTCTCTATCTTTAGTTATGGATATGGAACACGAAATACCAAAAAAATAGGTGTACTTGCTACTCATGGAGATGGTGAACCTCCTAAAACACTCGATGCTCATTATGTGAAAGATATTATGTACTAGTTTGATAATCCCGAGAAAACCCCATTCATCTATATAATGGGAGTAACGTTGGATCAACGTGGATACTTCAGGGATTATCGCTTGACTCAAAAAGGGAAACTGTTATGGGATCAAATTCATATGTTGCATTGGTATGCTCGAGAGCTTTGCTTGAGATATGATCATACTTGTTGTTCTAGGATGAATGCTCCACACCTACCCTTTTCATGTAAATTTAATGATAATAAAACCCTGGCTTCTTATGCTAATGGTATATATGATTACTATGATGTGGAACAAATAGAAGAATTTGTTGCTTTTAAGGGTTCTTGTGAAATTAAATGTTTGTTTGAAGAGTATAAAAATTATGATGATGTTGTTTACAGATCTGAAAATCTTGCTATACTTAATATTCCTATTTGAATTATAAATACAATGCTGATATTGATGCGTTTATTGAGAAGGTCTCCGCTGTCCAAGAAGAGACTAATATTTTGCAGGAAACTATGGAAGAAGGAATTGATGACACTGTGAGCTCATTAGATGAAAAAGATGAGGAGGAGAGCGAAGAACAAAAGGAGGAAGAGCAGATTGATCACCCGTGCCCACCTTCTAATGAGAGTAACTCTTTATCCCATACATTGTTTAATTTCCCTTCGTGCTTACCGAAGGATGATTGCTATTATAATTGCTATGATCCCTTTGATTCATTTGAGATGTCCCCTTTTGATGAAATTAATGCTTGCTATGCTTATGGCCATGATGCCAATATGAATTATGCTTATGGAGATAAACTTGCTATAGTTCCTTATGTTAAACATGAAATTGTTGCTATTGCACCCACGCATGATAGTCCTATTATCTTTTTGAATTCTCCCGACTACACTATATCGGAGTAATTTGCCCTTATTAACGATTATATTGATGGGTTGCATTTTACTACTACACATGATGATTTTAATATTTATAATATGCATGTGCTTGCTGCTCCTACTTGCAATTATTATGAGAGAGGAACTACATCTCCGCCTCTCTATGTTTCCAATACGATAAAATTGCAAGAAACTGTTTATGCTATGTATCGTCCTTTACTATGTGTGCATGGATTATTCTTTTATGACATGCCGATGCATAGGAAGAGAGTTAGACTTCGTTGTTGCATGATATATGTTACTTTGTGCTCACTACGAGCAAGTACAATAATGGGCTTATAGCCCACTTACATGTCACTTTGCCTATGTGGAGGAGAGAGAGATGAAAAGGTAGGCGGAGTGGGCTCTCATGCAAGAGCCTACCTATATGTCCATTCCTAGATAAATGCAATAAATGTGAAGAAAGAGATGGAGAGAAGATGCAAAAAATACTAATGCAATAGCCAACCTTATAGCTCACACTATTGTATGAGTGCATATAGATGATGACTATAGATGACATGGCGGTTTCTTATAGCCATCAATTGGCTATATTATTAACCATGCTCTACTAAATCACAAATCATTGTTAATTAAAATTGGCTTTGATATACCTTGGGATCCGGATGGATCCATTACTTGAGCACTATATGCCTAGCTTAATGGCTTTAAAGAAAGTGCTGCCAGGGAGACAACCCGGAAGTTTTAGAGAGTGATTTATTTCTGTTGAGTGCTTTTATATAGTTTAAAAACAAAAAATAAAGAGGGAAACTTAAAAACGTTTTCAAAAAGAGAAGCGATTGGAAGGTTATGCATTGGAGAAGTGAGGGTCGACCTTGAACACTTGTGTTCATGCTCATGGAAACAATGTAGAATTTTCATGGAACTTTCTCAAAAAAATAATTATCTCCTTGTACAAATCCATTATATTATAAAAATAATGTGCCAAGATTTGCCCTTAGCATGATTAGATTGCTTGTTTGGTTTGTGCGGTGCGAAAACAGAAACTTTGGTTGTAGTGCGTGATTTTACATTTTTTGCTGGAAAGTCGAATGCTTCTGAAACTTTTTGGACATTACTTCTATACAAATTGTTTATCTTTTCCTAATATTTCAGAATTTTTAGAGGTACATAAGTATGGTTAATATTCAGATTACTACAGACTGTCCTGTTTTCACCGATTGCTGTTATAGTTTCATTATATGCTTATGTTTGAAATCTTGGTGAGCCTCCTTTGACTTGGGGCCATAGAACTATGATAGCATACAGTGGATAATGTTTGATTTTATTTATAAAATAATGTTAGAGCAGTACATAATGGGATTTGATGTTATATGTACTAACCCCTCTAATAAAAAAGTTTTGTTAAGTTTTGTGTGTATGAAGTGCTCGAAGATCAAGGGGGTATTGATATGAGAAGAATGAGGAGAGGCAAGAGCTCAAGCTTGGGAGTGCCCGATGCACCCCAAGTAAATATTAAAGGAGAATCAATCGTCTAAGCTTGGGGATGCCCTGTAAAGCATCACGTCTTTCTTCGACAATTATCGGTATGTTCCGGTTTTTGTTTTGTTCACATGATATGCGTAAATCTTGGAGCACCATGTGCTTTCTATTTTTATTTTAGTAATGCACCATTCTGGTATGAGATAGTCCTTGGTTTATTTATAGGATGCTCTTTGCATTTCACTTATATCTTTTCAGTATGGCTTTATAGAATGCTTCGTGTGCTTCACTTCTATCATTTGAAGTTTGGATTGCCTGTTTCTCCGCACATAGGAAAACACCATTTGTAGAATGCTATTTTGCTTCACTTATATTTGTTAGAGCATGGGCATATCTTTTGTATAAAGAACTAAACTCTCTTGCTTCACTTATATCTATTTAGAGGGTTGACAGGAATTGGTCATTCACACGGTTAGTCATAAAATCCTACATAAAACTTGTAGATCGTTGAATATGAGATGTTTGATTCCTTGCAATAGTTTTGTGATATAAAGATGCTAATATGTGGGAGGTACTTAAATGATTCGTGTTTAGTGAATATTGGTGTTAAGGTTTGTGATTCCCGAAGCATGCACGTATAGTCTCTCGTTATGCCGGGAAGTTGGAGCACAATTTATCCTTGATTGTCTATCTTTGTGTGAAGGTCGGGGGCGCGATATGGTTAACTCCTACCAACCTTCCCCCTAGGAGCATGCTTAGTAGTACTTTGCTTCGAGGGATAATAATTTTTTTGCCATAAGTATGTGAGTTCATTATGACTAATGTCAAGTCCATGGATTATACGCACTCTCACCCTTCCACCTTGATAGCCACTCTAGTATCGCGCAACTTTCGCCGGTGCATAAAACCCTCCTTATAACTTCCTCAAAACAGCCACCATACCTACCTATTATGGAATTTCCACAGCCATTACGAGATATATTGCCATGTAACTCCACCGTTCTGTTTATTATGACATGCATTATCATTGTCATATTGGTTTGCATGATCATCTAGTTGACATAGTATTTGTGGCAAAGCCACCTTTCATATTTTTTATACATGTCACTCTTGGTCATTGCAAATCTCGGTACACTACAGGCATTCATATAGAGTCATATCTTTGTTCTAGTATCAAGTTGTAAGTAAATAAAAGTGTGATGATCATCATTATTAGAACATTGTCCCATGTGAGGTTATAAATAAAGAGGCCAAAAGAGTCTCCCAAAAAATGAGAAAAGAGAAAAGGTCTACAAAAAAAAAGAGGAGCCACAAAAAATGAGAGAAAAAGGAGAGAAGGGACAATGTTACTATCCTTTTCCACACTTGTGCTTCAAAGTAGCACCACGATCTTCATGATAGAGAGTCTCCTATGTTGTCACTTTCACATATTACTAGTGGGAATTTTTCGTTATAAAACTTGGCTTGCATATTCCACGATGGGCTTCCTCAAATGCCCTAGGTCTTCATGAGCAAGCAAGTTGACGCACACCCACTAGTTGTCTTTTTGAGCTTTCATACACTTATAGCTCTAGTGCATCCGTTACATGGCAATCCGTACTCACTCACATTGGTATCGATTAATGGACATCTCCATAGTTTGATGATTTTCCTAGTTCATGTGAGACTTTCTCCCTCCTTTTGTGCACTACCACCTTCTATTCCACCCATAGTGCCATATCCATGGCTCACGCTCATGTATTGCGTGAGGGTTAAAAAAGCTAAAGCGCGTTAAAAAGTATGAACCAATTGCTTGGCTAACAACGGGGTAGTGCATGATTTATACTTTGTGTTAAGAAGATGGAGCATGACAAGGCTATATGATTTTCTAGGGATAGCATTCTTTAGCATTGATATTTTGAAAGACATGATCGTTTGTTGGGATGCCCGAGTATTAATTTTTTTATGTCAAATGATAGAATATTGCTTTGAATCACTCGTGTCTTAATATTCATGCCATGATTAGATTACATGATCAAGATTATGCTAGGTAGCATTCCACATCAAAAGTTATCTTTTTTATCATTTACCTACACGAGGACGAGCATGAATTAAGCTTGGGGATAATGATACGTCTCCATCATATCTATAACTTTTTATTGTTCCATGCCAATGTTCTACAACTCTTACATACTTTTGGCAACTTTTTATACTATCTTTGGGACTAACATATTAATCCAGTGCCCAGTGCCAGTTCCTGTTTGTTGCATGTTTTTTGTTTCTCAGAAAACCCATATCAAACGGAGTCCAAACGGGATAAAAACTGACGGAGAATTTTTTGGAATATGTGATTTTTCAGAAGTAGAATCAATGCGAGACGATGCCCGAAGGGGCCACAAGGTAGGGGACGCGCCCCAGGGGGTGGGGGCACCCCTGACCCTTGTGGACACCCCATGAGGCGGTTAGTGACGTTCTTTCACCGCAGGAAAGCCAATATCCGGATACAAATCGTGTTAAAATTTCAGCCCAATCGGAGTTACGGATCTACGGGAATATAAGAAATGGTGAAAGGACATAACCTGGAAGCGCATAAACAAAGAGAGAGACAGAGAGACATATCCAATCAAGGAGGGGCTCTCGCCCCTCCTATGCAATGGAAGCCAAGGACCAGAGGAGAAACCCTTCTCCCTTCTGGGGGGAAGTTCAAGGAAGAAGAAGAAGGAGGGGGCTCTCCCCCCTCTCTCCCGATGGCACTGAAACGCCGTCGGGGCCTTCATTGTGACCGCGATCTACACCATCAACTTCGCCACCGTCATCACCAATTCTCTCCCCCTCTATGCAGCGGTGTAACCTCTCTTCTACCCGTTGTAATCCATACTTAAACGTGGTGCTCAATGCTATATATTATTTCCCAATGATGTATGGCTATCCTATGATGTTTGAGTAGATCGGTTTTGTCCTATGGGTTGATTGATGATCATGATTTCTTTGAGTTGCATGTTTTATTATTATTGGTGCTGTCCTATGGTGCTCTCCGTATCACGCAAGCGTGAGGGAACCCTGCTGTAGGGTTTGCAATATGTTTATGATTTGCTTATGGTGGGTTGCTAGAGTGACAGAAGCTTCAACCCGAGTAAGTAGGTTGTTTGCGTATGGGAATAAAGAAGACTTGATGCCTTATATGGTTGGGTTTTACCTTAATGATCTTTAGTAGTTGCAGATGCTTGATAGAGTTCCAACCATAAGTGCATATGATGCAAGAAGAGGAAGTATGTTAGCTTATGCCTCTCCCTCATATAAAATTGCAATGATGATTACCGGTCTAGTTATACATTGCCTAGGGACAAATAACTTTCTTGGGACAAAAAGCTCTCTACTAAAATTAAATTAGTCGTGTCTTTATCCAAATAGCTCCTAGTTTATATCTACATTCTCTTTATTATCTTGCAAACCTATCCTACAACACCTACAAATTACTTATAGTTTCATGCTTGTTCTAGGTAAAGTGAACGTTAAGCGTGCGTAGTGTTGTATGAATGGTCGATAGAACTTGAGGGAATATTTGTTCTACATTTAGCTCCTTGTTGGATTCGACACTCTTATTTATCAAAAGAGGCTACAATTGATCCCCTATACTTGTGGGTTATCACGCTCCAAGACGAGGAAGCCCTGTAGCTGCCCGGCGGGCTCGCCGAACACGCACTTCTCCGGGTTGAGCTTGATCTGGTACATGTGCAGGTTGCCGAAGGTTTCCTTGAGGTCAGCTAGGAGCGTGAGATGCTACTTGTTCTTCACCATGATGTCATCGATGTAGACGTGGACATTGCGGCGGAGTTGCGGCAACATGCATTTCTGCATGCAACGCTGGAAAGTGCCCCTGGCATTCTTCAAGCCAAACTACATGGTGATGTAGCATTACGCCTCGAAAGGCATGATGAAGGATGTCTTCATGGCATCGGTCGGGTCCAGTTTGATCTGGTGGTAGCTGGAATAAGCGTCGAGGAAGGACGGGAGGTCGCAACCGGCCGTGGAGTCGAGCACCTGATCGATCCGAGGTAAGGCAAAATGATCCTTGGGGCAAGCCTTGTTCAGGATGGTGTAGTCGATACACATGCGCCAGGTGTTGTTTTTCTTCAGGACGAGGACGGTGTTGGCCAACCACTCCGGGTGGAACACCTCCATGATGAAGCCGGTCGCGAGAAGCCGGGTGATCTCTTCACCGATAGTACTCCGCTTTTCCTTGGAAAAGCGGCGTAGCGGCTAGCGGACTGGTTTGGCATCCTTAAGGACGTGAATTTTGTGCTCGACATACTCCCTCGGAACACCTGGCATGTCCTTTGGAGACCATGCGAAGATATCCCGATTCTCATGGAGGAAGTTTATGAGCTCGCCTTCCTATTTGTTGCTGAGGCGAGAGCTCACCACAACGTAGTTGCTGCAGCTTGGGTCGGACGGGTTGACCTTGACCTTCTTGGTGTCCATGGACGGCTGGAAGGAGACTTCGCCCGCCGATTCACGGGTCGGGGTCGGCATAGCCGGCTCCTCGCTGGCTAGGGCCACAATCCGGTCGAGCTAGTGCTGCTCCTCTGCTATGACCAGCGACTGGCCAGCTTGGCACTGGCTTGAGCACACTGCAGAGATTTCTTATAGTCGTTGGCAACGGTGATGGGGCCCTTGGGACACGGCATCTTCATATTCAAGTAGGCGTAGTTGGAACCGCCATGAATTTGGCCAACGAGGGGCTTCCCAGGATTGTGTGGTAGGGACTGTCCAGGTCCACGACTTCGAACCGAAGTGGCTCAAGCCGGGAGTGGTCGTTAGAGCCGAAAAGGACGTCAAGTGGGATCCGACCATTGGGGGAGTAGGAGAGGCCAGGAATTATGCCATGGAACATTGTCCGGATCGTCTCCAGCTCCTTTGCCTCGACACCGAGCTTGGTCATGCTGTCGCCGTAGAGAATGTTGATGTTGTTGCCGCCATCGATGAGGACGTGCGAGAACTTGCAAGTGCGCTTCGCAGCGACTATAGTGGGGTCGAGGACTAGAGCATAGCCACCCGGTGTCGGCATGACGGCCGGGTGGTCCTCCCGGGACCAGGTGACTGGGCGCTCCGACCAATGCATGAACTCGGTTGTGGCCGGGACAATGTTGTTCACCTCCTGCCGGAGCTGGCGCTCGCTTCGCTTATCGTCATCCATGCTGGTGAAGACGACGTAGCAAGCATTTGGGTTGGGGGAGGCTTCGTCGTGCATGATGTTGGCTGCCAGAGGTGGAGGCGGCGGAGTTGGAGGTGGTGGTGCCGTGCCCGGAGCCGGAGGAGGAGGCGACAGGACGTCGCCCCTCATCAGTCTTTTGGTGATGTTGCACTCCTGGAGCATGTGCGTAAATGGCTTCGCGCTACTTTGGTGCTTGCAAGGAGCGTTGAGCATCTGCTCGAAACTCATGGCAAGTTGCCAATCGGCCTTGCCGGTGCGCTGACGCTGGCTGTCACCTTGCTCGGCAGGCGGTGCTTGCTCGGTCGTGGTGACTTGGCGGTTGTCTTGGCGGGGAGTCGGCTACTCACCCCTGTGCTTGTTGTTCTGCTTGGGGTTTTGCTGACGGCTGCTCTTCCGCCGTCTCCATGAGTTTGGCCAGGGTGGTATGCTCCGTGCGTAGGAGCTTGTGCTAGAGCAGGGTGCCATCCCCGCAGCAGCTGGTGAAGGACTGGATGGCTTGGACCTCGTGGATCCCCTCGTAGCTGTTCTGGAGCTCAGTCCAACGAGCGAGGTATTGGCGAATAGTCTCCTCTGGCCCCTGAACACACATGACGATCTGGCTGGGCCGGCCCAATCGGCGGTAGGTGCTGGTGAAGCTGCACACAAATGCCTGCTTGAAGTCGAGTCAGGCATTGATGCTGCCAGCCGGCAGGCTGTTGAGCCATGTTTGGGTTGAGCCTTGCACCATGAGTGGCGCGTAGCAGACGATGAGACTCCGCATGCCGTTGGCGATGCCGACGGTGGTGGAGTAGTCGGTGAGATAGTCTTCTAGTTTGACAGTTCCATTGTATTTGGGCGTGTCACGAGGCAACATCAACCCCTTGGTGACGGGCTCGTCGCGGATGCGCAGGCCGAATCAAGGCGGACCAGCTGCGTCGTCTTCCTCGAGCTGGAGGGAGAGAGCCAGCTACTCGATGCGGTGACCGGCGTCGGCGTTGTTGATGTCGCGCGGACCCAGCCGGCTTGCGACAGGGCCCCGAGGAGCCGGCCCGGTCGGAGCCGGCCAGTCATGCCGGGGTGGAGGGAGATCTTGCTGGCATCTGTCATCAGGAGTTGGCATGCCTAGTTCGCCGCCACCCGTCACGTCTTGGCTCTGCCAGGGTCGGGCTCCCCGGGTACTCCCGGACTGGGCTTCGTTGCTGGGTGGAGAAGACGCCTGCTAGGTATCTGGGTCCTTCGTGTGGCACGAGTCGGATGCGGACTGGATGTTGAGGCACTTCTCCTTCTCTCTGTCGCCGAGGCGCTTCTGCTGCGCGTTGTCCGTGGTGATGAAATCCCGGACACGCTGCTGCCGCTGGAGCAGCTGTTCACCCTGCACGTGCTCCAAGCCTTCCACGACCGCCTCCGTGGCGCGCATGTTCTTGACGGGGTTGTCATAGATGGGAGGATCACGCCCAGCATGCACCCGAGGGCTCCTCCTCGGACACGTACTTCGGCAATCCGGCTAGGCTCAATCGCGGTCGGCGTGGAACCGAACACATCATCGCGCTCCCCCTGAGCGGACTCCGGCTCGCACTACATGGCGGCGAGCGCCGTGCCCTGATCCAGCAGGCGCCTGCGCTCCTCGTTGATCCGGGCCCTGGTCTGGGTGCCATCGATGTCGATGGCGAGGGGGACGCTGAGGTTTTGCATCGTGGTGTGCAGCGGGTTGGCCTTGGCTGCAGCAGCCTGGGCTGCGGTGGCTTCGGCAGTGGTGCTAGTGGAGGAACTGGTCGAGCCAGCAGTCAGTACCTCGACGCAAGTACAGAGGTCCGCCACGGCGCAGGGATCGGCACAGTTGATGGAGATGGGGGAGTCGGTGACGTCGAGTATCCCACTGGGTTGCTCGTCAGGCACCAGCGCGACGGAGACGTGGAACAATCCGAAGAGGACGATGGAGTCTATGGCGATGCCGTCGACGTCCGCACCAGCTGCGGGAACGACGTCGTGCATGATTCACTCTCCTAAGCAAGCAAAGGGTCTCATCTAGAACATGACTCCGACAAGCACCTCGAGGTGCCCCAGGTGGACACCAACTGTTGTGGTGATCTCATGGCAGATGCCATAGGATGGCTAAAGAGTGGGACAGACACAAGGGCATCGGTGGGTTCTAGCGGCGAGGTTGGCATGCGCAAGGGTGAGACACGAGATGTACCCTGGTTCGGGGCTCTCCGAAGAGATAAGTGTCGGTGTCAAAACCAGCAGATCTCGGGATAGGGGTTCTGAGCTGTGGATCATGGATCGATGGGTAACAGGAAACAGGGGACACGATGTTTACCCTGGTTCTGGCCCTCTCTATCGAGGTAATAGCCTACTTCCTGCTTGATTGATATTGATAAATATAGAGATTACAAGAGTTTACCTACCTTGAGATCATATGTTGTTGTCTAAAACCTACGGGTATGATGAATATCATAATGATCTAGCATATATCCCTATCGACTAGCCTAGCCTCAGCTTATATAATGTACGAGAGGCCTAGAATAACAAGAGTCCTAGTCGAATACGCCGGTGGGGAGGAGTCCTTGTCTTGAACACCAAGTCTTGTGGAATCTTCCTTGTGTATACATCGGCTGTTCGAAAGGGCCCATGAGTGAATGGCCATGGGGGTCCTCGGCCCAATCCAACTGATCAGGAGACGACATGGTGAGTACCCCCTAATCCAGGACACCGTCAGTAGCCCCCTAAACCGGTCTTCAAGTTGAGGACGCTCCTTGATTCTTCCAAACTGTTCTTCGTCTTCGGTCATCGGTCTTCAAGACTGGTTCAACAAATCTTCCCATCTTCTATCTTGAGGGTTGCTGAGCTAATCTGAAGATTTCACATGTCGGGTATCCGAGGAGCCCTTTAAGTCCTCGGCCTTTATCAATGCCTTGTTATTTTTATGCCACACCTCGGGTTTGAAGTGTTTCCCGTGCGGCTGTGTCCTCTTGCGTTCGAGCTCCAACACCGAACTGCATTCGAGTTGTCTTTTGGCAACTGAGCTCCAATGCCGAAGCGCATCGAAGTTCCAACGTCAGACTATGTCCGAGCTCCAACGTCGGACTATATCCGAGCTCCAACGCTGGAATATATCCGAGGTGTCATAGATCACCTTGGTTCAAAAAAGTTGAAGGAGTCTAGCCGAGCTTAATGTCGTAAATGCCCTCTAAGGAGCCAACAACTTGCATTCGAGCTATATGTTACACTGCTTCCGAGGTGGCTCAGCACCTCGGTCATGGGCTGATTGTTTGCTAATTTTATTTCTGATGCGTGTAAATTTATTTGCTGACAAGATGTATTGCTAGTAGCCCTCAAGGTGTCTGTTGGCCTAAAATCCAAGATGCACCTGAAGGAAAATATGAAACTGCTGATCCTAGTAGCTCCTAAGACTCAAGTCATGAAATCGGTCTGAGGATCAACTCCTAGCTCGGCAGCATACATAGGAATAGAAACGCAGTGTAATATATTAAAGGTAATAGTGATCGGCGGACGGGCCTTGAGAGAGGGCCGTGAGAAGTCGTCGTGATATATCAGCTTGATGCCGAATAAGTCCCAGATGTTACTTATTGTTGTCTAAAAACGCGCTTGTCCATAGTTCGGTCATGCTGAACATTGAGCACTTTGAATTTTCTGCATTGAATAGGCAATGTAGTAGCCCCCGAGCCACTGGTCGGGTGGCAACACCAGATCAGGGGATCGATGTGCCCTTTAATTTTTTATAAATAATGAGCGCGAAGCCCAGTAGCCCCCGAGCCTTATTGTGGGCACATGTGGCCGAATTAAGGATCGATATCTGTTCGACAGAAAAAAATTGTTTTGTTTAACACAAACTTCTCGAAAAGAGAATAAAGGCCTCTTAAAGGAGGTAGAGCCAGCGAAAGCTGGGCTCGCCAAGGTCGGCCCCAAGGGGCTTAACAGATATGAAATCGATGCCACTTGGTAATTATGAGAGCGTTATGTAAGTTGCTCGGTTGTCTTAGCGAGATTGCCCCCCTTGCTCTTTAAAAGATGGGCTGCAATAAATCAGCTTTACTCGCAATTTATGATCCTATGTATCCAAGTGTTTTTACATCATTAATGCTCGGATCCGCATTGTACAAAAATTTGTTGATTGACCATCGGCTTCAACCTCCTCAGCTAGTAGCCGGGGAGTGTTTTCGCTACTCTATAAAGTCTTTTATAAGGGCAAAGATTTACTACATACAAGGCAATCCGGTCATACGGTTTTATATACAAAGGTACTTGGAGAGATATGTTATATTACTTTTTAATGTAAGAAAACATCTTCCAAGGAAAATAGTCCCGCTATCGGTTCCTTTCTTTGGGTTGTCATGCTGATCATGATCATGAAACTTCACCACCGATCAACGTGGGAGGAAAATATTGATGATTTAGTTCGGGGAAAGTTTCCAAACTATGTGGTATATATGAACCAAAATTTTCACTTCCGTCGTTGCCGAACAATTATATTCTTTAAGATGGCTAGCTTTCGCCTTCTCTCAGTTGGAGGTACTAACACGGATGACCCGTAAGTAACAATCAGAGAGGTGCTCCCTTTACCTCCTAGCCGAACAATCGGGAACGTAGGGGTAATCACAGGACACAGGCAACCCACCTTGGCCGAAATCTTTAAGTCAAATTGATGCATATTTATGGCTTTATAACAATAATTATGGAAGGCTACGTTTGTATAATGAACACAAACGCTGATGACATATGTTTATTTTGATTCCGTTGTGACTGTTTATCATTTGAAAGTGGCCCATCGTCGGCTTCCATCCCTTTGTAGATGCTACACAAGGTGTTTCAGCAACAAGAAAACAACCCTTAGCCGCCGTTTCGGTGGCCGGAGGCAGTTGTGTTAGCGGAAACAAGGCAATCATATATGCGGGCTTTATAACTTTCACTTAGTCATAAGAGCTTAAACTTGTGGAGGCTAGCTGCGAGCCCCCGATTAGTGTTCGGCACCGACCATAGTCTAGCCATTAAAACTTCGGCCAATGTTATGAAAGGCTCGTCGTTTAACACGGGGTGACCTCCATCGATCTTATAGTTTAACATAGTGACCGGATCGCTGACCAGTTTACGCTTATTGTGACAGTCAGTTTTCGACTTTGTCCACTGAGGCGCTTAACCATTCGAGATGGAAGCACAATCGCAGTGGTTCTCCCTTTGCACACCTAGACAAACAAAGCGGAACATAGGGGGCAATCATAGGAGCCGGGCAATCCAACTATTGACCGAAGACACAATTCGAAACTGATGCATATAAAGCAATAGCCGAGAACATTTTGACGAAGACTCCTCGGAGGACCTTGGCCTTTGGTGGGTTTGGCTGTAGTCCAGCCCCCCGTTAATATTGCCAATGCTTTGAAGGCGCCTGGCATTGCACTTTTCGGGAACTAGTCCCGATGTGGCGTGTATTTTGTAAACACCAAGGTGTAGTTCGGCGAGAAAGATGCCGAGTTGTGGGTCGGAAGAGATCTTCTGAGCTGAATTATAATGCTGGGCACCTCGGTCATGAGGATGACCCGCTTCCTGAAACAGAAACATACAAATAGCTAAAAAGTGCCATAAGCTCGAAAATCCAAAGAAACGTACAAAAAAGCTTGACGCCTGAACTAAATCAAGATTTTTGTGCCAATCCGAACATTGGTCTTAAAAAAAATGGTGCTTCTGTCGTGCTTTAACATGACACATCCGATCTCAAAACTTCAAGCGGGGCAGCCTTTGGCTTCGACCTCCTTATCCCGAAGGTGGAGTGCTTCTCCGAGGCCAGTTTAGCAAACTAAACTCGAGTAGCTTTAAAGAGAAACCAGGCTATTCGGCTATTGACCATACACTCGAGTCGAAAAAGGAGCGGTAGAAAAAGACTTTGCAACGACCAAGAAGAAAACACATTTACTATAAAATGGCTCGTATAATTTGAAGAGCCCCCAGTTAACTTGGGTAAAAGGAATATTGTTAACAAACGACGTTTTTGACAAACTAAGTTAAAAAAATAACCATAATGTTTGGTCGAACCGAACAAGAATTAAATATCTAAAATAATGAGCATGAAAGTGAATTAGCTGATTAGCCTGGTCTGTGTTGACGACGCGTGTCGAGTATTTGGCGGGTCGAGATCCCAGCCCTCAAGCCGGTCACGAGGGGCCCGAGCAAAGAGCTCGGCTTGAGGAAGTGACAGCACAACACTTCGTATGTGTCTTAGCCGAAGCCCCCAGTCCACTCGAGGAGATAGAGTAGGTCGGCAAGGTGACGCTGAAGCCTTCGGAGTAGACCGATAATGTGATGGAAAAGTTCGTGGTCCAGCCGAGTGGTGATGATAGCATTGGCCTGTCGAGGTGACCACGTGACGCAGTCGAAGTCGTTTAACATGCACACATAAAATAGTGCAAGCCAACAATAATAATATTAATAATAATATAATTAAAAATATGCTTCTACTTAATTAATTTAACAAATTAAATAACTCAAGAAATATGGCATGAATGCCGAGCTAGCGGAGCAGATCTGTAAGGTGATGTTGCAGCCACCATGCCAGCCGATGTGTCAAAGCTGGTCGGCCGGTGATGCCGAAGTCACCGGAGCATGTTGATGAAGAAATAGCAGAGCCCCCACTCCAGCCGAGGTGTCGAAGCCTCCATATCAGCCGATGAGTCAAAACAGGTCGGCTGGTGACGCCGAAGTCATCGGAGTAGGTTTGATGAAGATATGGTGCAGCCCCCGGTCTAGCTGAGGTGACGGAGCAGGTCGGTAAGGAGACGTTGCAGCTACCATGTCAGCCGAGGTGTTGAAGAAGTTTGGCATGATGGACATCGGCTTGAAGAAGCAACAGTGGGGCCATGCCAACGCAGGTCGTAACTTGTGACGCGGTCAATGCCGGCTTGATGAAGTGACCATGCGGTGATGCCGGTGTGCCCGCTCCGTGTAATCCGTGGGGCGGCGTTGTTGGTGATGATTTATCCTTTGCGATTCCTAACTCTTGTTCGGCGTGCTGAGACGATTATCCGAAGAAGTTGAGCTTGGCTCAACAAGGCGACGACGTGTCTAGCGCAAGTCGGCAGCCGTGGAGCAATATTGCCGGACTAGTTTGACACCAGCTTGATGGTGAAGCACTGAAGCTTACCAGGGGAGGTTTAAAATTTTATGGGCACGTGTTTAAAAACAACGCATAATACCCTAGAAGGAAATTCCTTTAAAAAGGTTGTCCAGTATCACGTTCGTGAAGAAACATGAATTAGGGTCGGAACCGTATTCGCGCAGAAAATAGATCAGAAAATTTGTCCACTCATCGGAAGGTTCCCGGAGATTGATTGGTCGGATCGAGCTGAAATTTTGAGGGGTGGTAGATATGGGAATTCCGCAGCAGATGAATGGTTGGATCTTCCGAGAGACATCCGAGCTGCGCTCGGGAGACCATGCCCTAAACTCGTCCAAATTCCCGTCCAGATTTGAGAAGGCTCCGGTGTATCGTAGATTGTTGGAGATTCCTCCATCGGAACGCGACAAATTTTTGCAGGGTTGTTATATACTTAATTCCGCATAATTCCGCTGAAGTAATCGCTAAAGCCACACTCGAGGAGGCGGTGGCGGCGGATACAAGTTCACCATCCATAAAACAATGCGGTCGCTCAAGGGCAGTGTTGACGTTGAGCCCCTGAGCTCCATGGATGATTCCTCCATGATCTTGATAGAGATTGGAGTTGATGTTGATGAACGCTCTTGTCCGAACATGATGATCTAATGTGAAGCGCAGTCCTTGGTCGAGCCAAGGTGACCAGTCGAGCTGGTAACAAAGATTCCGACGTCGCAGTTAATCTGCAGACGAGCCATGGATCCTTCGTTGATCTCACAGCGGAACTCTCGATGAAAGCACCATTGTCGATGTCAAAACCGGCAGATCTCGGGGTAGGGGGTCCTGAGCTATGGATCATGGATCGATGGGTAACAGGAGACAGGGACACGATGTTACCCAGGTTCGGGCCCTCTCTATCGAGGCAATACCCTACTTCCTGCTTGATTGATCTTGATGAATATAGAGATTACAAGAGTTGATCTACCTCGAGATCATATGTTGTGGTCTAAAACCTATGAATATGATGAATATCATAATGATCTAGCATATATCCCCATCGACTAGCCTAGCCTCGGCTTACATAATATACCAGAGGCCTAGGATAACAAGAGTCCTAGTCGAATACGCCGGCGGGGAGGAGTCCTTGTCTTGATCACCAAGTCTTGTGGAATCTTCCTTGTGTATACATCGGCTATCCGAACTCGCCCATGAGTGAATGGCCATGGGGGTCCTCGGCCCAATCCAACTGATCGGGAGACGACGTGGTGAGTACCCCCTAATCCAGGACACTGTCAATAAGACCCATAGTCCTGCGGCGTGTGGTTTATATGAAGATGGAACAAGCTTGCTCCTAAATCTGTTTCGGGGAGGAAGGAAGATGGGCCAAGGCTTAAGCTCCTCCTTCTACTGGGTGTGCGTGGGTGTGTGTGGCTAGATGAGAATGAACGTGAACATGAAACCCTTTGTATGGGGGAGCACCGGTGGGTCTTATAGTCTGGGGAAGGAAATATGCCATAGAGGCAATAATAAATTTATTATTTATATCTCCTTATATATCATGATAATTGTCTTTTATTCATGCTAGAATTGTATTAACCGGAAACTTGATACATGTTTGAATACATAGACAAAATAGAGTGTCTCTAGTATGCCTCTACTAGACCAGCTCGTTAATCAAAGATGGTTGAGTTTCCTAACCATTAACATGTGTTGTCATTTGATTAACGGGATCACATCATTAGGAGAATGATGTTATGGACAAGACCCATCCGTTAACTTAGCACTATGATCGTTTAGTTTTATTGCTATTACTTTCTTCATGACTTATACATGTTCCTCTAACTTTGAGATTATGCAACTACTGAATACCGGAGGAACACCTTGTGTGCTATCAAATGTCACAACATAACTGGGCGACTATAAAGATGATCTACGAGTGTTTCCGAAAGTGTTTGTGGTGTTGACATAGATCAAGATTAGGATTTGTCACTCTGAGTGTCGGAGAGGTATCTCTGGGCCCTCTCGGTAATACTCATCATAATAAGCCTTACAAGCAAATGACTAATGAGTTAGTCACGATATGATGTATTACAGAACGAGTAAAGAGACTTGCCGGTAACGAGATTGAACTAGGTATGATGATACCAATGATCAAATCTCGGGCGAGTAACATACTGATGACAAAGGGAACAACATATGATTTTATAGGGTTTGACCAATAAAGATCTTCGCAGAATATGTAGGAACTAATATGGGCATCCAGGTTCCGCTATTGGTTATTGACCGGAGATGTGTCTCGGTCATATCTACATAGTTCTCGAATCCGTAGGGTTCGCACGCTTAACATTCGATGACGATCGGTATTGTGAGTTTATTTGTTTTTATGTATCGAAGGTTGTTCGGAGTCCTGAATGAGATCACGGACATAACGAGGAGTCTCGAAATGGTAGAGACATAAAGAATGATATATTGGACGATGTTATTCAGACACCGGATGAGTTTCGAGGGTCGCCGGATAAATATTGAACTGCCGGGGGGTTATCGGAACCCCCAGGGGAACTAATGGGCCAACATGGGCCTTGTGAGAGAGAGATGAGGGGACTCTAGGGCTGGCCGCACTCTCCTCCATGAGGAGTCTGAATTGTACTAGGAGGGGCGGCCACCCCTCTCTTTCCCTCTCCCTCTCTCCCTCTCCTTCCTTTCCCCTCTCTTCCCTTGTTGGAAACCTACTAGAAATAGGATTCCTAGTAGGAATCCTACTTGGGGCGCACCTGTAGGATCGAAAGTATGTCTAGAGGGGGGGGGTGATTAGACTACTTGTAAATATAAAAATTCTGCCTTTTGACAAAGAACAGTTTTTTGCAGATTCACAATTATGATCAAGTCAAGTATCACCCTACACATGCAATTCTAGAGTATAGGCAGCGGAAAGTAAATTGCACATGTAGTAAAGAGAGGTGGAGAAGAGCAAACGCAATTTTGGAGACGCGGTGATTTTTCCCGTGGTTCCGATAGGTGGTGCTATCGTACATCCACGTTGATGGAGACTTCAACCCACGGAGGGTAACGGCTGCGTGAGTCCACGGAGGGCTCCACCCACGAAGGGTCCACGAAGAAGCAACCTTGTCTATTCCATCATGGCCTACGCCCACGGAGGGCTAGCCTTACTCGGGGTAGATCTTCACGAAGTAGGCGATCTCCTTGCCCTTACAAACTTCTTGGTTCAACTCCACATCTCGATGACGGAGGCTCCCAAGCGACACCTAACCAATCTAGGAGGCACCACCCTCCAAAAGGTAATAGATGTTGTAGATGATGATGAACTCCTTGGTCTTGTGCTTCAAATGATAATCTCCCCAACACTCAACTCTCCTCACTGATTTGGCTATGGTGGAAGAAAGGATTGAGTGGAAAGCAACTTGGGAAGGTTAGAGATCAAGCTTCATATGGTGGGAGTGGAGCAACTTGATCTCAACACAAGGGTAGGTAGTTCTCTTCTCAGAAATGTAAGGTAGGAGTGGTAGTTCTTTCTGATGGCTCACTCCACGAATGAAGAGGGGGTGGAGGGGTATAAATAGCCTCCACACAAAATCCAACCGTTACACACATATTTGAGCAATCTCGGTGGGACCGAAGTGGACAACTCGGTGAGACCGAAAGTTCAAATAATGTGAACGTTGGTGTTTTCGGTGGGACCGGAAATACCATCTCGGTTAGTCCGATTTGAGCAAAGACAAGAGCATGCCAGTTTCGGTGGGACCGACTTCATCATCTCGGTGACACCGATTTGATGACAGAAGGTTACAGAAGCTTGGCATCCCATGTTTCGGTGAAACCGATTTCAGAATCGGAATATCCGATTTTTCTAGGGTTTGGCTTATGGCTGAGGTGGTTCATCTCGGTGTGACTGAGTTTGGAATATCGGTGGGACCGAGATTACTTATGAGTGTATATGGCAGTGAAAGTTGCTGATAGTTTAGGAGATGTATCACTAAGCACTTGAGCAACCAGACCATCATCATAACCTCATCCCCTTTTAATAGTATTGGCTTTTCCTATGGACTCAATGTGATCTTGGATCACTAAACCAAAAATGGAGTCTTGAGCTTTTGCCAATGCTTGCCTTAGCATTTTGAGGGGTCCACTTCTTCAGTCCTTGCCATACCCATATCACTGAACTTCTCTGAAATGATTCTCAAGTAACTATTAGTTCAATGATATATATGTTGTTATTAATTGCCAAAACCACCCGGGGATTAGTTGCACTTTCAATCTCCCCCTTTTTGGTAATTGATGACAACATATAGATTAAAGCTTCGACAAAGGATATAATCAATGAATAATATCGTCGCTTTGAGAAGTATGTGATAAGCAAGAGCTCCCCCTAAATTTGTGCATTATTTAAGATTTGCGTTTGAATGCAAATGCACAATCGATTAGGATTATGAGTCACTCTTTCATGTCACATACATCTTGGTGGAGCGCACAAAATGATAAGAATGAATAGCATGCACCCAATCACCAAGACATGAGTAAATAGTCATACAAGATAGGAATAGCATATGATAAGCATTAAGCACACATTAAAGCATAGTATGACCAAGCACTCATTAAGGTAGCATCAAACGTAGTATCAAGCACACTGAAAGTCTCGAAAACCAAAAGTATCTCAAAGAGACCGCAAAAGAACGAAAGAGCAAAAGCGCAAAGACAACAACACTCTCTCTCTCGAAGCCCTATGATCTATACAATTTCTCCCCCTTTGGCAACAGGTTACCAAAAAGTTCGAAAAAGCATAGAGCTAAATGTCACTGTGGGATCTGCTGGCAGCTCCCGTCTGGGTTGATGTCGGAGTGAATATGATGGCATCGGCGAAGACTTCAGCTGATGTCTGTGCTGGAGGAGTGGACACTGGAGCTGTAGCTGGAGTAACTGCTGGAACTGTGGGAGGTGCTGAAGTTGTAGTCCTGGTGTCAGTCACTGGAATAGCAGCTGATCGGGATCCTTTGGGAACCGGAGCAGTCTGTCGATGAGAGTCCTGGACTAAGTCATCCTGCACAAGCTCTGCCTTGTCCTGCTTTGCTTCCTCAATGCCTGCCTCAAGCTTGTTGACGGTCACTTGAATTTCAGTCAGCTTCACGTCCAGAGCGTGGATCTTCTCGTCAACAATCCTCTCTAGGCTCTCCTGAGACTGTTCAATGCTGGCCAGGCGTTGTTCAATCCTTTGAGTAGCTTCAAGAATCTGCTCTCCGAAACTCTTTGGTTTAGCTGCTGCTGCTGCTGCTTCTTTGTCAGCTTTGGCTTTCTTAGCAGTTTCGATCTTGGCTTGACCTTCAACAGATGTCGGATCCTCCTCGTCCATCACAACAACATTGTCTTCATGCTCTGGCTACAGGGGTAAATGTTTTCTATCCAACAAGAATTTGCCCGTGCCAAACATGGCATTGATAAGCATCTGAATCTGTGGGGCAAATCCACATGACCTTTTCTGGTCAGCTGCAGTCCTCTTAATGGTCTCTACCATTAAGTCCATCACCTTGAAAGGTGCTTTCTCATCAAGTATATGCAGCATGTTGATAGAATATCCTCTGATCATGCGATGATCTCCAGACTTGTGCATCAAGGTATGCCTCAAAATAGTATTAGTGGTAGGTAAGCCTGCCTGGAGATGGTAGACTGAGCCGAGCTTCCATACTTCCAAATCTGCTGCGGGGATCTCCTTGTACATGTTCTTCATGGAATCATGATTCTTCTTTGGAATCCCATAGACATCAATATCATCTTCTCGTTGCACTGGAGCATTCAGAATTTCAGCCCATTCTTCAACAGAAGAAGAAAATCTTTGACCTTCAGTCATCCACGTGATCTTTCCATCAGGATAGAAGTGAGCTGTGGCATAGAATTGCATAATCATCTCATCGTTCCAACTGGTCAATTTTTGACCCACAAACTCTGCAACTCCACATGCAGTAAAACTTTCATGCACATGTGGAAAGAAATCTCTGTGCTCTTCGCTGTCAATGTATTCCCAGTCAACATATCTGGTGTCTGCGACTATTGGCTTCTTGTCCATCAGCACGGTCTCATAGAAGTCCTGCTGCTCTCTGGTGTGAAATTTGGAGTCTACAGCAGTTCTTCTCCTCACGGCATATGGGTCAGCTTGTCTCCATAGCCTGAGACCTCTATCTTTCCTTGCCTTCATATCCTCAGCTTGAGGATGAGCATCATTGTGAAGTGGCAGTTTTGGACGGAGTTTCAGCAACACTTGTCCTTCCTCATCAGACTCAGCTGGTGGCACATCATCCTTGTTCTTTTCAGACGGTGGAATGTTTCTGGTGGTCCTCTTGGGCTTGGCAGCAGGCTTTGCTGGAGCTGCCTTAGCTGGAGCAGATTTCTTGGACTTTGAAGTGGCTCCGGCCTTAATGGCATCACCCATGAGCTTCTGCTTCTGAGGTGGAGGCTGGGGTGCTTCCTCATCCTCATCCTCATCCTCTGCTGCATCTGCATGAGAATCTGACACATGCACAACTCTCTTTCTCTTGGTGGTCTTCTTTACTTTGCTTGGAGCTGGCTCTCCCAAATTTAGCTTCTTGGCAACAGTTGACTGCTTGACTTTGCTGGTGCCCTTCTTAGACTGCTGACCTTGTTGCTCTTTGGCAACAACCTTTCTCTTAGGCTTTGAGGTCACCTCTTCCTCAACAACGAAATCAGAATCCTCATCATCGGAATTCTTCTCCTTTCTAGCTCTGGTGGCTGCAGGAGGCATGCCACTTGGTGTACTCCTCTCACCATCATCAAATGGGCTACTAGGAGGACTAGTGTCTGCCTCAGGAATGTCTGCAATGGGTGTCTCTGACCTGTTCTGACTGTCACTGGTATCTGACATGGCTGACAACCTGTGAATAGATAAGGTATAGGCAGAGAAGAAGAGTTATCACAAACTGCAGAAGTTTTTGCAAAAAAAAATGAGTTCAAATTCTAGTTTTAAGTTTTCACAGAAGACATTTCGGTCAGACCGAGTTTTGAGTTTCGGTGAATCCGAAGTGTTAAACAGGGCTTGGCACACCACTTTCGGTTTGACCGAAGTGGGTTTCGGTCCTGCCGAAAACACTAGGGTTTCACAAAAACTACATTTCGGTCACACCGATTTGCACAACTCGGTTGGACCGAAGGGTGCAGTGCAATGGCCAGAGGCCAAATCGGTCACACCGAAATTATAAAATTGGTTTTACCGAGATGTATTCCGTGGAAACCTAACCCTAAAATTTTTACTCGAATCTAGTTCAAACGAACCAATCTGGTGTAAAGGAAGATTTCAATCGTGGCAAGATATTGGGCAATCCAAACGTGCATTGAATCGGAGATGGGAGCACGAGTGGGATCAAAACTCACCCTAACTTGGTGGAGTTTCTCTACGGCGGCAACGGCGCGGAGGAGATGTCCGTTGACGGCGACGGAGACCTGCGGCGAGGGCGCACAGGCGACGAAGGCGACGATCCGGAGATCAAGGCGACGGCAGCAAGGGGTGTGGGGCAAAAACGTTTGAAGGAGGAATCAACGCGCGCGGCCCTTGGTATATATACCCCTTTGCTGTCGGTGGGACCGAGTTGTAAAACTCGGTGGCACCGAGATGGATAACTGCTAGGCAGTTATGCACTTCGGTCACGCCGAAAATTACAACTCGGTTTCACCGAGATGAAACCTAGATCAGTCTAAATGCTTTCGGTTTGACCGAGTTTGAGTGAGTTGGTCTGACCGAAATCAATTACAAGGTTTTGGAGGTTAGCCCTTGACGGATCGGTGGCTCCGAGTGCTCCTCACTCGGAGGGTCCGAAAATGACTTGTTCAAAGTTTGTGATTTAAGCATGAATAGAATTTGAGACAAGAAAGCATAGATAGCTATGGGAGGTACTTAGGCATTCTTGTCCATCCATTTGGTCAGAAAAATCAAAACAACCAAAACAACAAATGGATGTCCTCGAATGGATAAAATCATGCATTCAACATGCTCACACAATAAGATAGCAAATGAAATATGTGTCAAACATGCACAACCAAAACTCTAGCTACTAACACACAATTTGTCGATGACTAGGTCATCTTTATATGAGTATTTTTGACTTAGGAGCCAAATGAGAACATTTGATCATAGGTCATACTCATCGTTTAAGCACAAGTGGGGTTACCACTTTTACATAAAGCATTGATGTGTTCACATCATTTGAAGATGCTTTAGCTCAATTTTTAGAGCAAAGCTCCCCCTAGATGTGAGAACCCCTTTTAAAGGGTCAAACTAACCTTGGGTTGTCGTAGAAGACTTCATGTAGATGTTGAAGATGTGGATGCTCAATGTTGATGGAGATCATCAAGAGTTGGGAGCTATCCTTTGGATTCGGGCACTTCCAATACCTACATGGGTTAGTCCCACAAGGAACAAACAAGGATATCCATGGGCATAGATTGAAGTACATAATAGATTATGTCCATGAAAGTAATGATTACCTTGTCCCTTGACTTACCAACAAGAGGGTTTGTGACTCCATGAACTAGTGCACGATATGGAAGTTGATTGCACAAGTCCTTTGCCAAAATGAATGTGAGTGAAGTATGTTGGCGGAGTCACCCTCAAGAACTTTCTAGTTCTTCTTCTTCGGGATCCACATCATCTTGATGGGAATCCTTGGGGTTGTAGTTGAGCTTGACGAAGTAGAACTTGACGTTTCCTTGGGAACCCACTTGACCATGGCTTGAGGTGCTTCAATGAATGCATCAATCTCCTCTTGAAGCTTGTCCTTGGCTTTTAGCTTGTGGTCTTGTGGTGGAAGGTCATCTTGAGCTTGTTCCACATTGGAAGAAGTAGGATCATACTTCTCCTTTTGAGAAACAAACTGTGGAGTAGGATATTGACCTTCTTCCCACTCAACACCTTCGGCGTTGAACATTCGCTCAAAACCAATTCCTTGATTCTTCCGGTGCCTTCCTTGCTTGTGAACAATTTCCTCAAAGTTCTTGCTTCCGGCAAGACTCTTGTAGACACCTTTCTCTATGATCCCTTTCAATAAACTATTCTCTTGCTCAAGTGTAACTTGGCTTGAAACATTGTTAGTGGAATCAAGAGAACTACTAGAAGCAACAATATTGGATTTAGCATGGTTATTGTTACTGCTAGAGGAAGAATTTTTCTTATGCTTGTCATGCTTAGTCTTAATGGGTGGCAAGAAATTAGACAAGAGAAGTCGTTTGGCAAGATATGAAGAACTCTTCTTTCGAAGATCGTCATTGATCGCTTTTAGAAACTCATGTTCTTGCTCTAGAGTGAGCTTCTCGAAGCGTAGCTTCTCATGAGATCTTAGGAGCTCTCTATGATCTTCTTGAGTTGTTTCATGAGCTAACTTAAGAGTGTTTAGTTCTTTAGTTAGACGCTCAATCTCCTTCATAGCATTGTCATTCGACTCTTCTCGACTATAAAGACTACTAGCATTTTCATCGTTACTAGGCTCACTAGATTTATCAAGCAAGTGCTCATCTTCACTAAGAAAGTCATCCTCATCACTATTGAAGTCAATGAATTCAGGGTGTGATACCTTGGGGCCTTTAGCCATGAAGCATCTTCCAATTCCCTCATTTGGTGAATCAAATAAGTCGTAGGAGTTGGAGTTGGAGGATACGAGAGCAAGACCGGCAACACCTTCATCTTGACTGTAGTCGGAGTCGGAGTGATAGCTTCCATCGGATTGATTGTCGGAGTCGGAGCCGGAGACCCATTCACCTACATGAGCTTGATGTCTTCTTCTTGTGTAGCTCCTTGATGACTTGTCTTTCCTCTCCGAATCCTTGCTTCTCCGAGAGGGTCTTCGTTCATAACGATCATCTCTACTCCTTCTCTCTTTCCTAGGTGACTCATCTCTTGAACTTCTTCTTCTTGGAGATTCTTCTCTTCTCTTGTGGGGAGCCGTACACTCATTTGAGTAGTGTCCGGGTCTTCCACAATTGTAGCAGTTTCGATCACGACTAGAAGATCTCTTTTCATAATATGATCTAGACTTTGAGCTTCTCTCTTTGCCTCTATTCTTGTAGAATTTGTTGAAGTTCTTAACCATTAGGCTTATCTCTTCATTGGAAACTAACTTGTCACTTGAGGTTGTGGGAGCATCACTTGTAGCTTTGTAAGCACCACTCGACTTGTTGTGAAGCTCTTCCTTATCCTTAAGTGTCATCTCATGAGCAACAATTCTTCCAATGACTTCGGTTGGCTTGAGAGTCTTGTAGTTTGGCATCATTTGGATCAAAGTGCACACGGTGTCATACTTTCCATCCAAAGCTCTGAGAATCTTCTTGATGATGAATCGGTCGGTCATTTCTTCGCTTCCTAAGCCGGCAATCTCATTTGTGATGAGAGCAAGCCTAGAGTACATTTCAGCGACTCCTTCACCATCCTTCATCTTGAACTTGTCAAGTTGACCTTGAAGAATATCTAGCTTTGATTCCTTCACAGACTCGGTACCTTCGTGCATTTCAACCAAAGTATCCCAAATCTCTTTTGCATTTTCAAGACGGCTGATTTTGTTGAACTCCTCGGGACACAAGGCATTGAAGAGAATGTCACAAGCTTGAGCATTGTTTTGCAACATCCGCAATTCTTCCGGTGTAGCTTCGCGATCCGGAACTTTTCCTTCCTCGAAGAATTCACCTTGCATACCAACACAAATAATGCCCCATGCGGCTGGGTTATGACAAAGAATATGCATTTTCATTTTATGCTTCCAACTAGCAAAATTTGTACCATCAAAGTAAGGACCTCTACTAAAATTACCCTCACTAGACGCCATACTCTCCTAGGTTGTGAAACCAAGCTTATGGAGTCCAATGCAATGGAAACCAAAACAATGGAGACCAAAGCTCTGATACCACTTGTAGGATTGAAAGTATGTCTAGAGGGGGGGGGTGATTAGACTACTTGTAAATATAAAAATTCTGCCTTTTGACAAAGAACCGTTTTTTGCAGATTCACAATTATGATCAAGTCAAGTATCACCCTACACATGCAATTCTAGAGTATAGGCAGCGGAAAGTAAATTGCACATGTAGTAAAGAGAGGTGGAGAAGAGCAAACGCAATTTTGGAGACGCGGTGATTTTTCCCGTGGTTCCGATAGGTGGTGCTATCGTACATCCACGTTGATGGAGACTTCAACCCACGGAGGGTAACGGCTGCGCGAGTCCACGGAGGGCTCCACCCACGAAGGGTCCACGAAGAAGCAACCTTGTCTATTCCATCATGGCCTACACCCACGGAGGGCTAGCCTTACTCGGGGTAGATCTTCACGAAGTAGGCGATCTCCTTGCCCTTACAAACTTCTTGGTTCAACTCCACATCTCGATGACGGAGGCTCCCAAGCGACACCTAACCAATCTAGGAGGCACCACCCTCCAAAAGGTAATAGATGTTGTAGATGATGATGAACTCCTTGCTCTTGTGCTTCAAATGATAATCTCCCCAACACTCAACTCTCCTCATTGATTTGGCTATGGTGGAAGAAAGGATTGAGTGGAAAGCAACTTGGGAAGGTTAGAGATCAAGCTTCATATGGTGGGAGTGGAGCAACTTGATCTCAACACAAGGGTAGGTAGTTCTCTTCTCAGAAATGTAAGGTAGGAGTGGTAGTTCTTTCTGATGGCTCTCTCCACGAATGAAGAGGGGGTGGAGGGGTATAAATAGCCTCCACACAAAATCCAACCGTTACACACATATTTGAGCAATCTCGGTGGGACCGAAGTGGACAACTCGGTGAGACCGAAAGTTCAAATAATGTGAACGTTGGGGTTTTCGGTGGGACCGAAAATACCATCTCGGTTAGTCCGATTTGAGCAAAGACAAGAGCATGCCAGTTTCGGTGGGACCGACTTCATCATCTCGGTGACACCGATTTGATGACAGAAGGTTACAGAAGCTTGGCAGCCCATGTTTCGGTGAAACCGATTTCAGAATCGGAATATCCGATTTTTCTAGGGTTTGGCTTATGGCTGAGGTGGTTCATCTCGGTGTGACTGAGTTTGGAATATCGGTGGGACCGAGATTACTTATGAGTGTATATGGCAGTGAAAGTTGTTGATAGTTTAGGAGATGTATCACTAAGCACTTGAGCAACCAGACCATCATCATAACCTCATCCCCTTTTAATAGTGTTGGCTTTTCCTATGGACTCAATGTGATCTTGGATCACTAAACCAAAAATGGAGTCTTGAGCTTTTGCCAATGCTTGCCTTAGCATTTTGAGGGGTCCACTTCTTCAGTCCTTGCCATACCCATATCACTGAACTTCTCTGAAATGATTCTCAAGTAACTATTAGTTCAGTGATATATATGTTGTTATTAATTGCCAAAACCACCCGGGGATTAGTTGCACTTTCAGCACCCTATAGGGGTCGGCTGGCCTCCCCCTTACTCCTTTATATACGGTGGAAGGGGCACCCAAAGACACACAAGTTGACAATTGTTTCAGCCATGTGCGGTGCCCCACCTCCACAGTTACACTCCTCGGTCATATTGTCGTAGTGCTTACGCGAAGCCCTGCGTCGGTAACTTCATCAACACTGTCACCATGCCGTCGTGCTGACGATACTCTCCCTCGACCTCAACTGGATCAAGAGTATGAGGGATGTCACAAAGCTGAGCGTGTGCAGATCGCGGAGGTGCCGTGCATTCGGTGCTTGATCGGTTGGATCGCGAAGACGTTCGACTACATCAACCGCGTTACTAAACGCTTCCGCTTTTGGTCTACGAGGGTACGTGGACACACTCTCCCCACTCGTTGCTATGCTTCTCCTAGATAGATCTTGCGTGATCGTAGGTAAATTTTCTGAAATACTACGGTCCCCAACAGTGGCATCATGAGCCAAGTCTATGCGTAGACGATATGCACGAGTAGGACACAATGAGTTGTGGACAATAATAGTCATACTGCTTACCAGCATGTCATACTTTGATTCGGCGGTATTGTTGGATGATGTGGCCCGGACCTACATTACATGATCGCGTTCATGAGACTGGTTCTACCGACGTGCTTTGCCAATAGGTGGCTGGCGGGTGTCAGTTTCTCCAACTTTAGTTGAATCGAGTGTGACTACGCCCGGTCCTTGTTGAAGGTTACAACAACACACTTGACGAAAAATCATTGTGGTTTTGATCCATAGGTAAGAATGGTTCTTGCTAAGCCCATAGCAGCCACGTAAAATTTGCAACAACAAAGCAGAGGACGTCTAACTTGTTTTAGCAGGGCATGTTGTGATGTGATAAGGTCAAGAGTGATGAGTTATACGTTGTTCTATGAGATGACCATGTTTTGAAAATTATCGACATCTCTTTATTGTATGAGTTGCGAAAGACATGTAATTGCTTTACTTTATCACTATGAGTGAGCGATAGTAGTAGTAGCAATAGTTGGCGTGACGACCACGACGCTACGATGAAGATCATGGTGTCAAGCCGGTGACAATGGAGATCATGACAATGCTTTGGAGATGGAGATCAAAAGCACGCGGTAGCATTATAAGATGATCCCTTACAAAATTTCAAGGAACAAGTGTTCTCCCTGAGTATGCACCGTTGCGATAGTTCGTCGTGCCGAGACACCACGTGATGATCAGGTGTGATAAGCTCTACGTTCAAATACAATGGGTGTAAGACATTTTTGCACATGCAGAATACTCGGGTTAAACTTGTGTAATGCCCAGGATGGAGTTATACCTCCTACGTGTCGAGGCACGACTTAAAGGCATAAATTCATCCTAGAATGATCTCAAGTTCGGTAATCTTTGCACATCTCATGTAAAAGAGGGGATTGTAAACAGAAATAGTTGGCTTACACTCGCCACGTCACAGAATTACAGTACAAGTCTCAATCATCATACATTAAGAACATCACAACCCTCTAAGGGCAAAATCCAAATGCAAGATACCAAACTGAAATAAATAAACCACATGCGGATCGAATCCTAGTAGAAGTCTCCACTACTGATCATCCGGGTATCGCACATAGTAACGACTACGCTCCTCGTCGTACTCCCAATCCAGCTCGGTGCCATCGCCTGGATAGCTCACAGCTGGACCTGCATCTGGTGTGTGAAGTAACTGTGAGCCACAGAGGACTCAGCAATCCTGTTTCCGGGTAACAAGACTATTTAAGCCTTTGGGAGAGGATAAAGGCTGAAGGAAAGAATAAGTGTCTGCAGCAGCAACTAGCATCTAGCTTACGTGAGTGAGAGCGAGAAGAGAAAACCTCGGCGAGAAGTGATCACGAAGTGATCCTAGCTACAAGCTCAACAATCATAACCCCTCCGTGTTCAACTCTCGAATCCCTATTCGGAAATTGACAGTCACGGAACACACGCTGGTAGTGTATTAGAAACATTGTGTCAAGTTATCTACAACCGGAATTAACAAGCTCCCATCTGCCACGGAAACCGCGGGCACGGCTTTCGAAAGTTCAAACCCTGCAGGGGTGTTCCAACTTGACCCATTACAAGCCCACGATCCGCGGAGTCGCAACTCCAAAGTGGGAAGACCCGAGTATCCTTGGAATCCCGTGCTCAAGATATACCGAACTAAGGTAAGGCTAATCCAGCAAATCCTCCCGGCGTGCCGACACCCTGATAGTAGCTGCGCGTATCTCGTCTCAGGCCACGTCCGGATGGGCGATGCTACAGGTTTTTACCAGACCTTGAGTTTCCTCGAGGTGGCCCTGCAGGACCCCCAGTTCGGACCAACACTCATGTGGAGCACTGGCCCGGGGTTGTTGATTAAGAAAAAGGGTTTATAACTCCCTATGCAAGTTTAGTTTGTTATTAGGCAAATAGTACCAATGTTGGGACTTGCTGGAAAAGACTTAGCACTTAGCGGTTTATCGAGGGGGTCCCATACACCCCAACCGTGTTAGGAACGCATAATCAAGGAACATAACACCGGTTTATACGGTTCCTAACGGCATGAGTGGAACAAATCACCAAGCAAAAGGCTTAGCCTTCCACCCTTGCCAATATATAGATGATTTCATTTAAGCATTTATATAGTGTGATATAACCCAACCAAACTTCAACATGAAGCAAGCATCTTCGATCTTCACCTGCAACTAGCAATGCTATAAGAAGGGCTGAGCGAGCGTACTTAGCCAAGCAACGGTTTGCATAGGTAGGTTGGTTAAACATGGCAATGGTTTATAAGTAGGAGGCTGACAAGAAGATCATGGGCATCGAGGCAAAACTATAGATCGAGACTACTAGCAATAGGCAAAGATAGTAATGTTATCGGGGTTCGGTCATCTTGCCTGAAGAGAAGTCGTTCGGATCGTAAGAAGGGTCCTCGTGCTCAACCTCGTTGGAAACCTCGTGCTCGTACTCGAACTCAGACTCTGCTTCCGGCTCTAAACAAAACAATCACACCAAACACCAATCAACAAGATGCAATGCGCACTCGAAAAAGATGAATGCATGATGGATGCACTAAGGATGCACACGGAGCACGGAAAATATCACTCAAGCAGAACACCTCAAAACATGATAACAATCTGATATTATTAATCTACACAGAAAATCAATCAAGTTTGATATAAGATTCGCTGAAATCGGAGTTACGGGCTAAAAGTTATGCCCGAAACAAGAAATGAGCGAAAGCTGAAAATTACAGCAACATAGCAACTTCGGAGCTCAAAATAACTGAGCTACAACATTCAAATATCATGGCAAAGGACATGAACACAAACTAGACATATACTACAGCAACTAAGTCCAAAGGTGCACCCCCAACGGAGCCACGGATCAATAGCAATGATCTTGGACATATTGAACTTGACAATAAAATTCTGGCAGCAGAATTTTATTGAAACTTTGGAGCAAAAGATAAACATGCTACAGCCACTCAAATAGACATGGGAGGACATGAATGGAAAGACAACAATATATACTACAAGGAACAACCAAAATCCACTCCAAAACTATCATGCTTTGTCCTAGAACATCACACGAACATGGCATCAGAACGTTACAGATTTCAGACTTGGTGAAAAAACCACTAAGTCCTAAAATAGCAATAACATCATAGCAACTAAAAGAGCATGTTTAAGTCACCTCGAAACTAAACATGGCAAGAGGTAAGCACCTCATCAAAGTACACATGAAGGTGATCCCGAAACACACAAGCATGCTTCATTGAGGTAAACACAACGATTGCAACGAGCTCAACAAGATGGCATTTCATAACAAGTGAAACGACATCACAGCCACATGGCACTTTGCAACGAATATAACAAGGCAATAATAAATCTATCATGCAACCTATCACATACAACATGTAGATCATGGCAAGACGAATACGTGGACATGTCATTTGCATCAATCGGACAAAAGAGCTAAAAGATATCACATGGCAAAGATGACATGAAAACATCACATAGCAGCAATATCATGATGCACTCTTGCAACAGAAAAACAAGAACCTAAATTATCTCTAACATGCATGACAACAACAGATAAAACGTAGAGCAAGTCTCCACGAACGTCTGGACATGCTATATGCGTGAATCGGACAAACACACAAGGAGATCTAGCAGTTGAAAATAGCATCACAGATTAACAATTCTGGGACTTAGGGAAAAATTGAGGTCAACCTAGATCTGGATCTAGAGGTGGAGATGGGCTCGGGCCGGAGCTGAAGCAGATCTGGACGGCGGCTCGGCCCAGGCGGACGAGGACGGTGCGGCCCGCGCGGTCAGCCGGAGCGGAGGAGCGGCCTGGAGGGGTGGCGGCCCGCGAAGGCGGCTGGGCTCGGCTGTTGCTGGGCCCGCGGCGGCTGGCGCGGCTGCGGAGGGAGCCTGGCGGCGCGGAGTGGCGGCGGTGTGGGCCTCGTGGCTGTGGAGCTGCCGGCCCAGCTGGCGAAGCCTGGGTGCGGGACGGCGGCTGGGAGGCGCTGAGGAGGCGCGAGGCGCGCCTGGCGGCTGAAGTGGGCGTCGAAGGGAGCGGGCCGGCGCCTGGAGCCCAAGGGAGGAGGCCCGATGATGTGGTCCAGCCGTTCGGTTCCTCGGTGGCTGGGCGACGAAGGGCCCGATCGAAGGGGAAGTGGTCCCCTTCCAGCGATGAAGGGAAGGACTGGGCCGGCGCGGGATTGTTTCCCCTGGCCGATCGATGGAGGCTCGGCGTGCTGGCTCGAGGCTTCGAAGGGAAGGCTGGATCCTCTGATTTCCTTCGGGAGTTGACTGGAGGAGAGGTGAGACAAATGGCTGTGAGGGGTAGGTGGATGTGAGAAAAAGAGGGGGAGAGAGGAGGAAGAAGGGGCTAGGGTTAGGGATGCCAAAAAAATAGACTAGGGGGTCTATTATATAGCAGATGTCTAGGGTTAGGGGGGATTTAGGGGTGCTAGGAGCCCTCCGATCGCGATCCGACGGATCCGATCGCGGGGTAGTTTAGATGGGCCTAGGAGAAGATAAAAGACTGCAGTAGGGGTGTTTCCGGGACACAAAATGAAGGCACTTTGGACCCACACGAACAACGGATGGGATAGCCAACGGAGTCCAAACGAGACGAGATTTGAGAGGCGGGTTCACACAACAAAACAACAACACACACACAACAACCTCGCGGCACACCGGTAACGTTACACGCCCAAACAACAAAGTAGGCCTACGGGACGTCACGGACACGTGAGGGAGCTCCGGAACGCGAAACGGACAACGGGAAGAAACACGCGGAACCAGATGCGACCGACAACACAAATGCAATGCGATTCACATGTCTACATGATATGAATGAATGCCACACACTCACACCACAAAACGTCGAAACCCGAAAGACAAAGAACCCGGAATGGAAATAGATGAAGCCGGAGATATATTATATACCCAAAAGGGAAAGTATTACATCCGGGGCATTACAAACTCTCCTCTACTACAAAAATATCTCGTCCCGAGATCTAGGACTGGAAAAAGGAAGGGTACTCGGAACGAAGATGATCTTCTCGTTCCCAGGTAGCTTCTCGGTCGGTGTGATGTGACCAGTTGACTTTCAGAAATTTGATAGACTTGTTGCGGGTCTTGCGTTCGGTTTCTTCGAGAATTGCAACTGGGTGCTCTCGGTAGGACAGGTCTTGTTGAAGATCAATCTCTTCAAACGGAATCATGCGCTCCGGTGCCTTGAAGCATTTGCGAAGTTGAGACACATGGAAGACATCATGAACATTTGCAAAGTTTGAAGGGAGCTCAAGTTGATAGGATAGATCGCCTCTTTTGCCAAGAATCCTGAAAGGCCCGACGTATCTAGAAGCAAGCTTTCCTTTGATACAGAATCTTTGGGTGCCTTTCATCGGAGACACACGGAGATAGACATGATCATCGATGTTGAATGCCAAATCACGATGCTTGCCGTCATAGTAGCTCTTCTGACGCGACTGAGCGGCCTTGAGATTCTCACGTATGACTTTGCACATTTCTTCGGCTTCAGAGATCAAGTCATTGCCAAGAAGTTGGCGTTCGCCTGTTTCAGACCAGTTGAGAGGGGTACGGCACTTTCTGCCATAGAGAATTTCAAATGGTGCTTTGCCTGCACTTGCTTGAAAGCTGTTGTTGTAAGAGAACTCGGCAAATGGAAGGCAGTCTTCCCATTTCATGCCAAAGGAGATGACACAGGCTCTGAGCATGTCTTCTAGAATCTGATTCACGCGCTCGACTTGACCACTAGTCTGAGGGTGAAAAGCAGTGTTGAACCTGATCTTAGTGCCCATGGCGGACTGAAAGGAGTCCCAGAACCTTGATGTGAACAAGCTTCCACAATCTGAGGATATAACTTGAGGAATGCCATGTAGGGACACGATTCTGGAAGTGTACAGCTCTGCAAGTTGAGCTGCATTGATTGATTCTTTGACTGGAAGAAAGTGAGCGACTTTGGTAAGCTTGTCAATCACCACAAAGATAGCATCATTTCCTCGCTTGGATTTAGGAAAACCAGTGACGAAGTCCATTTCAATGTGGTCGAACTTCCACTCGGGAATTGGAAGAGGTTGGAGAAGACCGGCTGGACGTTGATGTTCTGCTTTTACTCTTCTGCACACATCACATTCATTCACGAATTGGGCAATCTCCCTTTTCATGCGTGTCCACCAGTAAGATTGCTTGAGATCTTGATACATCTTGGAACTGCCAGGATGAATGGAAAGGAGAGAATCATGAGCTTCTTCCATTATGAGCTTCCTGAGATCACCTTTGGGAACAACGAGTCTGTCCTCGAAGAACAAGGTATCTCTCTCATCAACACGGAAGCACTTGTATTTTGGAGTGCCCTTTGCAATCCCATGTTTCACTTTCTTCACCATGGTATCACTGAGCTGGGCCTCACGGACTTGATCTTCCAAGGTAGGAGCAATTTGGAGATTTGCAAGAAAACCATGCGGAACAACTTGGAGGTTGAGTTTCCTGAATGCTTCACAAAGCTCAGGCTGGTACGGTTTGATAAGAAGGCTGTTGCAATATGCCTTTCTGCTCAAAGCATCTGCAATCACATTCGCCTTGCCAGGAGTGTATTCGATGCTGGGATTGTACTCTTGGATCATTTCAACCCAACGAGTCTGACGGAGGTTCAGATGCGGCTGTGTGAAGATGTACTTCAAGCTCTTGTGATCAGTGAAGATGTCGACCTTTCTGCCCAACAACAGATGTCTCCACGTAATCAGAGCATGTACCATAGCTGCTAGCTCGAGATCATGTGTGGGATAGTTCTTCTCACTTGGCTTGAGCTGACGAGAAGTGTATGCCACAATTCTCTTATCTTGCATAAGCACACCACCAAGACCTTGAAGAGAAGCATCACAGAATACTTCATAGGGCTTGGTTTCATCTGGAGGAGTCAGAATTGGAGCAGAGACAAGCTTTTCTTTGAGGGTTTTGAATGCCACTTCACACTCTGGAGACCAAAAGTATTTGACATTCTTCTGAAGTAGGTTGGAAAGAGGCTTGGCAATCTTCGAGAAGTTCTCAACAAACCTTCTGCAATAGCTGGCAAGACCCAGAAAACTGCGGAGCTGCTTGACGTTCTGAGGAGCTTCCCAGTTGACAATTGCTTCAACTTTCTCGGGATTAACCGCAATACCGTCAGCTGAGATGATGTGGCCCAGGTACAAAACCTTATCGAGCCAACATGGCATAGAATTTATGCTCTCGGAGTCGATCAAGAACCAGACGTAAGTGCTTTTCGTGATCTTCTTCATTCTTGGAAAACACCAGAATATCATCCAGATACACAAGCACAAACTCGCCCGTATAGGGGTTGAAGATGTAATGCATCATCCTCGAGAAGGTAGGAGGAGCATTGGCGAGACCGAAGGACATGACGGTATACTCGTATGAACCGTAGCTCGTTCTGAAGGCCGTCCTGGGAATGTCTTCCTCGCGAATGCGAATTTGATGATAGCCCATTCGGAGGTCAAGCTTAGAGAACACTTTAGCTCCTTTGAGCTGCTCAAAGAGTTCATTGATGTTGGGGAGCGGATACTTGTTCTTAATCGTCTTCTTGTTCAATGGCCGGTAGTCGACACAGAGACGCTCCATGCCATCTTTCTTCTTGACAAATAAGACACCACAGCCCCATGGAGACGTACTAGGTCTGATGAGACCCATACTCTCCTGCTTATCAAGCTGCTTCTTCAATTCCTTCAATTCATCCGGAGAGAGCTTGTACGGACGCTGGCATGCTGGCTCAGTACCCGGCTCGAGTTCAATGACAAACTCCACCTGACGGTGTGGAGGCATGCCTGGAAGTTCTTCAGGAAAGACGTCTTGATATTCGTTCACCACCGGAATTTGGGATATGGCATTAATTTCGCCCTTATCATTGAGAGAGAAAAGTCTGATAGTGTTATCCCTGGAGGCGAAGATAATCACATCTTCATCAGAATGAGTCATCTTGACTTCCTTCTGAGCACAATCAATGTGAGCATCGTGCTGAGAAAGCCAATCCATTCCGAGGATGAGGTCGATGTCAGAATTTCCGAGAATCACCGGAGAAGCCAAAAATCGATAATCACCCATGCGAATAGAAACATCCGGAGCATAAACACTGGAGTGCATTCGTCTCCCCGGAGAAATAACTGTTAACTCCCTTGGCAGATTTTTGGTGACAATATCGTGCTTGGATGCAAATGGATATGACATGAAAGAGCAAGAAGCACCCGAATCAAATAACACTTTAGCTGGAAAAGAGTTAACTGGAAGGTTACCCAAAATGACATCAGAAGAATTCTCCGCTTGTGCTGCATTCATCAGATTGACCCTTGCTGCCTTTGGATCATGCCTGACAATAGCTGAACTCACAGGTGGAGGAGGAGGAAGACGCTTCGGATTCGGATATCTGTTGGCATAGTGACCCTTCTGAGTGCATTTGTTGCAAGTCACTTCTGAGAGAGGACGGAAATGAGAACCACTTGACTTGGAGCCTTGAGACTGAAACTGCTTCTTCAACTGGTTGCTCGGGTTGGGTGGGTGGGAGAAGCCACGACCACTAGAGTTTTTGTAGTTGGAGTTGTTGGAGTTGTTGAATGGAGCTCGAATCACTGGAGGAGGAGGAAGCCAGAATTTCTGTTGTTTCGCAGCCAACTAAGACGATGAGGAAGAGTGAACAGCATCTTGAATTCTCTTCTTAGAAGCCTCCATCTTAAGCTGAGCTGCTTCTTGTTTCAAAGCCATGTTATAGAACTTGTCGAATTCATCGGGCTCGAACAAGGTGAGAGCAAGCTGAAGTTCATCTTTGAGACCTCCACGGAACTGGTAGATTTTGCTCTTGGCATCAGGAATGTCTTGCTTAGCATAGCGAGCGAGGTTTTGGAACTTGACATTATACTGATAGACTGTCATGGAGCCCTGCTTCAGGTTGCGGAATTGCTCACGCATACCCTCGATGACACTTGTAGGAATGTGGTGAGAGCGAAAATCCTTGCAGAAATTCTCCCAAGAGATCACTTGACCCGGCCTGGAGTCTTTGTACTGCTGCCACCAGTCAGCTGCTTGATCTTTCAGTTGGAAGGCTGCAAACTTCACATAATCATCTTCTCTTACGTTACTGCACTCAAAATGCTTCTTTATATCGGTTAACCAATCTTCAGCATCAAGAGGGTCGACACAGTAACTGAAAGCTTTAGGATTGTTGGCCAAGAACTGGTTAAGAGTAGCATGGTGCTGCTGGAAGAAGTTGCCTTGGTTCCCTGGAATACCCTGATTAGCTTGATTAGCTTGCATCTGCTGCATCATCTGCATCATCAACTGGGTGTTCTGAGCTGTAGTCTGCATAATTGCTCTCCAAGCCTCAGGCGGAGGAGGAGGGGAAGGAGGATGATCTGGGACCTCTTCCACCTCTGGGTTAGCGTTGGGAACCTTTTTCAGAGCCATCCTGTAAGAGATGACCACGAATCAGAAATTGATTGACAAAAGGCATAAGCTGAATCAATGGAATGAATTGCAGCAAGTCTTCACAATAATCATTCGAACAATAAGAACGAATGAAATCATCCGAACAAGAGGAACGAATGATATTCTCAGTTAAATGATAACATCAATCTTCACGAGAAGCCACATAGGAGATAAAATGAAAATAAGAAAACAACAAGGTACGGACGGGAACAAACACAAGAGAGGAGTTTCGTTCTAACATCTTTGTGCTGAAGGCATATGAACGCGTTACGAAAAGGTTTTGCAATCCCCGGATCAGCATAGCCAAGGACCCTTTAAGATGCAACTCCTGATAGTAACATCGGTCATATAACCCCTTCACTCAATGTAGAACCCCGAACTCACTAACCTGCATTCGTTGGAAGAATGCCTACGATCTACTGGATAAAACCCACCTATAGATTTCCGAAAGATTCCAGTTATGCAATCAGGTGTTGGGGATACACGGGAAGCACCGCGCAATCAACTCTAAACCTACATCCAGGTGTATCCATCCTTCAACACATAACCAGTCTTTCTCGGAAACTGTGTACCTCGGACCTTCGAAAAGCATCCACTATAACAAGCTATGGCAATACTCCCGAACTACCTCCCCAGTACTGGGTGATGTCGGGGTTATCTTGCCACTGGCCGTATAGGAGAGATTTTCGATGTCGGCCTTCTTAAGTATTTAGTACTGCCGCGATATGCTTGTGACAACAATACCCCGAAGCTCAACTCCTCGGTAACAGGAGGCATCGAGAACAATATCCTTGTCACAAGAACATCGAAACAATCCCAGAATACTCGCGGGATTCCTAAAAAAAAATTGTGCAATTTTTGAAGATAGGAGAGACAAGAGTAGTCGTCAGGAGTCCTCACCAGAGAGAAAGGGGATGAGAAGCAAAGAAATCCTACTCTCCGATATAATATAGGACTCAAAAAGTTTTCAGTGTGTGCCTAGACTCGACCTTCAACGATTCGATCAAACAGTGGGGGCTCCTAGGTCGGAACTTGGCTCTGATACCAACTTGTAATGCCCAGGATGGAGTTATACCTCCTACATGTCGAGGCACGACTTAAAGGCATAAATCCATCCTAGAATGATCTCAAGTTCGGTAATCTTTGCACATCTCATGTAAAAGAGGGGATTGTAAACAGAAATAGTTGGCTTACACTCGCCACGTCACAGAATTACAGTACAAGTCTCAATCATCATACATTAAGAACATCACAACCCTCTAAGGGCAAAATCCAAATGCAAGATACCAAACTGAAATAAATAAACCACAGGCGGATCGAATCCTAGTAGAAGTCTCCACTACTGATCATCCGGGTATCGCACATAGTAACGACTACGCTCCTCGTCGTACTCCCAATCCAGCTCGGTGCCATCGCCTGGATAGCTCACAGCTGGACCTGCATCTGGTGTGTGAAGTAACTGTGAGCCACAGAGGACTCAGCAATCCCGTTTCCGGGTAACAAGACTATTTAAGCCTTTGGGAGAGGATAAAGGCTGAAGAAAAGAATAAGTGTCTGCAGCAGCAACTAGCATCTAGCTTACGTGAGTGAGAGCGAGAAGAGAAAACCTCGGCGAGAAGTGATCACGAAGTGATCCTAGCTACAAGCTCAACAATCATAACCCCTCCGTGTTCAACTCCCGAATCCCTATTCGGAAATTGACAGTCACGGAACACACGCTGGTAGTGTATTAGAAACATTGTGTCAAGTTATCTACAACCGGAATTAACAAGCTCCCATCTACCACAGAAACCGCGGGCACGGCTTTCGAAAGTTCAAACCCTGCAGGGGTGTTCCAACTTGACCCATTACAAGCCCACGATCCGCGGAGTCGCCACTCCAAAGTGGGAAGACCCGAGTATCCTAGGAATCCCGTGCTCAAGATATACCGAACTAAGGTAAGGCTAATCCAGCAAATCCTCCCGGCGTGCCGACACCCTGATAGTAGCCGCGCGTATCTCGTCTCAGGCCACGTCCGGATGGGCGATGCTACAGGTTTTTACCAGACCTTGAGTTTCCTCGAGGTGGCCCTGCAGGACCCCCAGTTCGGACCAACACTCATGTGGAGCACTGGCCCGGGGTTGTTGATTAAGAAAAAGGGTTTATAACTCCCTATGCAAGTTTAGTTTGTTATTAGGCAAATAGTACCAATGTTGGGACTTGCTGGAAAAGACTTAGCACTTAGCGGTTTATCGAGGGGGTCCCATACACCCCAACCGTGTTAGGAACGCATAATCAAGGAACATAACACCGGTTTATACGGTTCCTAACGGCATGAGTGGAACAAATCACCAAGCAAAAGGCTTAGCCTTCCACCCTTGCCAATATATAGATGATTTCATTTAAGCATTTATATAGTGTGATATAACCCAACCAAACTTCAACATGAAGCAAGCATCTTCGATCTTCACCTGCAACTAGCAATGCTATAAGAAGGGCTGAGCGAAGCGTACTTAGCCAAGCAACAGTTTGCGTAGGTAGGTTGGTTAAACATGGCAATGGTTTACAACTAGGAGGCTGACAAGAAGATCATGGGCATCGAGGCAAAACTATAGATCGAGACTACTAGCAATAGGCAAAGATAGTAATGTTATCGGGGTTCGGTCATCTTGCCTGAAGAGAAGTCATTCGAATCGTAAGAAGGATCCTCGTGCTCAACCTCGTTGGAAACCTCGTGCTCGTACTCGAACTCAGACTCTGCTTCCGGCTCTAAACAAAACAATCACACCAAGCACCAATCAACAAGATGCAATGCGCACTCGAAAAAGATGAATGCATGATGGATGCACTAAGGATGCACACGGAGCACGGAAAATATCACTCAAGCAAAACACCTCAAAACATGATAACAATCTGATATTATTAATCTACACAGAAAATCAATCAAGTTTGATGTAAGATTCGCTGAAATCGGAGTTACGTGCTAAAAGTTATGCCCGAAACAAGAAATGAGCAAAAGCTGAAAATTACAGCAACATAGCAACTTCGGAGCTCAAAATAACCGAGATACAGCATTCAAATATCATGGCAAAGGACATGAACACAAACTAGACATATACTACAGCAACTAAGTCCAAAGGTGCACCCCCAACGGAGCCACGGATCAATAGCAATGATCTTGGACATATTGAACTTGACAATAAAATTCTGGCAGCAGAATTTTATTGAAACTTTGGAGCAAAAGATAAACATGCTACAGCCACTCAAATAGACATGGGAGGACATGAATGGAAAGACAACAATATATACTACAAGGAACAACCAAAATCCACTCCAAAACTATCATGCTTTGTCCTAGAACATCACACGAACATGGCATCGGAACGTTACAGATTTCAGACTTAGTGAAAAAACCACTAAGTCCTAAAACAGCAATAACATCATAGCAACTAAAAGAGCATGTTTAAGTCACCTCGAAACTAAACATGGAAAGAGGTAAGCACCTCATCAAAGTACACATGAAGGTGATCCCGAAACACACAAGCATGCTTCATTGAGGTAAACACAACGATTGCAACGAGCTCAACAAGATGGCATTTCATAACAAGTGAAACGACATCACAGCCACATGGCACTTTGCAACGAAGATAACAAGGCAATAATAAATCTATCATGCAACCTATCACATACAACATGTAGATCATGGCAAGACGAACACGTGGACATGTCATTTGCATCAATCGGACAAACGAGCTAAAAGATATCACATGGCAAAGATGACATGAAAACATCACATAGCAGCAGTTTATATCATGATGCACTCTTGCAACAGCAAAACAAGCACCTAAATGATCTCTAACATGCATGACAACAACAGATAAAACGTAGAGCAAGTCTCCACGAACTTCTGGACATGATATATGCGTGAATCGGACAAACACACAAGGAGATCTAGCAGTTGAAAATAGCATCACAGATTAACAATTCTGGGACTTAGGGAAAAATTGAGGTCAACCTAGATCTGGATCTGGAGGTGGAGATGGGCTCGGGCCGGAGCTGAAGAAGATCTGGGCGGCGGCTCGGCCCAGGCGGACGAGGACGGTGCGGCCCGCGCGGTCAGCCGGAGCGGAGGAGCGGCCTGGAGGGGCGGCGGCCCGCGAAGGCGGCTGGGCTCGGCTGTTGCTGGGCCCGCGGCGGCTGGCGCGGCTGCGGAGGGAGCCTGGCGGCGCGGAGTGGCGGCGGTGTGGGCCTCGTGGATTTGGAGCTGCCGGCCCAGCTGGCGAAGCCTGGGTGCGGGACGGCGGCTGGGAGGCGCTGAGGAGGCGGGAGGCGCGCCTGGCGGCTGAAGTGGGCGTCGAAGGGAGCGGGCCGGCGCCTGGAGCCCAAGGGAGGAGGCCCGATGATGTGGTCCAGCCCTTCGGTTCCTCGGTGGCTGGGCGACGAAGGGCCCGATCGAAGGGGAAGTGGTCCCCTTCCAGCGATGAAGGGAAGGACTGGGCCGGCGCGGGATTGTTTCCCCTGGCCGATCGATGGAGGCTCGGCGTGCTGGCTCGAGGCTTCGAAGGGAAGGCTGGATCCTCTGATTTCCTTCGGGAGTTGACTGGAGGAGAGGTGAGACAAATGGCTGTGAGGGGTAGGTGGATGTGAGAAAAAGAGGGGGAGAGAGGAGGAAGAAGGGGCTAGGGTTAGGGATGCCAAAAAAATAGACTAGGGGGTCTATTATATAGCAGATGTCTAGGGTTAGGGGGGATTTAGGGGTGCTAGGAGCCCTCTGATCGCGATCCGACGGATCCGATCGCGGGGTAGTTTAGATGGGCCTAGGAGAAGATAAAAGACTGCAGTAGGGGTGTTTCCGGGACACAAAATGAAGGCACTTTGGACCCACACGAACAACGGATGGGATAGCCAACGGAGTCCAAACGAGACGAGATTTGAGAGGCGGGTTGCACACAAGAAAACAACAACACACACAACAACCTCGCGGCACACCGGTAACGTTACACGCCCAAAGAACAAAGTAGGCCTACGGGACGTCACGGACACGTGAGGGAGCTCCAGAACGCGAAACGAACAACGGGAAGAAACACGCGGATCCGGATGCAACCGACAACACAAATGCAATGCGATGCACATGTCTACATGATATGAATGAATGCCACACACTCACACCACAAAACGTCGAAACCCGAAAGACAAAGAACCCGGAATGGAAATAGATGAAGCCGGAGATATATTATATACCCAAAAGGGAAAGTATTACATCCGGGGCATTACAACTTGACAAGCCTAGCATGTACAGACATGGCCTCAGAACACTGGAGGCCAAAAGGTCGAGCGTGAATCATATAGTAGATATAATCAACATAAGATGTTCACCATTGAAAATTACTCCATCTCACGTGATGATCGGACATGGTTTAGTTGATTTGGATTTCATGATCATTTAGATGACTAGAGGGATGTCTATCTAAGTGGGAGTTCTTTAGCAATATGATTAATTTAACTTTAATTTATCATGACCTTAGTCCTGATAGTTTTTGCATATCTATGTTCTTGTAGATCAATGACCCGTGCTACCGTTCCCTTGAATTTTAATGCGTTCCTAGAGAAAGCTAAGTTGAAAGATGATGGTAGCAACTACACGGACTGGGTCCGCAACTTGAGGATTATCCTCATTGCTGAACAGAAGAATTATGTCCTTGAAGCACCGCTAGGTGATAGGCCTACTGCAGGAACAACTCCGGACGTTATGAATGTCTGGCAAGCTCGATCTGAAGACTACTTGAAAGTTCAGTGTGCCATACTTTACGGCTTAGAATCGGGACTTCAAAGACGTTTTGAACGTCATGGAGCATATGAGATGTTCCAAGAGTTGAAGTTAATATTTCACGAAAATGCCCGAATTGAGAGATATGATGTCTCCAATAAGTTCTATAGCTGCAACATGGAGGAGCAGTTCTATCGATGAACACTTACTCGGAATGTCTGGGTACTACAATCGCATGACTCAACTTGGATGCAAAGTTGATGAAGATAGTGTTATTAATAGAGATCTTCAATCACTGCCACCAATCTATAAAGGCTTCATGATGAACTATAATATGCAAGGGATGCATAAGACAATTCCCGAGCTCTTCGCTATGCTCAAAGCTGCAGAGGTAGAAATCACAAAGGAGCATAGAGTGTTGATGGATAAGAAGACCACTAGTTTCAAGAAAAAGGGCAAGGTAAAGTAGGGGAACTTAAAGAAGAATAGCAAGCCAGTTGCTACTCCCGCGAAGAAACCCAAGTCTGGAGCCAAGTCTGAAACTGAGTGCTTCTACTGCAAAGGGACTGGTCACTGGAAGCGGAACTGCCCCAAGTATTTGGTGGATAACAAGGATGGCAAAGTGAACAAAGGTATATTTGATATACATGTTATTGATATGTACCTTACTAATGCTCGTAGTAGCACCTGGGTATTTGATATTGGTTCGGTTGCTAATATTTGTAACTCGAAACAGGGGATACAGATTAAGCGAAGATTAGCTAAGGACGAGGTGACGATGCGCGTGGGAAATGGTTCCAAGTCGATGTGATCGTCGTCGGCGCGCTACCTCTACATCTACCTTCGGGATTAGTTTTAGACCTAAATAATTGTTATTTGGTGCCAGCGTTGAGCATGAACATTATATCTGGATCTTGTTTGTTGCGAGACGGTTATTCATTTAAATCAGAGAATATTGGTTGTTCTATTTATATGAGTAATATCTTTTATGGTCATGCACCCTTGATGAATGGTCTATTTTTGTTGGATCTCGATCGTAGTGATACACATATTCATAATATTGAAGCCAAAAGATGCAAATTTGATAATGATAGTGCAACTTATTTGTGGCACTGCGGTTTAGGTCATATTGGTGTAAAGTGCATGAAGAAACTCCATGCTGATGAACTTTTGGAATCACTTGATTATGAATCACTTGGTGCTTGCGAACCATGCCTCATGGGCAAGATGACTAAAACTACGTTCTCCGGAACAATGGAGCGAGCAACTGATTTATTGGAAATCATACATACTGATGTATGCAGTCCAATGAGTGTTGAGGCTCGCGGTGGGTATCGTTATTTTCTGACCTTCACACATGATTTGAGCAGATATGGGTATATCTACTTAATGAAGCACACGTCTGAAACATTTGAAAAGTTCAAAGAACTTCAGAGTGAAGTAGAGAATCATCGTAACAAGAAAATAAAGTTTCTACGATCTGATCACGGAGGCGAATATTTGAGTTATGAGTTTGGTCTTCATTTGAAACAATGTGGAATAGTTTCACAACTCACGCTACCTGGAACACCACAGCGTAATGGTGTGTCCGAACGTCGTAACCGTACTTTATTAGATATGGTGCCATCTATGATGTCTCTTACCGATTTACCACTATCGTTTTGGGGTTATGCTTTAGAGACAGCTGCATTCACATTAAATAGGGTACCATCTAAATCCGCTGAGACGACACCTTATGAACTGTGGTTTGGCAATAAACCCGAGTTGTCGTTTTTAAAGTTTGGGGCTGCGATGCTTATGTGAAAAAGCTTCAACCTAATAAGCTCGAACCCAAGTCGGAGAAATGTGTCTTCATAGGATACCCAAAGGAAACTGTTGGGTACACCTTCTATCACAGATCAGAAGGAAAAATATTTGTTGCTAAGAATGGATCCTTTCTAGAGAAGGATTTTCTCTCGAAAGAAGTGAGTGGGAGGAAAGTATAACTTGATGAGGTAATTGTACCTTCTCCCGAATTGGAAAGTAGTTCATCATAGAAATTAGTTCCAGTGATTCCTACACCAATTAATGAGGAAGCTAATGATGATGATCATCAAACTTCAGATCAAGTTACTACTGAACCTCGTAGGTCCACCAGAGTATGTTCCGCACCACAGTGGTACGGTAACCCTGTTGTGGAAGTCATGTTACTAGACCATGATGAACCTACGAACTATGAGGAAGCGATGATGAGCCTAGATTCCGCAAAATGGCTTGAGGCCAGACGGGATCCATGTATGAGAACAAAGTCTGGACTTTGGTTGACTTGACTGATGATCGGCAAGCAATAGAAAATAAATGGATCTTTAAGAGGAAGACTGACGCCGATGGTAATGTTACTATCTACAAAGCTTGACTTGTTACGAAAGGTTTTCGACAAGTTGAAGGAGTTTACTACGATGCGACTTTCTCACCCGTAGCGATGCTTAATTCTGTCCGAATCATGTTAGCAATTGCCGCATTTTATGATTATGAAATCTGGCAAATGGATGTCAAAACTACATTCCTTAATGCATATCTCAAAGAAGAGTTGTATATGATGCAGCCAGAAGGTTTTGTCGATCCTAAAGGTGCTAACAAAGTGTGCAAGCTCCAGCGATCCATCTATGGACTGGTGCAAGCATCTCGGAGTTGGAATATACGCTTTGATGAGGTGATCAAGGCATATGGTTTTATACAGACTTTTGGAGAAGCATGTATTTACAAGAAAGTGAGTGGGAGATCTGTAGCATTGCTGATATTATATGTGGATGAAATATTGTTGATTGGAAATGATATAGAATTTCTGGATGGCATAAAAAGATACTTGACTAAGAATTTTTCAATGAAAGACCTCGGTGAAGCTGCTTATATATTGGGCATCAATATCTATAGAGATAGATCAAAACGCTTAATTGGACTTTCACGAAGCACATACCTTGATAAAGTTTTGAAGAAATTCAAAATGGATCAGTCAAAGAAAGGGTTCTTGCATGTGTTACAAGGTGTGAAGTTGAGTAAGACTCAATGCCTGACCACCATAGAACATAGAGAGAAAATGAAAGTCATTCCCTATGATTCAGCCATAGGTTCTATCATGTATGCAATGCTGTGTACCAGACCTGATGTGTGCCTTGCTATAAGTCTAGCAGGGAGGTACCAAAGTAATCCAGGAGTGGATCATTGGACAGCGGTCAAGAACATCCTGAAGTACCTGAAAAGGACGAAGGATATGTTTCTCGTTTATGGTAGTGACAAAGAGCTCATCGTAAATGGTTACGTCGATGCAAGATTTTACACTGATCCAGATGACTCTAAGTCACAAACCGGATACGTATTTTTGTTGAACGGTGGAGATGTCAGTTGGTGCAGTTCCAAGCAGAGCATCGTGGCTGGATCTACGTGTTAAGCAGAGTACATAGCTGCTTCGGAAGCAGCAAATGAAGGAGTCTGGATGAAGCAGTTCATATCCGTTCTAGGTGTAATACCTAGTGCATCGGGTCCAATGAAAATATTTTGTGACAACACTGGAGCAATAGCCTTGGCGAAGGAATCCATGTTTCACAAGAGAACAAAGCACATCAAGAGACACTTCAACTCCATCCGCGATCTAGTCAAGGAGGGAGACATAGAGATTTGCAAAATACATACAGATCTGAATGTTGCAGACCCGTTGACTAAGCCTCTTCCACAAGCAAAACATGATCAACACCAAGACTCCATGGGTGTTAGAATCATTACTATGTAATCTAGATTATTCACTCTAGTGCAAGTGGGAGACTGAAGGAAATATGCCCTAGAGGCAATAATTAAGTTGTTATTTATATTTCCTTACATATCATGATAAATGTCTTTTATTCATGCTAGAATTGTATTAACCAAAAACTTGATACATGTGTGAATACATAGACAAAACAGAGTGTCCCTGGTACGCATCTACTAGACTAGCTTGTTAATCAAAGATGGTTGAGTTTCCTAACCATAGACATGGGTTGTCATTTGATTAACGGGATCACATCATTAGGAGAATGATGTGATGGACAAGACCCATCCGTTAGCTTTGCACTATGATCGCTTTGTTTTATTGCTATCGCTTTCTTCATGACTAATACATGTTCCTCTAACTATGACATTATGCAACTCCCGAATACCGGAGGAACACCTTGTATGCTCTCAAACGTCACAACGTAACTGGGTGATTATAAAGATGCTCTACAGGTGTTTCCAAAAGTGTTTGTGGTGTTGACATAGATCAAGATTAGGATTTGTCACTCCGAGTGTTGGAGAGGTATCTCTGGGCCCTCTCGGTAATACTCGTCATAATAAGCCTTGGAAGCAAATGACTAATGAGTTAGTCAAGAGATGATGTATTACGGAACGAGTAAAGAGACTTGCTGGTAACGAGATTGAACTAGGTATGATGATACCAACGATCGAATCCCGGGCAAGTAACATACCGATGATAAAGGGAACAACGCATGTTGTTATGCGGTTTGGCCGATAAAGATCTTCGAAAAATATGTAGGAACCAATATGAGCATCCAGGTTCCGCTATTGGTTATTGATCGGAGATGTGTCTCGATCATGTCTACATAGTTCTCGAACCCATAGGGTCCGCATGCTTAACGTTCGATGGCGATCAGTATTATGATTTTATGTGTTTTGATGAACCAAAGGTTTTTCGGAGTCCCCAATGAGATCACAGACATGACGAGGAGTCTCGAAATGGTCGAGACATAAAGAATGATATATTGGACGATGTTATTCGGACATCGGATGAGTTCCGAGGGTCTTTGGATAAATATCGGAGCTCCGGGGGGTTATCGAACCCCAAGGGGAACTAATGGGCCAACATGGGCCTTGTGAGAGAGAGAGGAGGGGCCTCTAGGGCTGGCCACGCGCCCCTTCCATGAGGAGTCCGAATTGTACTAGGAGGGGGCGGCACCTGAGGGAGTCCTGTATTGAGGGGTCCTCAGGTGGTCGGATAACTCGTGGTGCGCCGGACTGGTGGGCCGTGAAGATCATCGTTGAAGATCGTCTCTCTTATCTGCATAGGACTCATATGTACATATAATAGCAGGTTTTAGGTTCGGCTATAATCTTTCCATCCTCTGCAAGATGGTTATGTACAAACCCTAGGGACCTCTGGTGCATATATAAACTGGAGGGTTTAGTCCGTAGAGGCTAGAGAACAACAGAATCATAGGCTAGAATTTTAGGGTTTAGCCATTACGATCTCGAGGTAGATCAACTCTTGTAATCATATTCATCAAGATCAATCTAGCAGGAAGTAGGGTATTACCTCGATCGGGAGGGCCTGAACCTGGGTAAACATCGTGTCCCCAGTCTCCTATTACCATCGATCCTCAGACGCATAGTTCGGGACCCCCTACCCGAGATCCGCTGATTTTGACACCGACATTGGTGCTTTCATTGAGAGTTACACTATGTCGTCGATCGAAGGACCGATGGATCGCTTCGTCAACAACGATGGTGCTACTGTCGAGGGGACCTTTCCTATCGGCCAGCTTTTTGTGTTTGGCGGCTTCATGCTTCGTGCCAACACAAAAGGCCACCTCGAGCAGGTTGAGAGCTACGCCCCAGGCCATCAGGTCAGGTTTGGAAGCTTGAACTACGTTGCTGCTATCCGCGGAGACTTGATCTTCGACGGATTCGAGCCCATGGTAACTGCTCTGCACTACCACGATGAACATGACCTAAATCTGTCATCAGACCACTTCCAGGGGATAGCCCCTGTAATCGCTCTGGCCCTAGATCCGGAGCAGATCGCGTCACCCAAGGATGGGAAGCTCAACCCCTCCACAGAAGCCGCAGACTCAGCGGCGCTGGAGCCGCACACAAACCCAACCTTGAGCGGGATCTGTGATACCAGAACTTCGGACTCGTCTCCGGCTGTAGGTTCCGAACCATGTGCATCTGTGTCCTTTGAGCGTGATCAGGCGTCTATCATCGAATTCAGCGCCGCACATATCTTCCGGCACACACCTTTAGGCGATGTGCTAAACTCATTAAAATCCCTCTCCTTAGCTGGGGATACACAGCCGAATTATATCTGGTTCGAACTGGAGGGTGATGATGGAGAATTTCGCTTCCCACCCACCACCCACTTGGTTGCCACGGTCGAAAATCTAACCGATCTAGTGGACAATGCTTCCAAAGACCTCGAAGGGATGGACCTCGAAGCCGAAGTAGATCTAGACCAAAACCCGCCCGTAACTGGGCGATGGACGGCTACGTCCTCATATGACATGTATATGGTGGATACACCTAAGGAGAAGGAGGGCGACGGTGAAAATGATCCCACAAAGGATAAGCCCATCGATGAACCTCCCAAGCGCCAGCGTCCGAAGCGCGGAACTAAACCCCGTAAAGGGAAAGATAGAAATATCGTCACTAACGACAACAACACTACGGACCAACCAGACGACCCCGTAGAGCCAGTGATGGAGCAGGACAAGCGCGAGGACAGTGAACACAGTCCGAGACCGCTGTTCGATCACAGCGATGCCGAAGACAACAATTATGAACCTTCCTCTGAAGAGGTTGTTAGCCTGGGCGACGACGAATACATCATCCCAGAAGAACCCTTAGAACAAAAGCGCTTCCATCGGAGGCTTATTGCCACCTTAAGGAGCCTGAAAAAGCAGCAGCGGCGGCTTCGAGACGCACAGGATACGCTCAATGATAGATGGAATGAAGTGCTAGGCGCTGAGCAAAAGTATGGCTGCAATCGCCAAACAAAGGGCTATCCTAAGCGTAAACTGCTGCCCGAATTCGACGACGAGGCTACTGCGCCTATACCGTCGAAGAACAACACCGCCGACAAGCCGGACCGACCACCTCGTGGACGGGATAGAGTAGCTAGCAACATCATACACAAGCCCGCACCCCCGTCCCGTAAAGGAAAGGAGGACGCGGCTCAGGGCCGGAAACACGATCTACGTTTGGACCTGAACAAAAAGGCTGGCAAGACCAGATCCATCTACGGAACCAGGGACCGTGCTCCCACACGGGACGTCGGCTATCAAGCCAAATATGCCGATCATATACCAGTTTGTGGTCAATACCGAACATCACAACCGTCAGACATATGGCATGACATAGCAAAATACAGGGGTGCCACACACCCTCTGTGCTTCACTGACAAGGTGCTGGATCACGAATTTCCAGAAGGGTTTAAACCCATAAATATCAAGGCATACGATGGAACGACGGATCCTGTTGTCTGGATAGAAGACTTTCTTCTTCACATCCACATGGCTCGTGGAGATGATCTCCACGCCATCAAATACCTACCCCTCAAGCTGAAAGGACCAGCTCGGCACTGGCTGAACAGCCTCCCAGAAAACTCCATTGGAAGTTGGGAAGAGCTTGAGGATGCTTTTCGGGCCAATTTTCAAGAGACCTATGTCCGGCCCCCGGATGCTGACGATCTAAGTCACATAATCCAACAACCTAGGGAGTCAGCCCGCAAGCTTTGGAATCGGTTTCTCACTAAGAAGAGCCAAATCATCGACTGTACGGACGTCGAAGCCTTAGCGGCCTTCAAGCATAGTGTCTGGGACGAATGGCTAGCTTGACACCTCGACCAGGAAAAGCCGAGGACAATGGCTGCCCTAACCACACTCATGACCCGCTTTTGCGCGGGCGGGGACAGCTGGTTAGCTCGTAGCAGCACCAGCGACCCTGGCACATCCGAAGTTAGGGATGGCAATGGAAATCCACGATGTAACAAACACAAACGTCGAAACAATGCTGGAAGCCCAGATGATACAACGGTAAACGCCGGATTCCGTGGCTCCAGACCCGGTCAACGAAAGAAGCCATTTAAAGGCAACAAAGACGGTCCATCGAGCGTGGACAAAATATTAGATAGGCCCTGCCAGATCCATGGCACCCCATATAAACCTGCGAACCACACCAACTATAGTTGTTGGGTCTTCAAGCAGGCCGGCAAGCTCAACGCCGAACACAAGGGAAAGGGGCCTCAGAGCGAAGATGAGGATGAACCTCACTAGCCGAACACAGGGGGACAGAAGAAATTTCCACCGGAGATCTAAAAAGTGAACATGATCTATGCCACTCATATCCCAAAGAGGGAGCGCAAACGGGCACTCCGAGATGTCTATGTCATTGAGCCTATTGCCCTCAAATTCAACCCATGGTCGGCATGTCTGATCACCTTCGACCGCAGGCATCATCCGACTAGTATCCGTCACGGGGGTTCGGCTGCCCTAGTGCTCGATCCAATAATCGATGGATACCATCTCACTCGAGTCCTGATGGACGGCGGCAGTAGTCTCAATTTGATATACCAGGACACCGTCTGCAAGATGGGGATAGACCCATCAAGAATCAAGTCAAGCAGCACAACCTTTAAATGAGTGATACTGGGCGTAGAAGCCCGCTACACGGGTTCTTTAACATTGGAGGTCGTATTTGGCTCTCCCAATAACTTTCGAAGCGAAGATCTAATCTTCGACATAGCTCCGTTCAGAAGTGGCTACCGTGCACTGCTCGGAAGAATGACCATCGCCCGCTTTAATGCAGTCCCGCATTACGCTTATTTAAAGCTCAAAATGCCTGGACCACGTGGCGCCATCACGGTCAATGGAAATATGGAGCGCTCTCTCCGTACGGAGGAGGATACTACGGCCCTAGCAGCCGAATTCGAAAACGGACTATTCAAGCCGAACAACTCATCGGTGTTAAGACCGCGGACCCAGCTAAACGTGTCCGGCATAGGCCTGAGTGTGGCAGCTCGGATGAACCTGAGCTCGATTAGCAGCCACGCCCCCATCGACCGCCCCATAGGGTGGTAGCATACGTACCTCAGGTACACATTTATGCCCTTAAAATTCGTTGGGCGGCGCTGGGGGCACACTTCATACAAATAGTCCATAGTTCGGCTCGACCCTATTCGGACTCTAAAATTATCTTTCAAGGTTCATTAAACGAACCAGCTTTGTTTACGGCCACACTGGTTTCTTTTTCCAGGTTTTTCCTTTTTCTTTTTGTTTTACAGATGGCCATCGCACTCCCCCCTTGAAGGACACATCACAAGGGAGAAGACGGCACAGACTTGCAGCAGGGACTCGCACTAAGGTTTCTTTTTAGATTATGACCCTATGTAAACCTTTTATCTCTCTTTGTTATATAATTTCCTGGCATGTAAGATGTCCAAGGAAGTTATCGGCATCATCTGTAAGTCTACGGCTCGCCGTACTATAACGGGATATTATAGAAACATCTTGGTTCATATTATGTAAGGAGTTTTATTCTCTCACCACCTATGTTCTCTCCCCACGTCAGATTGCCACATGTTCCTTGACAACAGGGTCCATTACCAGGGGCTCTATTCAGCTCTGTACATGTTGACAAGTCCGAACACCTATAGGGAGTGTTCGGTGTCCTCGCTACTTGCTTTATATGCATCAGTTCTGAATCATGTCTTGGGTCAATAGTTGGGTTGCCCGGCTCCTGTGCTTACCCCTACATTCCTGATTGTTTGGCTAGGGTGTAAAGGGAGAACTACTGCAATTGAACATCTGGCTCGTCCGGTCAAGTACCTCAGTAGAGAAAGCCGAAAACTGACTATCATGATAGGCGAGAATCTGGTCTGCGATCCGGTGACTTAGTGTTATACTACGATCGATGGAGATCCACCCCGTGTTATACGAAGGGTTGGTTTTTTTCCCAGCCGCGTACAAATAGATACCTTAATTCGGAAATACCATATACGCACCAGGGGTTAGTACCTAGCCCCACTTGTCAAACTCCTATGGCTAAGTGAAAGCAATAACGCCGCATAGTCTGATTGCCTGGTTCACTCCGCATACACCTCCTATATGGACCAAGACGTTGGATAAAGAGTGTCTATGCATATGACCGAACACCCTAGTAATATTTAGATGGGGGTTGAAGCCGACGACTGGAAACTTTCAGAGTAAAATAAACGGCCGCACAGGAGGTAAAAGTCGCTCACATTGTAATAACGCAAAAATTATATACATCGGTTCATAAAGCTTAAGTCTTTACAACCGGATACAATTACTCAAAGATAATATCTTTTGAGCACTGGCCTTCTACAAGGCGGGTGCCTTCTATGACGTCCTCGAAGTATCTCTCCGGCTTGCGGTGCTCCTTGCCTTCGGGCGGGCCAGCAGTGGCTATGTCATGCACCTTCATCTTCGCCCAATTTACTTTTACATGGGCAAAGGCCATCTGAGCACCTTCTATGCAAGCCGAACGCTTCAACGCATCGACCCGCGGACTCGCTTCGACATGCCGCTTCACCAATCCGAAGTAGCTACTTGGGACTGGCTCAGCGGGCCATAGCCAGACTATCAAGTCCTTCATGGCCGAACCCGCCATATTGTGCAGCTCGACCAGCTGCTTCATCTAGTCATTGAGGGGCACCGGATGTTTTAGCGCATAGAACTGTGACCAGAACAGCTTCTCCGTGTCGTTCCCATCCTGGGCTCGAAAGTATTGGGTGGCGTCAACACTGCTTCTCGGGAGATCAGCAAACACGCCTGGAGAACTCCATAACCGTGTAAGCCCAAGGTACTTCTGCCCTCCGAAGATGCTGTGTAAGAGAAAAGTCTTACCAGATGCTATCTCAAGCGCCTGCCTGATTTCTTCGCAGACGTTGCGTGACTCGCTTCGCGCCTCCTGGGTAGCCTTAACTGCCGCAGTGAGCTCGGATGCTTGTTCCAAAGTCTTCTCTTCCAACGCCTCACATTGGCGAATAGCATCTTTGAGTTCATCTTCGACTTCGGACACCCGAGCCTCGTGCTTTTGGCACGCGGCCTTTTCAGCCTCTAGATCGGCAACCGCTTTGTCAGTGATTGCCTTGCTCGCTTTGGCCTCCTTCTTGGCCTTCGCGAGTTCGCCCTTGAGGGCCTCGAGCTCAGTGGCGCCAATTTTTTAATACAGAATATCACAAAGAGTTTATACTCAAAACTAATTAATATTATTAGTCTTCTTGACATCTCAATTTTTCAAATCCGCATACCTTGCGTCTCACCTAAACGCTGGTAGACGCGGTCGAGGTCCTCGTTGGCCTATGAAAACTTCCAATTTAGTTTGGCAACTTCTGCATCTTGTGAAGTTGCCGCAACAAGTGAAGCCTGTCCAAATGTAAAAGCATACAGTTTAGCTCTATAATATGCTATATTATGGATACTTCGTCCGATTATGTTTCGAATCACATAAAGCATCAGGGGGTACTGACTATATATATGCATATAAAACAAATGAAGTTCCATAAAGAACATTACATTACTCACCTCGAAGCCTATTAGTAGGCTGTTGAAGGCTTCATCCAGTCCTCCTTTGACGGACTGAATCTTCTTCATCACCGCACCCATTACGGTGCGGTGCTCCTCCACGACGGAAGCACTTTGTAGTGCTCCCTCCAGAGGGTCCAGTGCCTCCGGATTGACTCCGGGCGCCGTAGGAACAGTTGTATCCTCCCCCGCCTTGGGGATCTGGTCTTCGGACCCCAGAGCCATGCTAGGCTCCGGATCAGTATTCGGCGGGGCTCCGGATTGTTTGGTCCCCCCATCTTCGGTCTTCAGGGGATTGTTTCCCCATGGTCAGCGGCAGCCGAAGTGTTACCCTTGGTCGCCCTATCACTTGTCCCGCCCCCATCTCCTTCGGCAGGAGACGCACACTGAGAGGACACTTCGGTGTCCCCGCGGGCCATGGGCGATGGTGCTCGGACCGGTGGGTCACTCTCCATCTCTCTAGGCGCCAGAGAGTTCCCCTCCAATAAGTAGGCGTCGGGGTGTGCTCGGGGAGTGTCGTGTAACACCCCATATGTGTTACCTTCCAAATATGGCAATAAAGCATTTACCATTTCATCCTTGTCCTTTTCCTTGGGGGTTCTTTTTCATTATGCCTTCTCATTTGTCATTGCATTATCATATTTTCTTTTCTTTATGCATTCATGAATTGCATCATGATCATCATGGCATTTTACTTATCATTGTGTTCTATTCATTCCTAGTTTGTTAGATGAGGTCATCTTGATCTTGTTGTGATGGTGGTAGCAAGATCATGTCCTTTCTTAAACCCCTTCTCATCTAGCTCCACCGCCCTTTCTCTCTTTCTCTCTTTCTTTTATTTTTGCTAAGTGTCATCTAGCCTCCTCCTTTAATGTTCATCCTCCCAACAATTCTTGCTCCATGCCCTAAACACCTATGCCATATTTCACCTCTTCTGTAATTGTCTTGGTTAGGTTTTTAAATGGCTCAAGTTTGAATTTAATTCAAACTTGAATTATTTTACATCCACTAAAAATGCCCAGGACAATTTAATAAAATAATGTACAATTCCAGGAGCTTGAGGATAATTTTATATCTATCAAACTCCTCACCTAGCCCCCTGAACTTTTCTCTTATTACAGCTGTTTATTTAACTAAACAGAATTTGTAAAGAAAAAGGAAAAGGGGACTTACGACGGCCTCCCGTAGCCAGCAGCCCACCTAGGCGCAGCTGCAATGGACCAACTCCAGCCTCCCGCAGGCCCAACTAGCCCACACGCACAGGTCGTCCCTTACCACTGTACGGCAGAACATCCACGCGTGCCACATCGACATCCGATCGATTTGACGGCCGGAGTAGCATCCCTAGCCCTATAAATCATGTCCCCGGTGCCCTAGGGTTCCTCCTCGGCCGATCCCTTTCCTCTACCTGCCTTGCCGCCGCCCAGGTAAGCCGCCTCGACCCACGCCGTCGCCCAGCCGCCATGCTCCGGCCGAGCTAGAGCTCGCGCTCGGGGTAGCCTCTCCGACCTCCTCAGTCCTCTCCTGCCACCGTGGGAACGTCTGCCAAGTCCCCCTACGTCTCCTGCCGTGACGCTCGCGACGCAACGGCCTTGAGTTCGAGCTTCACGACGTTGTCTTCTTCCTCTTCTTCCCGGTCAGAAAACCCGCCAAGTTCAGAGCCGCCTCGTGTCGTCTCCGTCGAGTCGTCAGCCTCTTCTTCTTGTCACAGGTATACGAGGTATACCCAACTCCCCCCTACTGCTTCTTGTCGTCCATAGATCTCCGTAGGTGCCATATCGTTCATGCCAAGTTTATGTCCGCCGTGCCCTGGGCATAGTTGTAGTTTATTTGTTAGGCCCCCGGATATTGCACATGCACACACACACCCATCTCTCCGCCAGTGCACCCCGCACTCCCCCGCAACCCCGCACGCACGCCGGCGCTCTGTAGCTGCAGAGGTTGCCGCCTTTGCTTGCCATCGTCGCCGGAGACTTGTTGTGCGTATGTGATGGTTTCCATACCTGGCCTCTCTCTTTATTAAAGGAAAACGTGCCCCGTCATGTTCACAAATTGGCTCGTAGCCTACTGGTTACTCTCGCGCGCAGTCAGGCCAGAGGTTCTGGGCTCGACTCCAGCGCCCTCTCTTTTTCCCTTTAGATTGTTTTGTTTCACAGATGCATAGCTGTTTAAGCTGTAACCTGCCTCCAGTCTATCAGCCGCCTGTAGACTAGCGTAGTGGTTCAACCTGTTCCCCCCTAACCTGTAGACCCAGGTTCGAATCCCCCCAGGGCCGTGGCTAGATGCCCCAATTTTTTTTGCTTCTGTTCCTCTGACACCAGAGCCCCACCAGTCATCCTCTGCGCGCTCACACCCGTTCCTACACCCGCAGCCGACACCTCAGCAGCCCTGGACCCATGGGTCAGTGACTAGGGCTAGACCAGGCTGAGTCAGTTTAACCCTTTTCCATTTCTGTTTTGTTTTTAATTTTAGTTTTCTGTATTTTCTTTTGCATATTCATATCTTTTAATATATGCATCTATTGAAAATACTTTATATCTGAAAACTGCCTAGTTTTTAGTGTAGAATATTTATATGCAGTTTGTTCCCATGTTAAAAACATTTAAATTGTTGTTTGAATTATTTTGTGTTTATAATATGCTCAAACTTGTTAAATTCATAACTAAATAACCATAGCTCCAAATTTGACAAACTTTATATGTTTTTGGGGTGGAAAATGTGTAGACTAAGATGGTGATGTTACTTTGCATGTTTAACAACTCTAAAAGGTGACTTTCTCACATCTGCCCTATATGTGTTATTATGAACATGGGGGTTTCCAGAAATTGTTGTTTGTTCTTTCCGGCCCATTTAAAATGCTAGCATGATGTTGTTGATACTAGTTGCACCCCTTGCCATGTTAAGTAACTTATATAACTTGTTGGGTGCTTGTTTAATTCAACTACATAACCACTTGTGACCATGTTAGTTGTCAGGACCCCGATCCTAAGTCACACCGATCTAGCTGTAACACGTCATATCACTTTGCGGCCTCACGCACGGTAACCCCACGGGTGCCACCTTACCTGGCCCGGGACCGTTTGCGCATTTTGGCACACGTATATGACAGTGTCGCTAGCATCCATATGACAGAGAACCCGGGCCGACATGGCTAGTTATAAACCAAAAGTGGCACTAAATTACAGAGACAGGCATCCATGACCCAGCAACGAACGTGTCGGTCATCAACGTATGAACCCAAGTCGTAGCAAGCTACATGGACTTAAAGGAACAACGCGTGACATTTCCCCTAAGGGACAGACACAGGAACGAAGAAGGACACATGCCGGCCAGCCTACGTGTTCCGAGCAGTAGCAAGCTACCAAGGCTCATTGGAATCACTAGGAGGCATTTCCCTGTAAGATAGGCTACCAAAGGAAAACAACTAGGTGTCGGATCCCACACATACCAAGCATTTCAATCATACATGCAATATGCTCAATATGTGCAAATACAACATTGCATCACAACAGAACTCTATGACTCAAAGTACTTTATTTAAAAGGCTCCAAGAGCCATACATAACATATTCATACAGGTAGGGGTCACATGACCCAACACTCAAGTCATACAGTCATACAAGCACAAGCGGAAGCTACATGTCTGAGTACAGACAACTTAGAAAATAAAACAGGCTTGGTGTAGCCTGACTATCTACAAGGCCCTTCACAAGCTCCAGATCACCGTCTGGGTGTCAAGCTACTCGTCGACGTCAACGTCTATGTAGAACCCATCAGCAGGGGCAGGGTTCTCCTCTGCAACAGTTATTAAGCAAACATGAGAACAAAGGTACTCAGCAAGTCTTACCACAGAACCTATCATACATGCAACATTATCAAAAGGGGGTAGTGGAGTTTAGCAGAATGCCAGCTTTGACCTTGGCTAACCTATACTACAACTCTCAACAGATTGCAAGATGTTATTACGAACACGAGTCCTCTACTCACCACATAAATACAATACCGAGGATCCTCTTCCGTCATCCTACGGAAGGGCCATCCACGGCACTCACGCTTATCTTGAGGCTTTTAGTAGTATCCATCAACTTGTCTATGAACTATAAGAGTAACCAAGTAGTTCGTACCGCGAACAACGGCTATTCGAATAGTTTGATACCCCTGCAGGGGTGTACTTCTTCACACACGCTTTCACCACTTATCGCCGTTTACTCGGCGTGTACTGGGCAACCATCAAGCGGAAGCCCAGCGAGGGTGTCGGCCACGACCTGACTAACTACTCAAGTCTCTCGTCCAGGTTTATCGCCTATTTGGGTTCCATCCGTGGGGAGATCCGGCCGGGGTGTCGCTCACGGCCCCAAACGATGTGTACAGGGTTCCCGAGTCACCAAACGGGCAACCGGTACACCGTGCCACGTACCTATCGCATCACAACCCACCCCGAGGGTCAGCGTTGTGCACGACCTCCAGTAAGCTATAAACACCAGAAACTAGTTGCAACTCCTGGACAGAGATCGAGGGTAATTAATAAGCCGAGAGGGTCCATTGGTTTCGGGCCCAATGCATGGTAGTAACTGGAACTTGAACCACACATACAGATCTCGGGTCCTATGTACGGTTCCAATGAAACAACCCACCACGTACTCCTACATGGCCTTTCATCGATACCTTTACCAAGCGTATTCCACACTTCCTTCTCTTTATCGAAAGATTGTTTCACTCTGATCCATCACCCAGATGAACCAGACCAGACACAACTCTAAGCATAGCAGGCAACATAAACAAATAGCATGGTGGATCACACATCACATGGCTCAATCAACTCCTACACATGCTAGTGGGTTTCAACTATTTACTGTGGCAATGACAGGTCATGCAAGGAAATAGGGTTCTTCTACCGCAGCAAGTAGCAGTTCACACGCTGTTGCCTTAATGCAGTAAAAGAGAGCAGGAGCGAGAAGATTGGGTTTGTATCGGAATGATCAATGATTGCTTGCCTGACAAGGTAGTTGTCGGGTACTGCTCTTCAACTGGATACGCAGCAGTATCCTCGGGAGCAGGACCTAACACAGGGAATACCGACGATACAATCATTAACAAACAAATGCAACAATATGATGCATGCTCATGACATGGCAAGATGCATGTGTGTTGGCTAATGCAACTAAAACCAGAAGGGTTTGAACCTATTTGAATCAAGGATTCAAATTGAAGTTCAAACTATTATTTAAATAAGTGCATTATCATGTTTTTGATGTATACAGCAAGTTAACTTGTTCAAACATGCATGAAACCAGTGCCATTGGAAAGATTGGATTTTTCTGATCATTTTTCATATATAAAACTTTTCCATCTGAGCTATGGTTGATTTTTTATGATTTTTAGAAGTTTTGGGTATTTTCTGGAATTTCCTGAATTATTTTAAATCTAAAAATCCCAGAAAAACCTTTACTGCGTCAGCATGACATCATGCTGACGTCAGCCAGTCAACAGGGCCAGTCCAAGTCAAACCTGACTGGTGGGTCCCTCATGTCAGTGTCTCAGGAGTTAATTCCGGTCATAACCAGGGTTGACTGGGTTTGACTAACAACGGGGGCCCACTGTCAGTGACTGTGGTGATTAAACTAATTACGGTTAGTTCCTAATCATCAGGCCACGTCAGCCCGCCGGAGTTTGGCCGGCGGCGACCATTTCGCACGGCGGTGACTCGTCGGAATCCCTATTCCGGCATCCATTTGCCGCGCCGATGGGCTCGGTGTGCTCCTGGTGATGCACCGCATCCAACGGTGCCACTAGTTGGACGAGAGGTCACCGGAGTCGACGGCGACGAGCTCGTCTGCGGCGGTGCTCGCACGGAGTTGGTCGGGATGGAGTTGTAGTGCATGGGAGGAGGAGCTAAAGCTTGCTTTAGCTTGCTGGTGACCTACTGAAGCTAATGGCGTGCTCAGCCACGAGGTACGGTGCCTATGGCCACGGCGGTGAGTTGGCCGGCGGCGGTGATCGTCGGTCAGCAAAGGGGGCGGCGGCTACAAGGCCTAAACGAGCCCGTGGAGAGGGGGGTTCGAAGCGTGAGCTCACAGCGGTCGCAGAGGGCGTCGAAGTGAGCTCGGGGACGGTCGGATGACGGCGTACGGGCGGCGGCGATCTCCGGTGCCGGAGGTTGAAGACGACGGCGAGGAGGACGTTGCGGAGCTCCTGGCGTCGTGTGCGTCGGTGGGGAGCTTCGGGGCGATGCGGCAGAGCTAGTGGTGCTTCGGGGAGGCGAGGGGGTGGCGTAGAGCGCGGTGTCAGCGGTCGTCGGCGACGAGCTCGCTCGGGGGAGCTCGGCGGAGGGAAGAGAGGAGGGGAGAGACACGGGGGAGAGGGGGAAACGGTCGAGGGGGCTTCGTGGCGACGTTCTAGTCCGTCCAGAGGGCCGAGGGGCCAGCCAAGCAGGCAGGAGGTGGCCGGCGCATCGGCGGCGCTCGTCACCGAGCTGCTTCGTGCGCTGGCGCGGCGAAGAAGACGGGGATGCCCCTGGTGGGCCGGGCCGGCTGGGCCAGCAGGTAAGTGGCACAGGTAAGTGTTCTTCCTATTTTTCTTTTCCTATTTTCTTTCTGTTTTATTTCTTTTGCAGCTTTGTTCAATTAATAAAAATGCCTAAACATTTTTATAACTCATGACACTTGTCATACCTACTGTATATAATATGAACAGTAGGAAACATTATAGTTCATGATTATTTTAGCATTTAAAATATTTTTAAGTATTTAAATGCCCAAACTCAAATACCATATGATTTAATCCATAGCCCTTGAGTGTCCTAAAAAATTGTGCACCATTTTTGGCAGAGGTTTAAGACCAAGGCAGAAATGATGAACATTTTTGAAGGGCATTTTGGGTACATTGGAAAATATTTTTAGCAAACCCTATTTGTTAGGGGAGGGGTGCTGGGGTTTCTGTTAATCCCATTTCAAGTTTCTTTGAAAGTAAACATGATGCACACTCTAGCTAGGTCCTAATGCAAGTGCTAACTAGGGATGTGACAACTCACCCCCACTTAAAAGAATCGCGTCCCGAGATTCAGGTTCCTCCGGAAAGAGGGTGGGGTACTCAAGTCGAAGACGATTCTCCCTTCCCAAGTAGCTTCACTCTCGGAATGATGTGACCATTGAACCTTGAGAAACTTGATATTGTGGCGTCGAGTGGTGCGCTCAGTTTGATCAAGAATACGAACGGGGTATTCTCGATATGTGAGATTGTCTTGGAGATCAAGCGTTTTGTGGTCCACTCCGCGGATAGGATCCGAGAAGCAACGCCTGAGTTGAGAAACGTGGAAAACATCATGAACTCTGGAGAGGTGCGGAGGTAGTTCCAATTGGTAGGCAACTTCTCCTCGTTTGGCAAGAATGCGAAAAGGACCGATGTAACGAGGGGCCAATTTGCCTTTGATACCGAATCGATGGGTTCCCTTAAGAGGAGTAACCCGAAGGTAAGCCTTATCGCCGACTTCAAAAGTCACAGCCTTATGATGACTATCATATTGGCTCTTTTGGCGAGACTGGGCTGTTTTCAATCTCTCACGAACGATGCGAACTTGTTCCTCTGCTTCCTGGATCATATCCGGGCCAAAGAATTGTCTTTCCCCGGTTTCTGACCAGTTAAGAGGTGTTCGACACCTTCGTCCATATAGAACTTCGAAGGGGGCTTTACCCAGGCTGGCTTGATAACTATTGTTATAAGCGAATTCGGCAAATGGAAGACATTTTTCCCATTCCATACCGAAAGAAATGACAGAGGCTCGAAGCATGTCTTCCAGAATTTGATTGACTCGTTCCACTTAACCACTTGATTGCGGATGGAAGGCAGTACTGAAAGAGAGATGAGTTCCCATAGCATTCTGGAAACTTTCCCAAAATCGGGAGGTGAAAAGACTTCCACGGTCCGAGTTAATCTCCAACGGTACACCATGAAGTGATACTATTCGAGAGATATATAAGTCTGCTAGCTGGCTAGCGGTAATGCTCTCTCGAACAGGCAGGAAATGAGCTACTTTAGAGAGGCGGTCGATAACGACGAAGATAGCATTATTCCCTTTCCTGGACCTGGGAAACCCGGTAATGAAGTCCATACCGACTTTATCCCATTTCCATTCAGGAATAGCTAAAGGTTGAAGGGTGCCAGCAGGCCGTTGATGCTCTGCTTTGACTCGACGACAAACATCGCAGATAGCAATGAATTGAGCGATTTCTCTCTTCATCCTAGTCCACCAGAATCTCTGACGTAGATCCTGATACATTTTAGTACTACCGGGATGAATCGTGAGAGGAGATTCATGAGCCTCCTTAAGGATCAAACGTCTTAGGTTTCGTACTTTAGGAACCACTAAACGGTTTCTAAAGAATACGACTCCTTGATCATTAATTGAGAAACATCCTGCAACTCCTTTCTTGATGTTCCTCTTAATACGGGAAATTCCGGGATCAACCTTCTGTGCTTTGATGACCTGATCCATAAGGGTAGGTTTCGCCACCAAGGTGGAAAGAAATCCTCGAGGAACAATGTGAAGGTTAAGCTTGCAAAATTCCTCGTGGATAAGTGGTTGACTTTGTTGTAACATTAAGTTGTTACAATATGACTTACGACTTAGTGCATCAGCCATGACATTGGCCTTTCCAGGAGTGTAAGTGATTCCTAAGTCGTAGTCGGTGAGCAACTCAACCCAACGTCTTTGCCTGAGATTTAGATCCGGTTGGGTGAAGATATACTTCAAACTTTGATGATCAGTGAAGATTTCACAACGATTACCAAGAAGGTAATGTCGCCATGTTTTGAGTGCATGGACTAGAGCTGCAAGCTCTAGATCATGAGTAGGATAGTTATCCTCGTGTGGACGCAACTGTCGAGATGCGTATGCAATCACTTGACGATCTTGCATGAGAATGCAACCTAGTCCTTGCCGCGAGGCGTCGCAATAGATTATAAAACCCTTGGAAAAGTCTGGTGGTACCAGTACAGGTGCAGATGTCAGGCGTCTTTTCAGTTCCTGAAAACTGGACTCGCACTGTGGGGTCCACTCAAACTTTTTATCTTTCTTGAGGAGTTCGGTTAGAGGTTTAGCAACCTTGGAGAAATTCTCGACGAAACGTCGGCAATAGCTCGCTAAGCCAAGAAAACTCCTAACTTGCTTGACCGATTCAGGGGGAGTCCAATCAAGTACGGCTTGAACTCGCTCGGGATTGACAGCAATACCCTGGCCAGAGATCACATGACCTAGATAGGTTACTTCTGGCAACCAGAATTCACATTTAGAGAATTTGGCATAAAGGCGGTGCTCTCGAAGTTTTGTCAATACCAACCTTAAATGCTCGGCATGATCTTCCTTGTTCTTGGAGAAAATGAGTATATCATCGAGGTATACCACGACGAATTTATCCAAATACTCCATGAATATAGAATTCATTAACCGAGAAAAAGTAGCTGGGGCATTGGTTAATCCGAAGGACATGACGGTGTACTCATATTGGCCATAACGAGTAACGAAAGCCGTTTTAGGAATGTCCCCGTTCTTGATTTTAATTTGATGGTAGCCCAACCTCAAATCCATCTTAGAGAAGACTGAGGATCCCGCGAGCTGATCATACAGGTCGTTGATCCTGGGAAGCGGATACTTATTCTTTATGGTGGCCAGATTGACAGGTCGGTAATCTACAACCATCCGCTCCGTTCCATCCTTCTTCTTAACGAAGAGGACGGGGCAAGCCCAAGGGGAAGAACTAGGACGGATGAAACCCTTTTGCAAGGACTCATCGAGTTGTTTCTTTAGCTCAGCTAATTCTAATGGTGCCATCTTATAGGGTCTCCTAGAGATTGGGACAGTTCCAGGGATAAGATCTATCACGAACTCGACATCTCTGTCAGGTGGAACTCCTGGCAGTTCTTCTGGAAAAACATCCGGGAAGTCACGGACTACCGGGATATCTTGGAGTTCTGGTAGAGGGCTGGTGTTAAGAGAATAGAGCTGACGTTCAGCCATTCGGGCCAAGACATTGACTATCTTGCCGGATGGATGTGTAAGTTGAACGGTCCTAGTAAAGCAATCAATCTTGGCGTAATGGGTTGTCATCCAATCCATACCCAAAATGATATTTATGTCCGAGGACTTGAGAGCGATTAGAGATGCAAGGAAAACAAGTCTATCGACAAGGATTTCATTTCCATGGCTTACCCTAGAGGTTTGCCACTTTGAACCAGGAGTTTGAATAACCATGGAAGTAGGCATGTCACAAAAAGTCATGTTGTGCAATCGAGCATAGCTCTCAGATATGAACGAATGGGATGCTCCAGTATAGAAAAGAACAGATGCCGGATGGCAGTTTACGAGAAGCGTACCAAGGACGACGTTAGGATCCTCATAAGCTTCTTCGGCAGAAACATAGTTGACATGACCACGTGCAGTGGGGATTGGCTTGACATAGTTCACCTTGCCGGTTGGCTTACCACGGCCAACGGGTTTTCCTGGCTGATTCTGAGGACAATCACGCATGTAGTGTCCCGGTTCTCCACACTTGAAACATGTCACAGTGGTGGTGCGTGGAGCAAAGTTGGATGGTGGACCTCCATAGGTCTTAGCAGGTGCAAACTGTTGAGTTGGGCGAGGCGCCTCATAGGATGGCCTCGGTGTATACTTGGGTGGTAGAGCAGTGTTAGGAACCCACACACGGCGCTTGTGAGAGCCAGAGCCGGATGAGGAACCAAAGTCTCGAGTATGCTTGCGGGTGGCCTCGAAGTCGGTCTGGCCTGTTTCAGCACTGATAGCCTTGTTTACCAACTTCTGGAAGGAAGTGCACTCGTGCAGACGTAGATCTCGACGGAGTTCAGGGCTGAGTCCCTTGCGGAACCTCGCCTGCTTCTTGGCATCGGTGGATACTTCCTCAGGTGCATAGCGTGCCAGATTACCAAACTCACGACTATAGCCATCCACAGTTAAACGGCCCTGGGTGAAATTGCAGAATTCCTCCTGCTTGCGATCCATGAGACCTTCCGGAATGTGATGTTCACGGAATGCCTCACTGAACTCAACCCAGGTAGTGACTTGGCCAGCAGGACGCATAGCTTCAAAGTTTTCCCACCAAAGACTGGCAGGGCCCTCAAGATGGTAGGCGGCGTAGATAACCTTGTCAGCTTCGGCCACACGGGCAGAGTATAGCTTGTGGGTGATACTACGTAGCCAGTCATCAGCATCCAGAGGTTCAGTGGAGTGATCGAACTTTGGTGGACACATCTTGATAAAATCGTGGATTGACACCAAGTCATTCCTCTGACGGAACCCAGTGTTCTGCTCTATGCGTTCCAGCAGACGGTTAGTCTCTCTCTTGTTCCGTTCTGCTTCAAGCATAACTTCCGCCAAAGAGGGTGGCTGGGGCAGATTTCCATCTCTAGCCCCACTAGCCTCACCCTGCTCCTGAGCAGCAGGAGTGTTGCGAGTGTTGACCATCCTAGGAACACAAAACAACGGTTTAGACAAGGATGGCAAAAATTTGACATAGAAGTGCAGAATGTAATGGATGACACAGAATGCAGAGATGTTCATCCGTACGACATGGTAATATAGGAACTGCTATATATACACCAGTGGTCATACACACCATACAAAGTTTAGTACAAGCCAAGGCTAAAGTACAACTGCGGTGAAAGACGATACATCCCATCAGAGGCATTCCAAGCTCCTATACATTATTTAACTACACCTCCGGAACTCAGTACACACTAAGTCATATTCCACAAGACGCGCAGGACTATGGAGATACAACTACTACAATACTACTACTACCACGGTCTAGCTCAGACATTCGCGTAGTAATCCTCGTAAAGATTACCACCGTAGCCTGGAAGTGGTACAGACGGATCTAGGAACTCGCGAGCACTAGAAGGCTGAGGACCATAAGGGCATGGGTGTGGTCTCGGTCCCGATGCTGGTAGTAACCGACGCCCACGTGGAGGTGTAATACCCCCAATGTCACGCCAATCCATGCGATCAGGCAGACGAGTCCGCACAGGATACAAATCCCGCATGTCCAGATATCCGACGTGCACAGCAGGTGCAAGCCGTGTCAAAGTAGTCCAATGAGCGGCTCGAGTGTTATACAGCTCCATTCGGAGGGCACGGACCTCACGGTCCCTATCCTCCAACATCTGAACAGTGGTCTGAAGCAGTGGCTCTTCATGAGCAGCATCAGTATACAGACCAGTGTAGTAGCCTTCCTCTCCGGGAAGCGAAGCTGGCATGTAACAGAACTCAGTGTTCAGCAACAGGGCATGCCTAGCACGAAGAATGGTCATCATCGAATAAGCGGCATCCTGCACTGCCATCTCGATGGTAATCCCGAGTCCATAAGACCAATGGATGGGATCATTAGCTCCGGGATATGAGGGGTATATCCGGACTGTGCAGAAATACTGACTTTGATTGAAATCCCGATATTGTTCCTCCACGGTGTATTCAGGATACCAGCGATAACCGGTCTCAGTCATCACACAGACTAGCATGGCCGTGTGACCGGGCACATTAATGCACTGAGTCAAACGAACCACTTGGTGAGGGATGCGGCCAGACATCTGAAACACAAAATAATGCAAAGGCATTAGTGTTTCTGGAAGAAATCGGGCAGCATAACAACTGTAAATGCTCAAACAAAGATTTGAGACATCATACAATGATAGCATAGCCACTCAACAATTCCATATCAAGGTTCCGGTTTCAACAATCATCATACTAAAAGGATAGAAACTGAGTTGAGGCTTGAAACCAACAATCCTAAGAGTCTACGGATTAGTAACACGTGAACCTAGTAAGGATAAGAGGCCTAGTCCTAATTCCCCGTAGAAAGAATAGACAGACTCAGATCAGAAGGGCCTAAGGTAAAGGAGTAAAAAGAGCCTTACGTTCCCTTCCACAATCAATTCCCCTACATATAACTAAGAATTTTTCTAGACTCAACATCGACCAGTTTGGCTTGAGAAACCTACAGGCAGTCCAGCTCTGATGCCAACGCTGTCAGGACCCCGATCCTAAGTCACACCGATCTAGCTGTAACACGTCATATCACTTTGCGGCCTCACGCACGGTAACCCCACGGGTGCCACCTTACCTGGCCCGGGACCGTTTGCGCATTTTGGCACACGTATATGACAGTGTCGCTAGCATCCATATGACAGAGAACCCGGGCCGACATGGCTAGTTATAAACCAAAAGTGGCACTAAATTACAGAGACAAGCATCCATGACCCAGCAACGAACGTGTCGGTCATCAACGTATGAACCCAAGTCGTAGCAAGCTACATGGACTTAAAGGAACAACGCGTGACATTTCCCCTAAGGGACAGGCACAAGAACGAAGAAGGACACATGCCGGCCAGCCTACGTGTTCCGAGCAGTAGCAAGCTACCAAGGCTCATTGGAATCACTAGGAGGCATTTCCCTGTAAGATAGGCTACCAAAGGAAAACAACTAGGTGTCGGATCCCACACATACCAAGCATTTCAATCATACACGCAATATGCTCAATATGTGCAAATACAACATTGCATCACAAATGAACTCTATGACTCAAAGTACTTTATTTAAAAGGCTCCAAGAGCCATACATAACATATTCATACAGGTAGGGGTCACATGACCCAACACTCAAGTCATACAGTCATACAAGCACAAGCGGAAGCTACATGTCTGAGTACAGACAACTTAGAAAATAAAACAGGCTTGGTGTAGCCTGACTATCTACAAGGCCCTTCGCAAGCTCCAGATCACCGTCTGGGTGTCAAGCTACTCGTCGACGTCAACGTCTATGTAGAACCCATCAGCAGGGGCAGGGTTCTCCTCTGCAACAGTTATTAAGCAAACATGAGTACAAAGGTACTCAGCAAGTCTTACCACAGAACCTATCATACATGCAACATTATCAAAAGGGGGTAGTGGAGTTTAGGAGAATGCCAGCTTTGACCTTGGCTAACCTATACTACAACTCTCAACAGATTGCAAGATGTTATTACGAACACGAGTCCTCTACTCACCACATCAATACACTACCGAGGATCCTCTTCCGTCATCCTACGGAAGGGCCATCCACGGCACTCACGCTTATCTTGAGGCTTTTAGTAGTATCCATCAACTTGTCTATGAACTGTAAGAGTAACCAAGTAGTTCGTACCGCGAACAACGGCTATTCGAATAGTTTGATAACCCTGCAGGGGTGTACTTCTTCACACACGCTTTCACCACTTATCGCCGTTTACTCGGCGTGTACTCGGCAACCTTCAAGCGGAAGCCCAGCGAGGGTGTCGGCCACGACCTGACTAACTACTCAAGTCTCTCGTCCAGGTTTATCGCCTATTTGGGTTCCATCCGTGGGGAGATCCGGCCGGGGTGTCGCTCACGGCCCCAAACGATGTGTACAGGGTTCCCGAGTCACCAAACGAGCAACCGGTACACCGTGCCACGTACCTGTCGCATCACAACCCACCCCGAGGGTCGGCGTTGTGCACGACCTCCAGTAAGCTATAAACACTAGAAACTAGTTGCAACTCCTGGACAGAGATCGAGGGTAATTAATAATCCTAGAGGGTCCATTGGTTTCGGGCCCAATGCATGGTAGTAACTGGAACTTGAACCACACATACAGATCTCGGGTCCTATGTACGGTTCCAATGAAACAACCCACCACGTACTCCTACATGGCCTTTCATCGATACCTTTACCAAGCGTATTCCACACTTCCTTCTCTTTATCGAAAGATTGTTTCACTTTGATCCATCACCCAGATGAACCAGACCAGACACAACTCTAAGCATAGCAGGAAACATAAACAAATAGCATGGTGGGTCACACATCACATGGCTAAATCAACTCCTACACATGCTAGTGGGTTTCAACTATTTACTGTGGCAATGACAGGTCATGCAAGGGAATAGGGTTCATCTACCGCAACAAGTAGCAGTTCACACGATGTTGCCTTAATGCAGTAAAAGAGAGCAGGAGCGAGAAGATTGGGTTTGTATCGGAATGATCAATGATTGCTTGCCTAACAAGGTAGTTGTCGGGTACTGCTCTTCAACTGGATACGCAGCAGTATCCTCTGGAGCAGGACCTAACACAGGGAATACCGACGATACAATCATTAACAAACAAATGCAACAATATGATGCATGCTCATGACATGGCAAGATGGATGTGTGTTGGCTAATGCAACTAAAACCAGAAGGGTTTGAACCTATTTGAATCAAGGATTCAAATTGAAGTTCAAACTATTATTTAAATAAGTGCATTATCATGTTTTTGATGTATACAGCAAGTTAACTTGTTCAAACATGCATGAAACCAGTGCCATTGGAAAGATTGGATTTTTCCGATCATTTTTCATATATAAAACTTTTCCATCTGAGCTATGGTTGATTTTATATGATTTTTAGAAGTTTTGGGTATTTTCTGGAATTTCCTGAATTATTTTAAATCTAAAAATCCCAGAAAAACCTTTACTGCATTAGCATGACATCATGCTGACATCAGCCAGTCAACAGGGCCAGTCCAAGTCAAACCTGACTGGTGGGTCCCTCATGTCAGTGTCTCAGGAGTTAATTCCGGTCATAACCAGGGTTGACTGGGTTTGACTAACAACGGGGGCCCACTGTCAGTGACTGTGGTGATTAAACTAATTACGGATAGTTCCTAATCATCAGGCCACGTCAGCCCGCCGGAGTTTGGCCGGCGGCGACCATTTCGCACGGCGGTGACTCGTCGGAATCCCTATTCCGGCATCCATTTGCCGCGCGGATGGGCTCGGTGTGCTCCTGGTGATGCACCGCATCCAACGGTGCCACTAGTTGGACGAGAGGTCGCCGGAGTCGACGGTGATGAGCTCGTCCGTGGCGGTGCTCGCACGGAGTTGGTCGGGATGGAGTTGTAGTGCACGGGAGGAGGAGCTAAAGCTTGCTTTAGCTTGCTGGTGACCTACTGAAGCTAATGGCGTGCTCAGCCACGAGGTACGGTGCCTATGGCCATGGCGGTGAGTTGGCCGGCGGCGGTGATCGTCGGTCAGCAAAGGGGGCGGCGGCTACAAGGCCTAAACGAGCCCGTGGAGAGGGGGGTTCGAAGCGTGAGCTCACAGCGGTCGCAGAGGGCGTCGAAGTGAGCTCGGGGACGGTCGGACGACGGCGTACGGGCGGCGGCGATCTCCGGTGCCGGAGGTTGAAGACGACGGCGAGCAGGACGTTGCAGAGCTCCTGGCGTCGTGTGCGTCGGTGGGGAGCTTCGGGGCGATGCGGCGGAGCTAGTGGTGCTTCGGGGAGGCGAGGGGGTGGCGTAGAGCGCGGTGTCAGCGGTCATCGGCGACGAGCTCGCTCGGGGGAGCTCGGCGGAGGGAAGAGAGGAGGGGAGAGACACGGGGGAGAGGGGGAAACGGTCGAGGGGGCTTCGTGGCGATGTTCTAGTCCGTCCAGAGGGCCGAGGGGCCAGCCAGGCAGGCAGGAGGTGGCCGGCGCATCGGCGGCGCTCGCCACCGAGCTGCTTCGTGCGCTGGCGCGGCGAAGAAGACGGGGATGCCCCTGGTGGGCCGGGTCGGCTGGGCCAGCAGGTAAGTGGCACAGGTAAGTGTTCTTCCTATTTTTCTTTTCCTATTTTCTTTCTGTTTTATTTCTTTTGCAGCTTTGTTCAATTAATAAAAATGCCTAAACATTTTTATAACTCATGACACTTGTCATACCTACTGTATATAATATGAACAGTACGAAACATTATAGTTCATGATTATTTGAGCATTTAAAATATTTTTAAGTATTTAAATGCCCAAACTCAAATACCATATGATTTAATCTAGAGCCCTTGAGTGTCCTAGAAAATTGTGCACCATTTTTGGCAGAGGTTTAAGACCAAGGCAGAAATGATGAACATTTTTGAAGGGCATTTTGGGTACATTGGAAAATATTTTTAGCAAACCCTAGTTGTTAGGGGAGGGGTGCTGGGGTTTCTGTTAATCCCATTTCAAGTTTCTTTGAAAGTAAACATGATGCACACTCTAGCTAGGTCCTAATGCAAGTGCTAACTAGGGATGTGACATTAGTTCTTGTTTTCCCTTTTGCATGTGTCCCTACTTGTGTGGTGATCTTGTTATTTGCCATGTCACATGTGCACCCATCATGTTCATTTGAGATGCATCATATGCTACCCATATTCATATGCATCATATCTTGCATCATGTGTTTGAGCATTTCATGATCATTGATCGTTGTTCCGGTGTTTGCATTGTTGTGTTGGTTAGAGCACGATGTGATTCGGAGTTTGAGGTTACTTTCGAGACTGAGTTTGAGGAGCAAGGTTACGATCCCTCCATGGACTCAACAGGCAAGATGACCACTCCCCGATATCACCTCTATCTTTGCCTATGCTAGTTGTCTCGCTCTTTAGATTGCCTTGATGCCTATTCCTGTTTGTCAGCCTTCTATTGTTGCCATGAAACACTCTCACCGCCTTCCTAGCAAACCATTGATTGGCTAAGTACGCTTTTGCTCGGCCCCTCTTATAGCGTTGTTAGTTGCAGGTGAAGTTTGAAGATTGCTCCAAGTTTGGACTTGTTTTTTTGGGATAACACAATATATACATGTTATAATCTAATGCACCTATATATGGGAAATGGGTGGAAGGCTCGACCTTCTGCTTGGTGTTTTGTTCCACTCATGCCACCTTAGGAACCGATAAACCGGTGTTATGTTCCTTGATTTTGCGTTCCTAACACGGTTGGGGTTTATGGGCCCCCCTTGATAATTCCCACTTCTTAAAGCTTTTCCAGGAAGGCCCAACATTGGTTTTACATTTGCCTAATAACTAAAACTTGCATAGGGCGTTGCAAACCCGAGTTCTTAGTTAACAACATGGGCCAGTGCTCCTCATGAGTGCTGGTCCAAACTGGGCGGACTGCAAGGCCACCTTAGGGAAACCCGAGGTCTGGTATTTTCCTGCAGGCTGACCTATCCGGTCGTGGCCTGAGACGAGATACACGCGGCTACTATCAGGGTGTCAGCACGCCGGGAGGTCTTGCTGGATTAGTTTTACCTTTGTCGAAAAATCTTGAACACGGGATTCTGAGAATACTCGGGTCTTCCCACTTTGGAGTTGCGACTCCACGGATCGTGAGCTTGTGATGGGCTAAGTCAGGACACCCCTGCAGGGTTTGATCTTTCGAAAGCCGTGCCTGCAGTTATGTGGCAGATGGGAATTTGTTAATATCCGGTTGTAGATAACTTGACACCATATTCATAAGAATACACTACCTGTGTGGGTAACCGTGATGGTCTCTTTCCGAGGGCTTCGGGAAGTGAACACGATGGGGTTATGTTTGACCGTAAGTAGCTAGGATCACTTCTTGATCAACTTGGCGACTGTTGGCATTTGTTCTCTTCTCGCTCTAAGCTCGTAAGCTAGTGCTTAGTGCTTGCTGCAACCACTTTAATAACCTTACCACACCTAAGGTTTTGATAGTTTTGATACCCGGGAACGGGATTGCTGAGTTCTCGTGGCTCATAGATTCAACACACACCAGATGCAGGTACCGCTGAGAACAATGCAGGAGATGGTTCAGAACTTCACTGGGAGTTCGATGAAGAGCGTGGTCATTACTATGCTTTGTATCCCACTAGGAGGATCCGTGCTTGTGTTTATGGTATCTTTCTCGTTTGGATTTCGTCCGTAGTCGGGCCCTGTGTTATTTGGATGATGTATGCTATTGTATTGTGTGACGTGGCGAGTGTAAGCCAACTATCTTTTCAATTTCATCCCTGAACTTTTACATTTGATGTGCAAAGATACCATACTTGAGATCATTCTAGTATGCGCTTATGTCTCTAAGTCGTGCCTCGACACATAGGAGACATAGTCGCATACTGGGCATTACAAGTTGGTATTCAGAGCCTTCTCCGACCTAGGAGCCCCCTGATTGATCGAACAGCTGACGGTTGAGTCTAGGCACACACAAAAAATGTTTTTAGTCCTATATATATATCGGAGAGTAGGATTTCTTTTTACTCCTCATCCCCTTCATCGCTCTGGTGAGGACTCCTGACGTTGTTCTATCTCCTCTACTCTCAAAATTTCATGAAAAGTTTTTTTAGGATCACGCAGGTATTGTTTGGATTGTTCCGATATCTTTGTGACGAGAACATTGTTCTCGATGCCTCCTATCATTTAGGGGTTGTGGAAGTGTCCCGGGGAGTTGAGCTCCGAGGTGTTGTCGTGACAAATGTATCGTAGCGGTTCTAGAATACCAGAGGTGGTCGACATCGAAAACTCTTCTATGCATGCCTGGTGGTAAGATAACCCCGACGTCACCCAGTACTGGGGAGATAGTTCGGGAGTATTGCCACAGCTAGTATAGCGGATGCATTTCATAGGTCCGAGGTAAACGGTTTCCGAAGATGACTGGTTATGTGTTGACAGATGGATACAGCTGGATGTAGGTTTAGGGTTGAGTGCGCAGTGCTTCCCCTGTATCCCCAACACCAGATTGCATAACCGGAAAGCTTCGGGAATTAATAGGTGGTTTCAAGTAGCTTGTAGGTAATCTTCCAACGAGTGCATGGTATGAGGTTTGGGGTTCAACATCTAGTGAAGAGGTTTCATGGGCGCTGTTCCAATTGGGAGTTGCATCTTAAAGGATCCTTGGCTATGCTGATCCGGGGATTGCAAGACCCTTTGTAACACGTGCCATGGGGCATTCAGCATGAACATGTGGGACGAAACTTCTATTGTGTATTTGTTCCATCTGTACCTTGTTGTTTTATTCTATCGTTTTGTTCTCCCAAGTGGCTTCTCGACAAGTTGTTGTACCATTAAGTTGTCGAATTCATTCGTTCTTTTTGTTCGAATGGTCATTGTGAAGACTGTATGTTGCAATATCTAGCCGTTGATTCAGCTTATCTATTTTGCATCAATGGCTAACGGTTGTCATCATCTTCAGGATGGCTCCTTAGAAGGTTCCCAACCCAAACAAAGAGGGTGAAGAAGAGTGTCCTCCTGAACATCCTCCTTGCCCTCCTCCTCCGTCTGAGGCATGGGGAGCGATTATGCAGGCAACCAACCAGAACACTCAGATGCTCATGTAGAGGATGCAGAATTTCAAGCCAATCAAGCAAATCAAGGCAATCAAGGGAACCAAGGCCAAGGATATCTGTTCAATCAACCTCACTTTGCGACACTGAACCAATTCCTGGCAAACCAACCAAAGTCTTTCGGTTACTGTGTGGACCCGCTAGATGCTGAAGATTGGATCACAGACATCAAGAAGCACTTTGAATGCAGTAACGTAAGACCTGGGGATTATGTCAAGTTTGCCACTTTCCAACTCAAAGATCAAGCTACTGATTGGTGACAACAGTACAAAGACTCCAGAGGTGGTCGTGAGATCTCGTGGATTGACTTCTGCAGAGATTTCTGTTCTCATCACATTCCAACGAGTGTCATTGAAGGCATGCATGAGCAATTCTGCAACCTGAAGCAAGGCACCATGTCCGTCTATCAATACAATGTCAAGTTCCAGAATCTTGCCCGTTATGCGAAGAAAGACATCCCCGATGCCAAGAGCAAAATCTACCAATTCCGAAGTAGTTTGAAAGATGAACTCCAACTTTCTCTCACCTTGTTCGAGCCGGATGAATTTGACCAATTCTACAATATGGCTCTCAAGCAAGAGGCATCTCAGCTCAAGTGTGAAGCTTCCAAAAAGAGGATAAGAGATGTTGTTCACTCCTCCTCTTCCTCTCAAGTGGTTGCCAAGCAGTAGAAGTTCTGGCTACCGCCTCCTCGAGTGCTCCGTCCTCCAAGCAACAACAAGCAGTCAGGTGGTCGTGGATTCTCCCACCCACCCAACCCAAGCAACCAGTCCAAGCCTCAGTTCCAAGCTCCAAGACCAAGCGGTCCTTATCATCGGCCTCTTTCAGAAGTTACTTGCAACAAGTGTTCTCAGAAGGGTCACTATGCCAACCCCAACCCAAGGCACCTTCCGCCTCCTCCACCTATCAGCAATGCTATTGTCAAGCACAATCCCAAGCATGCAAGAGTGAACCTGATGAATGCAGCTCAAGCAGAGAATTCTTCTGATGTGATATTGGGTAACCTCTCAGTTAACTCTATTCCTGCAAAAGTCTTGTTTCATTCTAGTGCATCGCTTTGCTTCATGTCAAGACCATTCTTTGCCAAGCATGATTTCTTTTCGGCACCCTTGGATAAGGAATTATTAATTATTTCTCCGAGAAAACACATGAATTCTAGCTTGTATGCTCCGGATATATCTATTCACATGGGAGATTACAGTTTTCTAGTTTCCCCGGTTATTCTTGGTAACTCGGACATAGATCTTATTCTTGGGATGGATTGGCTCTCCAAGCATGATGCAAATATTGATTGTGCAAACAAGGAGGTCAAGCTAACTCATCCTAACGAAGACGTGATTATTTTCGCAACTCGAGATAACACAATCAGGCTATTCTCTCTTAATGAAAAGGGCGATATTAATGCCATATCCCAGATTCCGGTGGTTTGTGAATATGAGGATGTATTCCCTAAAGATCTTCCAGGCATGCCTCCCAACCGTCCAGTTGAATTCGTCATTGAACTTGAACCCGATACCGAGCCAGCATGTCGGCGTCCGTACAAGCTTTCTCCTGATGAGTTGAAGGAGCTGAAGAAACAACTCGATGAGCAAGAACGTATGGGTCTAATCAGACCAAGTACTTCTCCTTGGGGTTGTGGTGTTCTATTTGTCAAGAAGAACGATGGCACGGAACGCCTTTGCGTTGATTACCGGCCATTGAACAAGAAGAAAATAAAGAATAAGTACCCGCTCCCCAATATCAATGAATTGTTTGAGCAGCTCAAAGGAGCCAAGGTTTTCTCGAAGCTCGATCTCCAGATGGGTTACCATCAGATTCGTATCCGTGAAGAGGATATTCCTAAGACCGCATTCAGAACGAGTTATGGCTCCTATGAATACACGGTCATGTCTTTCGGCCTTGCAAATGCTCCACCCACTTTCTCGTGGATGATGCACTTCATATTCAACCCCTACACCAATGAATTCGTGCTCGTCTACCTCGATGATATCTTGGTAATTTCCAAGAATAAAGAAGACCATGCAAGCACCTCCGTTTGGTCCTTGACAGGCTCCATGAGCACCAGTTCTATGCGAAGTTCTCCAAATGTGAATTATGGCTGGATAAAGCCCTCTATCTTGGCCATATTATATTTGCCGAGGGCATTTCTGTTAACCCCGAGAAGGTTGAAGCTATTGTCAACTGGGAACCTCCTCAGAATGTCAAACAACTCTGAAGTTTCCTCGGTCTCGCTAGCTATTGCAGAAGGTTCGTTGAGAACTTCTCCAAGATTGTCAAGCCTTTTTCCAACTTGCTGCAGAAGAATGTTAAGTACTCGTGGACTCCTGATTGTGATGTGGCATTCAAGACACTCAAAGAGAAGCTCATTTTTGCTCCGATTCTTACTCCATCGGATGAGTCCAAACCTTATGAAGTCTTTTGCGATGCTTCATTGCAAGGTCTTGGTCGTGTTCTCATGCAAGACAAGAAGATCGTTGCATACACTTCACGTCAGCTTAAACCAAATGAGAAGAATTACCCCACACATGATCTTGAGCTAGCAACAGTTGTTCATGCCTTGATCACGTGGAGACACCTTCTGTTGGGCAGAAAAGTGGACATCTTCACCAAGCACAAGAGCTTGAAGTACATCTTCACTCAGCCAAACCTTAACCTCTGCCAGACTCGTTGGGTTGAGATGATTCAAGAGTACGATCCAAGCATTGAGTATACTCCTGGCAAGGCCAACATCATTGCAAATGCCTTCAGCAGAAAGGCGTATTGCAACAGTCTCCTTCTCAAACCGTTCCAACCTGAACTTTGTGAGTCATTCAGGAAGCTCAACCTCCAAGTTGTTCCGCAAGGATTCCTTGCCAACCTTCAAGTTGCTCCTACCTTGGAAGATCAAATCCGTGAGGCCCAACTCAGTGATGCTATGGTGCAGAAAGTGAAACATGGTATTGCTAAGGGTACTGCCAAGTACAAGTGCAATTGCATTGATGATAGAGACACTTTGTTCTTTGAGGACAGAATTGTGGTTCCCAAAGGTGATCTCAGAAAGATCATAATGAATGAAGCACATGACTCACTCCTCTCGATACATCCAGGAAGCTCCAAGATGTACCATGACTTCAAGCAATCATATTGGTGGACTCGCGTGAAAAGGGAGATTGCCTAATTCGTGAACGAGTGTGATGTCTGCAGAAGAGTGAAGGAAGAGAATCAACGTCCAGCCAGACTCCTTCAACCCCTACCTATTCCCGAGTGGAAATTCGATCACATTGAGATGGATTTCTTCACCGGTTTTCCAAAGTCCAAGAGAGGGAATGATGCTATCTTTGTGGTGATTGACAAGCTCACTAAAGTGGCTCATTTTCTTCCAATCAAAGAATCCATCAACGCAGCTCAGCTGGCAGAGCTGTACACCTCCAGAATTGTCTCTTTGCATGGCATTCCTCAAGTGATCTCCTCAGACCGTTGAAGCTTGTTCACTTCCAAGTTCTGGGATTCCTTTCAGTCAGCCATGGGCACCAAAATTCGCTTCAGCACTGCGTTTCACCCTCAGACTAGTGGTCAAGTCGAAAGAGTGAACCAAATCCTTGAAGATGTGCTCAGAGCTTGTGTCATCTCCTTCGGTATGAAATGGGAAGATTGCCTTCCATTTGCCGAATTCTCATACAACAATAGCTTCCAAGCAAGTGCAGGCAAAGCTCCGTTTGAAATCCTCTATGGCAGAAAGTGTCGTACCGCTCTTAACTGGTCCGAGACTGGTGAACGTCAACTCCTTGGAAATGATTTGATCTCAGAAGTCGAAGAAATGTGCAAAGTCATACGTGAGAATCTCAAAGCCGCGCAATCGCGTCAAAAGAGCTACTATGACGGCAAGCATCGTGACTTGGTTTTCGACATTGGTGATCATGTCTATCTTCGTGTTTCTCCCATGAAGGGCACTCAGAGGTTCGGTATCAAGGGCAAGCTTGCTCCAAGATATGTGGGCCCTTTCAAGATTCTTGGCAAGAGAGGCGATCTAGCCTACCAACTCGAGCTTCCCTCCAACTTTGCAAATGTGCACGATGTGTTTCACGTGTCTCAACTCCGCAAGTGCTTCAAGACGCCTGAACGCACTATTCCTTTCGAAGAGATTGATCTTCAGCAAGACTTGTCTTATCATGAGCACCCCGTTGCTATCCTCGAAGAAATTGAGCGCAAGACCCGCAACAAGTCCATCAAATTCTTGAAAGTGAAATGGTCACACCATACCGACCGAGAAGCTACATGGGAACGAGAAGATCATCTCCGTTCCGAGTATCCCGCCTTCTTTCAGTCCTAGATATCGGGACAAGATCTTTTTGTAGTGGAGGAGAGTTTGTAACACCCCATAGGTGATACCTTCCAAATATGGCAATAAGGCATTTACCATTTCATCCTTGTCCTTTTCCTTGGGGGTTCTTTTTCATTATGCCTTCTCATTTGTCATTGCATTATCATATTTTCTTTTCTTTATGCATTCATGCATTGCATCATGATCATCATAGCATTTCACTTATCATTTCGTTCTATGCATTCCTAGTTTGTTAGATGAGGTCATCTTGATCTTGTTGTGATGGTGGTAGCAAGATCATGCCCTTTCTTAAACCCCTTCTCATCTAGCTCCACCTCCATTTCTCTCTTTCTTTTATTTTTGCTAAGTGCTGATACGTCCAAAACGTATCTATAATTTCTGCTTGCTCCATGCCTCTTTTGGGTGATATTGCTATGATATTTATACACTTCCATACACTTTTGATCATATTTGGACTAACCTATTAACTCAGTGCACCCCAGTGCCAATTTCTGTTTTCGGCTGTTTTTGTATTTCAGGTTTTCACATTACGAGAACTGCCAGGAAAAATCCAGAAAAAATATATAAAAAATCAGTGTTCCAGAACCTACCGTGCGCCCGAAGGACAGCCGGGGGGAGCCACCAGGGCTCCAGGCGCCCTGGCGGCGCCCCCCCCCCCCCCTAGGCCGCGCCGGGGGGGCGCCTGGGCGCCCCGAGGCTCCTCCGATGCCCCCCTTTGGCATATATTTAAAGCGTCTCCCGAAACCCTCGAAAGAGGAACTCTTTTTCGTGATCTCATCTCTGTTCCGCCGCCGCCGCCGCTTCCAAGATCGGGAGCACCAGGAGAACCCTTCCCGGCACCCTGCCGGAGGGGAGGATCACCACCGGGAGCTTCTCCACCACCATGGACGCCTCCCGGATGAGTTGTGAGTAGTCTCCCTTGGACCATGAGTCCATGACCAGTAGCTATGTGTTGTTCTCCTCCCGTTCTTGTGCTTCACTAATTAGTCCTCGTGAGGTGCCCTACATGATCGAGGCACATATGTAATCCTTATGTTGTTGCTATGATGAGTTTGCTGGGATCCGATGGATTATGAGATTATGTTCAGATTGTGTTTGAGTAATATATTTGATCTACCTCTTTTATATTTATGTTCGTAAGTAATTCTTGCATGTTCTCCGTTGTTAATTTTTTTTGATAGAAAGACTGTAAGGGAACCCCTTACAGTATAATTGGTGCAACAAACCCAAATTGCAAGTACCGTGCCTTGAACCTGGGTGGGTGGGAAGGCATCAGCCCCTTCCCACCACTAGGCTATGCCTTAGTCTGCTCCATTGTTATTTATTGCTTTGGCGAAGTAATAGGTAGTGACTCCAAGAGGGAACGTTATGCTTGATTGTGGGTTCATGCCCCTCGATGACTAGTTTGAGTGACAGAAACATGAGTCTAGGGGATGTGCTGTTGCCACAAGGGGGAAAACAACGGTGCTTGTGCCCGCGGGTGCAAGGATTGTTTACTTTACGCAAAGTTCTTTTAATGCAGTTGTCTGTTGCATTGAGTTTACACTATGGGTGAGACTCGCAACTTAATACCAGCGAGATGTTCTGGATAGATATCTCAAGGTGGATGATTAGTAGTAGATATTGATGGATTTCGGTCTACTTATTTTGGCGTACCGCCCATGCTTTGAACCTCAACCTTTCTTGCAATGTAGTCAGCATTGGTTTGCGCACATGGTCCTGTCAATTGCCGAGCTGTAATTCGTTTACCTCACATAGCTGTTTTATCGTCTTTTGGGAGAGAGACATCACTAGTGAACATCATGAGACTCCGGTCCATATTACCATCATTGATCACATCCGCTATTTACTTTTCCGCTATTTACTTACTATTGCAATTATACCTATCACCATTATCACTTGCGTTTGATCCTTTGTAAACTACAAGGCCGGAGGGATTGATAAACCTCTTTGTACTCGTTAGGAGCAAAGTTATTTGTATCTGTGTGCAGGTCGACGTTGATTGCTAATATCCGGCGCCGTTAGCAGTTGACACCTTCTTGTTGAAACTGGGAGTCTCTAGGAAATCGATCCTTGGTAATACCAAGGGAAAACTTCTGCTACACTGCATCTCAAACCTTCCACTTGGGGTAACCAACGAGGGGTGAGAAGCCACCTAGCAAAGCAATTTCTGGCGCCGTTGCCGGGGACTCCACTCTTCAAGATAGGGGAGTTGCACGCTATCTTTTACCTTTGCTTTTTAGTCTTGTTAGTTTACCTTTCAGTTTTTGCTTTAGTATCTTTTATCGAAAATCACAAAAATAGTTATCTTGCTTGCTTGCTACAATGGGTTCCACCGAGAACACCAAGTTGTGTGACTTCACTAGTCACAACAACGATGACTTTATCAGCACACCTATCACTACACCTACCACTTCAGCACCTTCATATGAAATTAAACCTGCTTTACTGAACTTAGTTATGAAAGATCAATTCTCCGGTGCTGGAGATGATGCTGCTTTACATTTGAACAACTTTGTTGAACTTTGTGATATGCAAAAGTACCGAGAAGTAGACGGTGATATTGTTAAGCTTAAGCTTTTTCCTTTCTCCTTGAGAGGAGGAGCTAAAATTTGGTTTCAGTCTTTGCCTAGAAATAGTATAGATTCATGGGACAAGTGCAAAGATGCTTTTATTGGAAAATACTATCCACCTGCTAAAATTATCCAACTGAGAAGTAACATGATGAATTTTAAACAATTGGATAATGAACACGTTGCCCAAGCTTGGGAACGTATGAAATCTCTTATCAAGAACTGCCCAACTCACGATTTAACTACTTGGATGGTTATCCAAACTTTTTATGCAGGCTTGAACTTTACCTCGCGGAACTTGTTAGATTCGGCCGCGGGAGGAACCTTTATGTCAACTACACTTGGTGCTGCCACAAAACTTCTTGATGAGATGATGACCAACTATTCCCAATGGCACACCGAACGTGCTCCAACAGGTAGGAAGGTAAACTCTGTTGAGGAAATTTCCTCCTTAAATGAAAAAGTTGACTTGATCATGTCTCTACTTTCGAAGCAATCCTCTGTTGATCCTCGTGATGTTGCTTTAAATTCTTTGATTTCTCAAGAACAAGTAGATGTGAACTTTATCTCTAGAAACAATTTCAATAACAATGCTTATAGGAGTAACTTTGGTAGCAATCCTAGACCATTCCCCTCTAATCCTAGCACCAGGAACTCCACTACTGAACTAGATATTATGCTTAAAGATTTCATCACTACCCAAAAAGCTTTTAATAATAGTGTAGAAGAAAAACTAAACAAACTAGGTGATCTCTCTTCAAAGGTAGACAATTTAGCCAATGAGGTAGAATTGCTTAAAATTAGAACTTCTCCTCTTGAGGAGAGGAAGGTCACTCCTATGAATGCTATTCAAGTGCAAATTAATGAAAATATTAGGATGATGGCTAAACTTAAAGAGAGATGGGCTAGAGAAAGGGAGGAAGAAGATAGAATTAAGAGCCTTCCTACCCACCACATTGTTGCTACTATCCAAGTTGTTGAGGATATCCAAACTCTTAGCACCCAATGTACTCCTGGTCCCGATGGACCTATTAATGGTGATGCTATGACTATAGAAACTACCAAACATGTGAACCTAAAGGACACCACTACCACTTTACTTGATGCTAGTGACCTTGATTTTGATAGTTGCACTCTTACCGAAGTTATTGATTTCCTTCACAAGATGTCTAGAGACCCCCGCACTAGCACGATTAACCTTGCCTTCACAGAGCATATCACTAATGCTCTCATCAAAGCTAGGGAGGAGAAACTTAGAGTAGAAGCCTCCATACCTAGAAAGCTAGAAGATGGTTGGGATCCTATGATAAAAATTAAATTGAATGACTTCTCTTGCTATGCATTATGTGATGTTGGAGCTAGTACCTCTGTTATGCCCAAAAGAATATATGAGATGCTTAAATTGAAACCTTTTGATTCTTGTTCTTTTGGTGTTCGTCTCGTTGATTCTTCCATAAAGAAACCTTTGGGGAGGATCGACGATGTTCTTATCGTTGTCAATGATAATTATGTTCCCGTTGATTTTACTATTATGGATATTGAATGTGATCCTTCTTGTCCAATTATTTTGGGACGTCCTTTTCTACGCACCGTTGGTGCTATCATTGACATGAAAGAGGGTAATATGAAATTTCAGTTTCCTCTCAAGAAAGGGATGGAACACTTCCCTCGAAAGAAGATCAAGTTACCTTTTGAGTCCGTTATACGGGCTAGCTATTCTTTTACTCTTGATAAAACTTGATCTATATGCATTATGCCTAGCTTAAAGGCATAAAAGAAAGCGCTTTTGGGAGGCAGCCCGATGAATAAATTTATTTTGCTTTTGTTGTGTCTTGATGTTGTTTACTACTGTAGCATCAACATTGTATCTTTACTTTTCAATTTTGTGCCAAGTATAGCCTCTGATTGCTAGAAAGTTCAAAAGTTGTGAGGTGCTGTCCAGGAAACAGATTTTGTCCTTGGATAGAAAAATTCGTATAAAATCACCAGATCATCTTTTGGTCTGAATTTTTTCGACAGCGTTCTCTATATAATTGTCTTTTGTGCGTCTGTTCTGAGTTTTTTTATTTGAGTTGCAGAAGTGCCCCGAACAAATCAATTACTACCTGCTGTTCTGTTTTTCACAGATTCTGTCCTATTTTGCTTTTCCTTCATTTTGCAAACCAAGAGCTTGCTTTTTCTTTGCAAAAACCTTTTGGCAATCTTGAGAAACAGTAGAACTTCAAGAATATCTTTATTTCCAGCAAGGTACAATTATTTTATTATGGGTACTAACCTCGCTAATCAGATTATGATGAGTTATGTATGAAGGGAGTTTTCAAGTGTGCGAGGGAAGATGATAAAAAGATTCAGGAGTGTCAAGCGCTCAAGCTTGGGGATTCCCCCATGCACCCCCAAGAAATATTCAAGGAGACTCAAGCGTCTAAGCTTGGGGATTCCCCCGTGCATCCCCTTCTCCATCAACGTTATCAGTTCGTCTTTCGTTCCACTATATTTTAATCAATTCATGTGTTATGTGCTATGCTTGGAGCGTCTTGCTTTTAGTTTCCTTTAAGTTTTTCATAACGAGTCGGAACTCAGCGTTCTTTATGTGGGAGAGAAACACGCTCCACTTCTACCTAGAACATAACATAGAATTTTCATGTCTATCTTTGCTGTGTGTGTTCTTTGTCTTTTAATAGCTACTATCATGCTCTGCTCTTAGTATTCATGCTTATCTTTTTAAAGAGCTTGTGTTTAGTTGGTTGCTTGAACTCTCTTTAATTATCATGCTTATCTTATTAAGAGAGTTTGCTTCCGTTGCATTGGTTAATATGTCTATGATAAAGATGCTACGTGCATAATGGCGCTTAGTAGTTCAGGTTTTCTTATGGTTAGTCTCAAATAGCTGGGGGATTCCCAATGTGTTATTGGAGTACCAATATGATTTGTTTGCCAATGATGTGGTATGGTTTAGTAATATCTTCCCTCAAGAATTTATTTTGATTGACTTGGCGTATGCTCACGCATATTTAAGACTGTAAAGAAAGTCTGTCAAGTCTTGATGATCTTTTGTTTCTGAGTAGCGATATAACTTCCATGCCTGATTCAATGTTGCTTTGTCGCTCTGCATGATTATGACCGTCATTGCTCTCTTAGTTGGTCGCTCCCAGTCTTTTGCTAACCTCCACCTGTACTAAGCGGACTGACTGCTTGTGCATCCACATCATTTTAAACCAGTTGTGCCATATGAGTCCACCATACCTACCTATATGTGGTATTTCACCGCCACTCCAAGTAAATTTACATGTGCTACCTTTAAAACCTTCAGTTTTTGCAATACATAGCTCATGGGAAAGTAGCTTAAAAACTATTGTGGTAAAGAATATGTTGCTTATGTATCTTATTTTCTTATAAGTTGCTTGCTGAGCGGTAACCATGTTTCTGGGGACGCCATCAACTGTTACACTTTTGTTGAATATCATGTGAGTTGCTATGCATGTTCGTCTTATCTAAAGTAAGGGTGATTTGCCATGGGTTGAATGGTTTGAGTATGCATATTGTTAGAGAAGAACATTGGGCCGCCAACCAAAGCCATGTATCATGGTGGAAGTTTTAGCTTGGACATTAATCCTCAATCTCTTATGAAGATATGCTTAAGCATTAAAGAGGAGTCCATTATCTATTTTCTATGTTGTCCCGGTATGGATGTCCTCAAGTTGAGATCTATCAAAAACGAGAAATCAAATGCGATCTATCTCCTTGGACCTTTGTACAGGTGACATAGAGGTACCCCTTTGTGACACTTGGTTGAAACATATGTAATGCAATGAAAATCCATGGAAATCCGAGCTAATTAGGACAAGGTGCGAGCACTATTGGTATTCGATGCATGAGGCTTGCAACTTATAGGATGTCTTATGCATAACACATATGAAGTACTACTACCGTTGACAAAATTGTTTCTGTGTTTTCAAAATAAAAAGCTCTAGCACATGAGTAATCCCTGCTTCCCTCTGCGAAGGGCCATTCTTTTACTTTTATGTTAAGTCTCCACCTTCTTTCTTGAAAGCACCAACTACTGAGAGCATGATTGCCATTCTGAGTGTAATGTGCATTGTCCCAGAGTAGCATTGTCTTTTGCATGATTGTGATATCGTTTATTCTGAAATCATTGTATCTAGTCATCACTTAAACCTTGAAGGTGCCCCTGCATTTATGCTTCATTAAAGGGGGCAAGCTAGATATCACTTTATCATATTTGCACATCATGTTCATTGCAAATCTATTTGATGTTTCAGTATCATATTGTAAAACTTTCAGTTCTTTGTGATTTTCTCATGAGGCAACTTATTACTATAGATTCATTGTCTCAGTAAGCTTTTGTCATATGACTATGAAAAAGTCCTATATGGTTAATAGCATGTCACCACAGAAATTATTCTTGTTATCATTTACCTACTCGAGGACGAGCAGGAATTAAGCTTGGGGATGTTGATACGTCCAAAACGTATCTATAATTTCTGCTTGCTCCATGCCTCTTTTGGGTGATATTGCTATGATATTTATACACTTCCATACACTTTTGATCATATTTGGACTAACCTATTAACTTAGTGCACCCCAGTGCCAGTTTCTGTTTTCGGCAGTTTTGTATTTCAGGTTTTCACATTACGAGAACTGCCAGGAAAAATCCAGAAAAATTATATAAAAAATCACCAACTACTGAGAGCATGATTGTCATTCTGAGTGTAATGTGCATTGTCCCAAAGTAGCATTGTCTTTTGCATGATTGTGATATCGTTTATTCTGAAATCATTGTATCTAGTCATCACTTAAACCTTGAAGGTGCCCCTGCATTTATGCTTCATTAAAGGGGGCAAGCTAGATATCACTTTATCATATTTGCACATCATGTTCATTGCAAATCTATTTGATGTTTCAGTATCATATTGTAAAACTTTCAGTTCTTTGTGATTTTCTCATGAGGCAACTCAATTACTATAGATTCATTGTCTCGGTAAGCTTTTGTCATATGACTATGAAAAAGTCCTATATGGTTAATAGCATGTCACCACAGAAATTATTCTTGTTATCATTTACCTACTCGAGGACGAGTAGGAATTAAGCTTGGTGATGTTGATACGTCCAAAACGTATCTATAATTTCTGCTTGCTCCATGCCTCTTTTGGGTGATATTGCTATGATATTTATACACTTCCATACACTTTTGATCATATTTGGACTAACCTATTAACTCAGTGCACCCCAGTGCCAGTTTCTGTTTTCGGCTGTTTTTGTATTTCAGGTTTTCACATTACGAGAACTGCCAGGAAAAATCCAAAAAAAATATATAAAAAATCAGCGTTCCAGAACCTACCATGCGCCCGAAGGACAGCCGGGGGGGCCACCAGGGCTCCAGGCGCCCAGGCGGCGCCCCCCCCCCCCCCGGGCCGCGCCGGGGGGGCGCCTGGGCCCCCCGAGGCCCCTCCGATGCCCCCCTTTGGCATATATTTAAAGCGTCTCCCGAAACCCTCGAAAGAGGAAATCTTTTTCGCGATCTCATCTCTGTTCCGCTGCCACCGTCGCTTCCAAGATCGGGAGCACCAGGAGAACCCTTCCCGGCACCCTGCCGGAGGGGAGGATCACCACCGGGAGCTTCTCCACCACCATGGACGCCTCCCGGATGAGTTGTGAGTAGTCTCCCTTGCACCATGAGTCCATGACCAGTAGCTATGTGATGTTCTCCTCCCGTTCTTGTGCTTCACTAATTAGTCCTCGTGAGCTGCCCTACATGATCGAGGCACATATGTAATCCTTATGCTGTTGCTATGATGAGTTTGCTGGGATCCGATGGATTATGAGATTATGTTCAGATTGTGTTTGAGTAATATATTTGATCTACCTCTTTTATATTTATGTTCGTAAGTAATTCTTGCATGTTCTCCGTTGTTATTTATTGCTTTGGCCAAGTAATAGGTAGTGACTCCAAGAGGGAACGTTATGCTTGATTGTGGGTTCATGCCCCTCGATGACTAGTTTGAGTGACAGAAACATGAGTCTAGGGGATGTGCTATTGCCACAAGGGGGAAAACAACGGTGCTTGTGCCCGCGGGTGCAAGGATTGTTTACTTTACGCAAAGTTCTTTTAATGCAGTTGTCTGTTGCATTGAGTTTACACTATGGGTGGGCCTCGCAACTTAATACCAGCGAGATGTTCTGGATAGATATCTCAAGGTGGATGATTAGTAGTAGATATTGATGGATTTCGGTCTACTTACTTTGGCGTACCGCCCATGCTTTGAACCTCAACCTTTCTTGCAATGTAGTCAGCATTGGTTTGCGCACATGGTCCTGTCAATTGCCCAGCTATAATTCGTTTACCTCACATAGCTGTTTTATCGTCTTTTGGGAGAGAGAAATCACTAGTGAACATCATGAGACTCCGGTCCATATTACCATCATTGATCACATCCGCTATTTACTTTTCCGCTATTTACTTACTATTGCAATTATACCTATCACCATTATCACTTGCGTTTGATCCTTTGTAAACTACAAGGCCGGAGGGATTGACAACCTCTTTGTACTCGTTGGGAGCAAAGTTATTTGTATCTGTGTGCAGGTCCACGTTGATTGCTAATATCCGGCGCCGTTAGCAGTTGACACCTTCTTGTTGAAACTGGGAGTCTCTGGGAAATCGATCCTTGGTAATACCAAGGGAAAACTTCTGCTACACTGCATCTCAAACCTTCCACTTGGGGTAACCAACGAGGGGTGAGAAGCCACCTAGCAAGTGCCATCTAGCCTCCTCCTTTAATGTTAATCTCCTCCCAATAATTCTTGCTCCGTGCCCTAAACACCTATGACAGATTTCACCTCTTTTGGAATTGTCTTGGTTAGGTATTTAAATGGCTCAAGTTTGAATTTAATTCAAACTTGAATTACTTTACTTCCTCTAAAAATGCCCAGGACAATTTTATAAAATAGTGTATAATTCCAGGAGCTTGAGGATATTTTTATATCTATCAAACTCCTCACCTAGCCCTCTGAACTTTTCTCTTATTATAGTTGTTTATTTAACTAAACATAATTTGTAAAGAAAAAGGAAAAGGGGCCTTACCTGGGCCTCCCGCAGCCAGCAGCCCACCTAGGCGCCGCAGCCATAGCAGTTGCAACGGCCCAGCTCCAGCCTCCCGCAGGCCCAACTAGCCCACACACACAGGTCGTCCCTTACCTCTGTACGGCAGAACATCCACGCGTGCCACATCGACATCCGATCGATTTGACAGCCGGAGTAGCTTCCCTAGCCCTATAAATCATGTCCCCGGTGCCCTAGGGTTCCTCCTCGGCTGATCCCTTTCCTCTACCTGCCTTGCCGCCGCCCAGGTAAGCCACCTCGAGCCACGCCGTCGCCCTGCCGCCATGCTCCGGTCGAGCTAGAGCTCGCACTCGGGGTAGCCTCTCCGACCTCCTCAGTCCTCTCCTGCCGCCGTGGGAATGTCCGCCAAGTCCCCCTACGTCTCCGGCCGTGACGCTCGCGATGCAACGGCCTCGAGTTCGAGCTTCACGACGATGTTTTCTTCCTCTTCTTCCCGGTCAGAAAACTCACCAAGTTTAGAGCCGCCTCGTGTCGTCTCCGTCGAGTCCTCGGCCTCTTCTTCTTGTCACATGTATACGAGGTATACCCAACTACCCCCTGCTGCTTCTTGTCGTCCATAGATCCCCGTAGGCGCCGTACTGTTCATGCCAAGTTCATGTCCGCCGTGCCCTGGGCATAGTTGCAGTTTATTTCTTAGGCCTCCGGATCTTGCACATGCACACACGTGCCCATCTCTCCGCCACTTCACCCCGCACTCCCCTGCAACCCCGCACGCCCGCCGGTGCTCTACAGCTACAGAGGTCGCCGCCTTTGCTTGCCATCATCGCCGGGGACTTGCTGGGCATACGCAATGGTTTCAGTACCTGGCCACTCTCTCTGTTAAAGGAAAACATGCCCCGTCATGTTCATAAATCGGCTCGTAGCCTACCAGTTACTCTTGCGTGCAGTCAGGCCAGAGGTTCTGGGCTCGACTCCAGCGCCCTCTCCTTTTCTCTTTAGTTTGTTTTGTTTCACAGATGCATAGCTGTTTAAGATGTAACCTGCCTCCAGTCTATCACCCGCATGTAGACTAGCATAGTGGTTCAACCTCTTCCCCACTAACCTGGAGATCCAGGTTCGAATCCCCCCCAGGGTCGTGGCTAGATGCCCCAATTTTTTTGCTTCTGTTCCTCTGACACCAGAGCCCCACCTATCATCCTCTACACGCTCACACCCATTCCTACACCCGCAGCCACCACCTCAGCAGCCCTGGACCCACGGGTCAGCGACTAGGGCTAGACCAGGCTGAGTCAGTTTAGCCCTTTTCCTTTTCTGTTTTGTTTTTAATTTTAGTTTTCTTTATTTTCTTTTGCATATTCATATCTTTTAATATATGCAACTGTTGAAAATCCTTCATATATGAAAACTGCCTAGTTTTTAGTGTAGAATATTTATATGCAGTTTTTTGCCATGTTAAAAACATTTAAATTGTTGTTTGAATTATTTTGTGTTTATAATATGCTCAAACTTGTTAAATTCATAACTAAATAACCATAGCTCCAAATTTGACAAACATTATATGTTTTTGGGGTGGAAAAATGTGTAGATTAAGACGGTGCTGTTACTTTGCATGTTTAACAACTCTAAAAGACGACTTTCTCAGATCTGTCCTATATGTGTTATTATGAACATGGGAGTTTCCGGAAATTGTTGTTTGTTCTTTCCGGCCCATTTAAAATGCTAGCATGATTTTGTTGATACTAGTTGCACCCCTTGGCATGTTAAGTAACTTATAAAACTTGTTGGGTGCTTGTTTAATTCAACTACATAACCACTTGTGACCATGTTAGTTCTTGTTTTCCCTTTTGCATGTGTCCCTACTTGTGTGGTGATCTTGTTATTTGCCATGTCACATGTGCACCCATCATGTTCATTTGAGATGCATCATATCCGACCCATATTCATATGCATCATATCTTGCATCATGTGTTTGAGCATTGCATGATGATTGATCGTTGTTCTGGTGTTTGCATTGTTGTGTTGGTTAGAGCCCGGTGACGATTCAGAGTTTGAGGTTCCTTCCGAGACTGAGTCGGAGGAGCAAGGTTACGATCCCTCCGTGGACTCAACAGACAAGATGACCATTCCCTGATATCACCTCTATCTTTGCCTATGCTAGTTGTCTCGCTCTTTAGATTGCCTCGATGCCTATTCATGTTTGTCAGCCTCCTATTGTTGCCATGAAACACTGTAACCGCCTTCCTAGCAAACCGTTGATTGACTAAGTACTCTTTTGCTCAGCCCCTCTTATAGCGTTGTTAGTTGCAGGTGAAGTTTGAAGATTGCTCCAAGTTTGGACTTGTCTTTTTGGGATAACACAATATATACATGTTATAATCTAATGCACATATATGTAGGCAATGGATGGAAGGCTCGACCTTCTGATTGGTGTTTTTTTTCCACTCATGCCACCTTAGGAACCGATAAACCGGTGTTATGTTCCTTGATTTTGCGTTCCTAACACGGTTGGGGTTTATGGGCCCCCCTTGATAATTCACACTTCTTAAAGCTTTTCCAGCAATGCCCAACATTGGTTTTACATTTTCCTAATAACTAAAACTTGCATAGGGTGTTGCAAACCCGAGTTCTTAATTAACAACCCGGGCCAGTGCTTCTCATGAGTGTTGGTCCAAACTGGGCGGACTGCAGGGCCAAACCCGAGGTCTGGTATTTTTATGTAGGCTGACCTATCTGGTCGTGGCCTAAGATGAGATACGCGCGGCTACTGTCAGGGTGTCGGCACGCAGGGAGGTCTTGCTGGATTAGTTTTACCTTTGTCGAAATATCTTGAGCATGGGATTCCGAGAATACTCGGGTCTTCCCACTTTGGAGTTGCGACTCCGCAGATCGTGAGCTTGTGATGGGCTTTGTTGGGACACCCCTGCAGGGTTTGATCTTTCGAAAGCCGTGCCCGCGATTATGTGGCAGATGGGAATTTGTTAATATCTAATTGTAGATAACTTGACACCATATTCATAAGAATACACTACCTATGTGGGTAACCGTGATGGTCTCTTTTCGAAGGGCTTCGGGAAGTGAACACTGTGGGGTTATGTTTGACCGTGAGTAGCTAGGATCACTTCTTGTTCAACTTGGCGACCGTTGGCACTTGTTCTCTTCTCGCTCTAAACTTATAAGCTAGTGCTTAGTGCTTGTTGCAACCACTTTAATAACCTTTCCACACCTAAGGCTTTGATAGCTTTGATACCCGGGAACAGGATTGCTGAGTCCTCGTGGCTCACAGATTCAACACACACCAGATGCAGGTACCGCTGAGAACAATGCAGGAGATGGTTCAGAACTTCACTGGGAGTTCGATGAAGAGCGTGGTCGTTACTATGTTTCGTATCCCGACGATCAGTAGTGGTTCTTACTAGGAGGATCCGAGCTTGTGTTTATGGTATCTTTCTCGTTTGGATTTTGTCCGTAGTCGGACACTGTGTTATTTGGATGATGTATGCTATTGTATTCATTGTGTGACGTAGCGAGTGTAAGCCAACTATCTTTTCAATTTCGTCCGTGAACTTTTACATGAGATGTGCAAAGATACCATACTTGAGATCATTCTAGTATGCGCTTATGTCTCTAAGTCGTGCCTCGACACGTAGGAGACATAGTCGCATACTGGGCATTACATGTCGTCACCTCAGCCTGAGACCCCCAGTTCGGATTCTTATCGGTCCAGGAGGTTAGCCTCTCCGGGGGTCCAGATCTGAAGGCAGGCGCCGCCGCCCACTTGGCATCGCGGGGCTCAGTGATATAGAACCACTCCCGCTGCCAAACCTTATTCGTCTCCATGAACGACCCCTTTTGGCTAGGTTGCATTCGGGAGCTTGCTTATCACAGCGCCCCCGCACTCCGTGTGTTGCCCGTCCACCACGTTCGGCTTCACATTGAAGGTCTTGAGCCATAGGCCGAAGTGTGGGGGAACGTGGAGGAAAGCTTCACACACCACTATGAAAGCGGAGATGTGAAGGATTGAATTCGGGGCTAGATCAAGAAAATCTAGCCCGTAGAAAAATAGTAAACCTCGTACAAAGGGGTGAAGAGAAATCCTAGCGCCCTCACAATGTGTGAGAGGAACACGACTCTCTCACCCGCCTCCGGGACGGGAATCACATGGTCCTGGGCGGGGACTCGGTGCGCGATGTTAGTGGCGAGGTAGCCCGCACTCTAGAGATCCTCCACGGCTTTCTCAGTAACCGTGGAGGCCTCCCACTTGCCTTTGGAGCTGAATCCAGTCATTGCTGGGAACGAAGTGGTGGTTGAGGAACGAAGAGCTGCGAGCGCAAGATATGAGGATGCTTGGGCTAGGAAGATTGGAGAGCTCGGGCTTGAGGAAGACGTGGGGCTGATGGAAGGGATTGATGTCCTTTTATAACGCTGTGAATACAGAATGTCCCCCCACTTTAGCCGCAAACCTCGTCGGTTCCCAAAGCGGTCGTGCGTAATGCGCTGTTTGGATGCTCACGTCACGTTGATAAGGATTCCATAATAAGCGGGCGCGATCTCTGTTCCGATAAGACGTGTCACTGGGGTTATGCCTCAAAACGCAAAACTAGGACCAAATAAAATAGTTCGATATGTTAATGGGATGGACGCGACGCTTCACCAAAAAGTTGTCAGTAAAGACACAGTACTTGATGCCTTGCCTTCAAGGCTAAGGGTTGTACTAACCATGCAGAGCCGAACACAATACGCTTTTTGCAGAAGATAGATTCGGAGGAAGGAACCCGCCTTGCAATGCCGAAGACAATACGAAAGCCGAACTCATCGTCATCAAAGACAGGTTCAGGGGCTACTAAGGGAGTCCTGGATTGAGGGGTCCTCAGGTGGCCGGATAACTCGTGTGGGCCAGACTGGTGGGCCGTGAAGATCATCGTTGAAGATCGTCTCTCGTATCCGGATAGGACTCATGTGTGCGTATAATGGCAGGTTTTAGGTTCGGGTGTAATCTTTCCTTCCTCTGCAAGATGGTTATGTACAAACCCTAGGGCCCTCTGGTGCATATATAAACTGGAGGGTTTAGTCCGTAGAGGCTAGAGAACAACAGAATCATAGGCTAGACTTTTAGGGTTTAGCCATTATGATCTCGAGGTAGATCAACTCTTGTAATCATATTCATCAAGATCAACCTAGGGAACTAGGGTTGAACGTGGGTAAACATCATGTCCCCAGTCTCCTGTTACCATCTATCCTCACACGCATAGTTTGGGACCCCCTACCCGAGATCCGTCGGTTTTGACACCGACAACGCCCCCTCTCTTTCCCTCTCCCTCTCTCCCTCTCCTTCCTTCCCCCTCTCTTCCCTTGTTGGAAACCTACTAGGAATAGGATTCATAGTAGGAATCCTACTTGGGGCGCACCCTATAGGGGCCGGCCGGCCTCTCCCCTTGCTCCTTTATATACGGGGGCAGGGGGCACCCAAAGACACACATGTTGACAATTGTTTTAGCCGTGCGCGGTGCCCCCCTCCACAGTTACACACCTCGGTCATATTGTCGTAGTGCTTAGGTGAAGCCCTGCGTCAGTAACTTCATCAACACCGTCACCACGACATCATGCTGACGGAACTCTCCCTCGGCCTCAACTAGATCAAGAGTACGAGGGACGTCACTGAGCTGAACGTGTGCAGATCACGGAGGTGTCATGCGTTCGGTGCTTGGTCGGTTGGATCGCGAAGACCTTCGACTACATCAACCGCGTTACAAAACGCTTCCGCTTTCGGTCTACGAGGGTACGTGGACACACTCTCCCCGCTCGTTGCTATGCTTCTCCTAAATAGATCTTGTGTGATCGTAGGTAATCTTTTTTTTTGAAATACTATGTTCCCCAACAGCTGGCCCCCAGGGTTACAATGGTAATACTACATGGGCGCGGGGCTCGGTCGTCAGTGTCTGGAAGCCGGCACAGGGACCCGCCGGGTACCAGGGTACGCCCGGTTCTCTGGGAAGCACTATGCCTCGGAGTGCCGTACGTCACGGCATGGGCGAGCACGGTCAGCTACAGTTCCCGGACGCCCTGTCGCCATCGGTCCTTGCTTATGGGATGGAAGCGTACTGTAGCCATCCTTGCACCGACCAGTGGGGGTAGGCGGGCCACTGTAGCCACGCTCGCCCCCTCGTGGGAGCCTGTCTTTTTGTACGCTCGGAGGGGACGGGCGTTGACCCGTCGTCAGGTTGAGGATTGTGCTGGGATCCGGCTCGTTTGTCTTTCGTGGATTTTTCTTCTTGGGAGCGGCCAACATGCACTTGCCGGCTGGCCGGGTTGCCGCATCTGGCCGGGTTGTGCTGGGAAGCCGGCCAGGATGGGCCGAGTTGAGGGGCGTTGCTCGCCCCGATGTTTTTCAACGAGTTCTGGGCTCCATTGCGTAGCATCCCCCCCCCCCGACATCATCCCTCTACTCACCCGCACATCCTGTTATTCTCCGGCGACGACAACCTCACACCATAGCCGAACTGGTCAACCCACGTACTCCCCTCAGCATGGGCATCCACTATTGCGTCTTCACCGCCTTCGGGTCGTTCCCATCTTGGGCCTCGCCGTCGTCCACCACGTTGGTGATGTCGGTGTGGCGTGGTCAACAAACGAAGCAATCGAAAGAGGGATGTACGTGGAGAAGCTGACAGTAGGGACCCACATGGTCCAGCGCCGCACGAAAGCAAATGCCTCCTTATTAAGCAAAAAAATGATTCCTCCCCCTGGCAGTTGGGACCCACAAGCTACATCTTCGCACGCAAGGAAGTACCTCCTTATTACGTGAAAAAAGTTTCTTCCCCTTGACAATTAGGACCCAACAACTACATCTTCACGCAAGGATGTGCCTCCTTATTACGCGAAAAAAACTATTCTCCCCCTGACTGCTGAGACTTAGCAGCTACCTCATCGCACACAAGGAAGTGCCTCCTTATTATCCAAAAAAATCGTATCCTCCACCTGACAACTAGGACCTACCAACTATATCTTCGCACGGAAGGAACTGCCTCCTCATTACGTGAAAAAATCAATTCCTCCCCATGATAGTTGGGACCCACCAGCTATATCTTCGCACCTAAGGAAGTGCCTCCTTATCCTCCTGATAGTTGGGACCAACCTGGTCGAAGCGTACATAGTGTTATCTATCTGGTCGCGAAAGTGTACGTGCATACTCGTCGATCGGTCTCTCTGCCACGATAATCCATGGCGAGTAAGAGGCGAGAGCAGTTCAGGTAGTCCAGTATAAACCGTGTACACATACGTACAACCACATTGCAAAAAATACATCCACGTACATGAAGAGGCAACGTGGGAGAGGCAACGGATGGCAACAACGACGTCCGGTTCATCGACAACCAACTGGCTGAGCGGCGTGTTCACCGGGAGCCAAGTGATTGGGTCGGAATGTGTCCTATTCACCGGGAGCCAACTGGCTTGGACGGAGCACCCCGAAACGAGGTCTGGCGTACCATAAAACAGAGGAAACGACCTTCTCTCCAACCGCCTACGGTCGAAACGGGATCCTGTTCAACGGGAGGGGTGTGGCGTAACGAAAAACAGAGGAAACAGACTTCTCTCCAACCACCTACGATTGAAACGGGGTCATGTTCATCGGGTGGGGTGTGGCGTACCACAAAACGAAGGAAAATAGACTTCTCGCCAACCTCCTATGGTCGAAACGGGGTCATGTTCATCGTGAGGGGGGTGGTGTGCCGCAAAACAGGACTTCCTATGCTACTGTTCAACACAGTATAGTGCGTCGCTCCAGCCTCCACGGGCTATTATTCATCACAGTCTAGTACCTCGCTCTAGCCTCCATGGTCTACTATTCATCCACCGTCGACTTCCTCTGGCCTGCATCGGCTACTATTCATCCAGCCTCCATGTGGTCCTGTTCATCCACCCCCAACCGGCTGGAGTGCGGCGGCCTCCTCGGGAACATGTTCATCCACCTAATACCATGAGGGGCATGTTCATCCATCCCCCACAGGGAATTGTTCATCCACAACCAACCAACCGGTTAGGTCAACTCACCATGTATCATATGAGGCGCAGCAACGTGCACTGTTCACCGAGAGGCAAACCCAACACCGGCCGCTATGTCTCGCACGAGGGCTCGATCGGCTTTAGTAAGCAACGAGAAGGATCGACCAGGTTCGGTTAGCAGCGAAGGAATCACTGGGGTTGAGTTAGCAACGGAGGAATCGATCGGGATCAATACGTAGTGCGAGGGATCGATCGATCTCTTGGGTTGGTATGTAGTGTGCGAGGGATCGATCGATCCCTCGAGTTCAGTAAGTGAACGCCTCGCTCGGGTTTAGTCACACGCGTACGAGAGAAATGCGCAAACCACACTGCAGCGCTCGGCCCGGACCGCCCATGGTAACTGGGAACTCCCCGAAATTTTCCTCGCCCTCACTTGTACCATGATTTTTTACGTCATGGACGGCCGAAAGAATGTTATGCAGGTGCGTCTCCGGCCCGTTCAGGACGGAAAGCCCATTTTCTGTCATATTTTTTTGTCATAGAAGTAGGAGCCCGCCAGATCTATGATGATACATATTTTTGTGATACTTATAGTCATGGAATTATCATATCCATGACAAAAGGTTTTCATTCGGGCTATAATGGCACGAATGTGTCTTTTTTGGCAGTGGGTCGAGCCGGATCTGCTCGTCCCCGTCGTTGCCCACGCCATCCCTGTCCTCCCTGGATGGCAATCCGGCCATGGCACGGACCGCCCGGTTATGCTCTCGAGCGGGGGGGGCACATGTTCGTCCACCGCCGCTTCTTCGCAATGCGGGCGCGGATGGCATCCTCCTGTGCGGTCGCCCGCGCCGCCGCCATGTCTGCCGCGACTCGGGCCTCAGCTGCCCTTATCCTCTCCTTCCCGCGGCGCGAACTCCAGTCGCAGTGGGACTCATACTCGACCAGACTAGAGATGGTGAAGGAGAGATTTGGACGTTGTCGGGACCGCAATGACCCAGCCCGAGAGGATCAGAGCGCCTGTTGAGCAGATGTTATTGAGTCGCACCAGATAGATCCTGTCGTCGGCTGGGCGCTGTCCTCCCAGGAGCGGCGGAGTGCAATGCGGACGACCATTGCCTCGTCCAATCCGCATGGGATGACACTCCAGTGGACGGATCCAGATTGGTCAGAGTCAGATCCGCTGCCCGCCATGCCGTAGACGCCCAAAGATCGCCGATGGTGAGCTTGGATAGCGGAGGGGAGTGGAGTGAAGTAGTTAGGATTTGGCCCGGCGAGCGGATGAGGAGATGTAGGGTCGGGTGGGCTAGCGTGGGCAGGGTCCGACGTGGCGTCCCATATTCGCCCCATATTTGGGCTGGATACGAGGGTGCCGGCCAGTCCGGACGTTTGAGGCATGTTTGAGACGCCCGTTTGTGTTTAAATTTCGTGATCGGTCAATGACCGAACCGTCCGTTCGAGCGTTTGAGACGAGGTTTGAGACGAGCGGCTGTAGATGCTGTAAGTTAACTATCGAGCACAGTTGAAGATACGTATGATGCTCAAACGGTGGGACCTAAGCTGCTTACAAACAGTGAACCGGTCTCAAAGCCGACTACTTTCCCCTCACGGGTCAACAATTAACAAACAAAGATATGACATAATCGTATCTATATCGGACCAAAACCATTAATCCAATCCAAATTTATGCTCCAGAAATCAGGATGATTTGATCTAGTTTCAAAAGAAAAAATTCAGAGTTCAGCAAGCGATGGCCCTCTGTTTATCAGTCATGCATGGACAAGCACGCAATCATTGTCCTTGCCCTGATTCCAAACAACTCCTACAATAATCTTTTACTCCTACAAAAATGTGAGTTGGTGATGATGGTGTGTCTGCCTTCGGGCTATATGCACCGTCTGATCTGTAATCTAAGGCTGAGATTGTGACTGAGATGTGTTGTGCCGAGCCTCCCAAACACCACGGTCTCTGGAGATTTCTCTTTCCCTCGCGAAACAGATTCTTCTAGAGCCCCTCCCAAATTTCAAGCTGTTGGCCCCTCCGCTCTCTTCCCCGTCGACCGCCGGAGTTGAGTTGGGCAGAGTGTACGCCTCTGGTATAGATTGGTTGTGGTTATGGTCTCAATCAAGCAGATTTGGATTTGATATTTCCCCGGTGTCATCCCTTCCTTCTAGATCTGGCGTGCAGCGTTGCAGGCTGTTGGAGAAAGAGACTTGGAGGTGGTTGCTGCCGTGGCCAAGTTTGACCTCGACGCGGGCGCGAAGACCCGGTTGGCCATGGGCACACGGATCGGGATGACAAGGTCCGGCGGCTCCGGGAGCTCGGACATTGGCACCGGTCGCTCACGCTCCGGTGATCAAGTTGTTATCCTCCGTCTTGTCTGGTAGCACGGCTGGTGCGGGACAAAGCAATACGACAGCCTGATGGCGGCTCGCTCGTCCAGTACAACAGCCCGCCGACGCAGGCGAGCAGCATGTCGCCACTCGGGGCGGCGGCGGCACCGCGTTCTCCCAGGAGTGTTACCTGAAGTCGTCGCACTGCAGTGCCGCGCACAGCTGCACACCGCGAAGAACTCGCGAGCACCTGAGGGCACTCCGCGTGCAGTCTCCTCAGCCTCTACTCCGTCTCTTCCCCGAGATTGGCGAAAAGTTAGGCAGGTCCACGGCGTCTCGTCCGCTTATAGTTTAATTGTGATTTTTGGCTGTTGGCGTGATTAATGGAAGAACATAATGCAGTTTGCAAATCCCGTTTCTTATTTTACAGGCTTTTCTAATCGCTCATTTGTTCGTGAAGGCAAGGTCTTGGGTGAAGGTCACCCTCCTACATCGCTGTGTCAGGCACTCTGATTGCTCGTGTGGATTGGAGTTAGAAAAGAGGAATTCAGATTTTTGTTCGTGAACTGTAAGCAGCAACAAGATCTTGCAATTTCTAATTTTCTTTTCTAACAGTCTACGCGATTCAGGTGCCTGGTTCCATGCCCTCCTTTTGCATTTATTTAGTTTAATCAGCAGCGTTCTTAGTTTCTTCTATCATATGTTTGTGTGCTAATTCCATGCCTTGCTCCAGTAATTAACAAGACTGCTCTTAATTTACCAAGATGTCATCTAGAACGTATCCATCTGCTAATGACTTGATGGAGTCATAAAAATGAGCTATTGACACTTTTTTAGAACAGATACAACTGCTTGTAAATTCCGAATAATCAGCTTTAGTTACTGTTAAAAACAACCTGTGAGAAATTAAGGATGATAATAACTTGAGTGGGTACGAAAGTGTACCAAATTTACCTAATATTCCCAATATAAGTGTACTGATTTTTTTAATTTTTCTTGCAAAAAATAGCAACATATCTTCTGATCTTGTTTTTTCATACTCTAGATCAGAATGCAACATAGATTATAGTGTACTTTTTTTTGTTTTTTGTGTGTGCAATAAATAGTAATATGATTACTCATATATTTATGTGGCGTTAGGGCCCCTCTGTGTTACCTTGCCCCGGGCCCCCGAAATCTCTTGACCGACCCTACTCATGAGAGCCGAAATCCTTGGAGGCTTGAGTGGTAGATGATCTCAACGAGGGTCTGCTCACGCGACACTGCAACAGTGGGTCGAAAGTGAGGTATACGCTCGTGCTGCCGGCCGGCTCCTTCTATCCTCAAGTGGCTTCCGTTGAGGTAGGCTTTGTGGAGGCATGTGTATGGGTTGTAGTCTGTAGAGTTAGTCGTGCGTTGGTGCTCACCAGGTTCATCCTGTGGCAGGTCTTGGAGCAGATGTGGTCGACATGTATGCTGGTAGTACGCTAATGGGGGCACCTAAAGTGTTCGACAGAATGACTATCACATTGGTGCTTTCCCATCTCACCTCGCCACCACGTGAGCAAAACAACCATCTGAAACCACCTACCAGAGCATCGGGGGTGATTTGTTCAGTTTTAGAAAGTAGAGGGCATTAAGATCCCGGTTTTAGAGGTCAGGGCCTCAGGGGGTTATGTGGCCAAAATGTAATATTTATGGGGTTATATGCACCATTTTTCTTAAATCTAAGAGTTTCCTTCCTTAGTGATACCCCACATTATCCCACCAGGAAAGATGGCCGCATCGTCCTGGCCTGCGCTCCCGGGATGTCCAGGTTGTCGTTGCCAAGGACGTGGAGCTGCACTAGCCTCTATTGGAACGCTCTGCCCAACGCCAGTCCTGGTGTGTACGCACATATATTTCATCCCCAATATTGCTTATTTGATCAACTTCGGGTCTGCAATAGTTTAATCCGCTCCTTTTAGAGATATAGACTAATCAATAGCTTAATAACCTGTAATCACTATGGCCAATTAGCTGATGGGAGACAGGGAGAATCGATGGTTGAAGAGGCTTAGGCAGTCTGCCGACAAGTAAATGCAATAGTGATTTTGCAAGGGTGATGGCTAGGCTCTGGCACGACAACGTTGTTCGCCTACTTGCTTACTTCAGTGAATGCGATGAGCGGATACTCATCTATAGCTATATGTCGAACAACAGCATGGATCTCTGCTTATACTTCTATAACTTTTCTTGCCTATGCTCAGGATTTCTATCACAATAGTAAATAGATAATTAGGTTCTCTTCTATAATTGTTGGTTGTTGTTGTTCTGTGATCCAACACATAAGAGCAGCTTATTGTTGCACGGAGATCAGTTTCATGCACATAATTAAAGTTCCGGATAATCGAAGTTCAAATCTGTAAATACCTTTAGAGGAAGCTTGTATGTTTGACCATGTGAAAGCTCATGCATGAGTAATTATATCCTCAGGTTATTCATATTATCTACAAGGTGAGCTTCAAAATTCTGTAAACTAGCATTTCCAATAGTTCAGAGCTGCTACTTTACTTTCAGTATTTAGGTGGATGATCTCTGTTTTAAATTCCTGATACAAGTAATGCACTCCGGCAAGTTCTATTTATTTGTATCCTTGTGCTGCCAATAGATGTAATTTCATCGCGAGCACCCAAGTACAGCAGCACTATTGTCGTTCATTATTGTAGGCTTATGCCCTAGAGATAGAATAATTTGCATTTACCTCTGTGTGTCGGACTTTAGTTGTACCATATGCCTATTGTATCATTTTCATCCTTGATAGATGCAGGGAGCAAATTGTCACTGAAAAATGTTGTGGTTGCAGTGTTTGTTTTGTTAATTCTACATTCCTTCCTTTCTGAGAAAAATATTACCTCTGTGTTAGTTATATGTTATGTTTCTCTATGTCCATTGCTTCTATTGAGTTCGGATTGTGCATATGTAGAGAAGCATGTTTGCTCCCAGTGGAGACAACTTAGAAAGACAACTTGACACTTGCTTTAGCGTTCATGATTATTATTTTTTGTAAAAATATTCATACATGCGTTTGAATTGGTTTTAGTAGCTGCCTTTATTACTCCCTCTGATCGAAAAAAAATCGGAGGATGCCTACAGCAAGTCTCTTTGTCATTAGCGCCTTTTTTGCTTGGTAGCTCCACATCCAATTTTTCAAACTACATCCAGATGTAAGAAAGTTACAATTAATCCAGTACTAATAGTTATGTATGTACGCACATGTGCACTCACCCGTTCCATATACATATGATTCAGGAGCATCTTTTACTAGCATTTTGTTTTATTGCCCCATACAGAATGTATGCAAGTGATGTCTATTTTTTTCCTTTGCCTAAATATACAACAGAAGCATGTGTTAAACAAAAGCTGGTTGGCGTCATCGCAATTGCCAAATGTGTGTGGACATATTTTCATCTTCGGCATGCTCTCTGTACAGAGCAATGAGAAAGGTAGGTAGGGAGAACCACAAATCTTCTGCAAGGTGAAAATTGAGAAGAAAATATTTGGCTTGGACGACGGGGTTCATTGGCCGGAAACCATATATTTGATTTTGCTCGATATGTACTTAGCAACAATATGGCATCACTTTGATTGATATCTTGGTGCATCTTTTATTGTTTAGCAGGCTCCACTTATTGAGTAAACAATATGTCCACCCGATCTTTTGCGACTCCCTCCGTAGCGTAGCACGGGCATTTTGCTAGTAGCCTATTGATGACACGAAAAGAGATACTGTGGTACGGGATGAAACAGTTGCACGCACGAAAATAATGCAAACTCAACTCATTCCGCGGTACGTACAGTGGTAGGATAAAATGCGGTCCAAATAAGACCGCGTGTGAGGCAACTGTAGACAATTATTTGACCACCATAAAGGAAAGCATCACTAACAGTTTTGCCGTGACTCCATTTGATGAACAAAGGACAAAAGCACCCACAATCTCAAGCGCCAATGAAACAGTGCAGCCTATCAGAAGAGCCGACTAGTCCAGTGGATCAATTCAGCACGCTGCAGTGAAGTGCTACTGTGGATAATCTGTGAGCAAGCAGATTTAAAGAAATATTTAGCTCATGATTTACTGAATATCGTAAACACGTCCAAGGAAACATGATTCACGGACAAACAAGCCGCACCCTGCGATATTTATCTGTAACGTCGATGTACTTGTTGCGAAGCATATATAGAGAAAAGGAACAACACGGGGTGCAGGTACACCCTCGCTCTTTTTTTGAAATAAAAAAAGAAACCAGAAGAAGGTAAACTGTTTGGTACCGTATTCCAAGGACAGGGACACATGGAAATGGAATGGATTCTTCACTTGGCAAAGCTGCGCACACCGCACCGCACGCCACGCTACTTCTCAGACGCGTGGAGGTGGAGAGAATAGAACAAGAGCCAATGAGCAGGTTCATATGAAAAGGAGGCGAGGCAAGGTAAATAAAATGTGTAAAAGTAAAACTGTAAACGCTGGTGCGCATGCTGGAGACACTGTTTGCATGTGCAGGAACAATGCAGTCGCCTCCACCGTATTGTCACCCACCCACACCCACCGCCCATCAAGTCGGTCGATCCTAACAATAAGTGCAGTGACCGACAAGGAAGAATATCCGCATGCGCTCGTCTATCAAGAGCTGCTCGCTGCTGGTGAATGGTGATGGTTAACGGAGTTGAGGTTGACAATGGGCAGACTTGACCGGGTCGATCAGCCGGCCGATCATGTGGCTATTTTCCTCATCCATCCAGTGAAACCACACCCTGCTAACTACCTCAGCAGATTAACTAATCTGGTGGTCACCCCTCAAAAGAAAAGAAAAGAAAACTAATCGGATGGTCGAGGAGGGAGGCAGCTGATGTGATGTGTACAAGTAGAGCCATCGATCAATCGAGAGCCCATGAAGCCATGCAACCACTTGTTTCTTTTTTGAACAGATGCAACCACTTGTTGAGGCAGGACTTGGAAAGGAAAGGAGATTCACTGAATTCAAGCTACCACCGCCGAGTTGGTGTATCTGTCGCAGGCTAGCCTCGCCGCGTGCATCCGTTGCCCAACGAGTGCAAGCCGGGGCGCAGACGACTCAGAGCTCCTTCCTTTTCCCAAATCTAGCTTAGCTAGGCTCTCCTCTCGCCATGATCACCACGCCCCGACTGCCTCCATCGGTCACAAGCCTGGCACTGGCACAGGCACGCACATGCATGCAGTACGCGAGACGAGAGAGATCCATCGCCGTCGCTGCTGTGTGCTGATGCCGCACGGGGCATCAAATTAACCGGAGAAAAATCCTATACGACCCAGGTCGTACGAACCCAGTCTGGAGACCCTCCTCTGCGCATGACATTTAGCAAACCGAATCTCAAAGCAGGCACCAACTTCCCAACTTCCAGACCACCCCGATTTCCATCTCCATCCCCATCTTGCCGAAGACGGCGCAACAAGATAGCACAACCGGAAGACGGCGGGAGACGCCGGATACGAACATACGAGGCCTCCTCACCGGAATGTCCTCTACCTACAACTTCTCCACGCCGACGGGACCAGCAGCAGTGCCACGAGCTGGACGGTCGACGAACGTGGCTACTTCCGGCGGGGATGGAGCAACACGAACAACCGAGTTTCGCCTAGCGTCGAGGAGCACGGCGGCGGCGATGTGGTGAGCGGCTGGGGCGGATCTCACCGGCAGCGATGTGGTGAGCAGCTGGGGCGGATCTCACCGGCGGCTGGAATTTGGGGACATTGGACAGGCTGTACACCGATTGGATTTGGCAAAGGAGAAAGATGGCTGCTACTGTGCTGCTTTAAGATTCGGTTTGCTACGTGTCATGCGCGGAGAAGGGTCTCCGGTTTGCATTCGTACGACCTGGGTCGTATAGGATTTTTCCAATGTCCCCAAATTCCAGCCGCCGGTGAGATCCGCCCCAGCTGCTCACCACATCGCTGCCGGTGAGATCCGCCCCAGCCGCTCACCACATCGCCGCCGCCGTGCTCCTCGACGCTAGGCGAAACTCGGTTGTTCGTGTTGCTCCATCCCCGCCGGAAGTAGCCACGTTCGTCGACCGTCCAGCTCGTGGCACTGCTGCTGGTCCCGTCGGCGTAGAGAAGTTGTAGGTAGAGGCCATTCCGGTGAGGAGGCTAACCTCGTATGTTCGTATCCGGCGTCTCCCGCCGTCTTCCGGTTGTGCTATCTTGTTGCGCCGTCTTCGGCAAGATGAGGATGGAGATGGAAATCGGGATGGGCTGGAAGTTGGGAACTTGGTACCTGCTTTGAGATTCGGTTTGCTACGTGTCATGCGCAGAGGAGGGTCTCCAGACTGGGTTCGTACGACCTGGGTGGTATAGGATTTTTCTCCACAACCCAACGTCCCAACCCAAGTTACCCAACCCCTCCGCTGCGCCGTCCATAACATAAAGGCCATGCTTCATCCTCAGAGCCTTTCCCACCGTTTCGCCCTTTCTCTCTCTACCCTTGGCTAGCTCTTCTCAGTGCCAAGCCCTTGTGCTGCTATATAAGGGGCTCCCCTGGCGAGCCATTCTTCCTCCGACCACCCACCCACCAGGCAGGATGTCCATGCATAACTCCCCACCTTTCCGCTCCTCTAGCCTCAAGATGCCGAGCTCGAAACACACCTGCTCTCGGCACGCCATCTCCAACCGGCGGAGCTTCTCTGCTGCCCGTCTGCCGAGGCTTTCCTCCACGGCCAGGCGTCGTCGTCCACTCCGTTGGCTCAAGGACGGAGCCTCCCAGGGCGCCGCGTCCCACTGATTCACGGCCCGGCTATATCCTCCCTGAGCTCATCTACACCATCGTCATCCTCCCATCACCGTCTTTCTTCGCCGTCCACCTCACGAAACAGCTTGACAAAGTACAAGCGCGGCCTCTCGGCCTGTTCTTGACCTTGCAAGACTTTCCCTCACCACGCGCTCTTCTTCGACACACCAACCCTCTCTTCTCTACTCACCCCGTCTATCCCTCTTGAGCTTGATGTAACATGTAGGAGTAGATTTTAGGCGTGATGCTGCCATCGATGCCTAGTAAGAGATATCGTATGTTTGTTGCAAATTTGGTGTTGAGCACTTCCGTCATCCTTTTTTCAGGTTTCTTTCTCCGCATGCTGTTTCCAAAGACTCGGTAGGATAAGTTGGGCAGCTTCCTTTTTCATTTTGATGAAGTGCGACACGATGTGTACTTCTCCCCTGTAACTGTAAGCCTAGCTAAGATTGTAATGTGATATTGTTATGGTGCTCGCCTTGAGCTTCTTTTGTTCTCAATGGAAAAAAAGCGAACCAGAAACATACAGATGAAAACTGAGAAAAAAAAAAGTGCAAACAGCTTAAATAAGTGTTTTGTTCTGGAGATCGAGAGCAAGAAAGCGCGCATGATAGCTAGCAGAAAGCAGAGTTAAATCCCTAAAGAAAAAACAGAGTTAAAATGCGGCCCATGAAGTTGGCATAGAGTTAACGCATTCAATCTCTGTCGGCCATATGTACATAATTGCATGTGCGCATGCAGCGTTCCTTTCCTTTATCTATCTTTTCTCTGTGGAGGGGTAGCTAGCGCTGTTAATATGCTCTGTACCATCTGACTGAAACCTGCACTTGTAGGTTTCAACCTTTCGAGCAAACATTGCCATGGCCATGACCATACAGAACGGACACTAGTCCGCCTCGGGCCATTCAGAGGTCAGAATTTGCATTAACTCAAGCAGAGTAGTACTAGTTCTCAGTAGTAACAGGTAGGTCTACACCTCATTCTGCACCCACCATAGCTTGCTGAACCCCCGGCGAAGATGATTCTTAGGGGCCGTTTGGTTCAATGGCTATCCTTAGGTGGGATGGGGATAGCCAGTTTTTTGAAGGATGCCACTCGTTTGGTTTGTAGGCAGCAAAGGATGGGGATAGCCAAGATGCTGAGAATATTCCTCTAAAAACTGGTTAACCAGAGCCGCCGAAATATGCCGGATGAGGGCAGCCATGCGCTTCGCCTCGCTCGCGTCGCACGCGAAACGTTTTTTCCGCTGAATCGCTTCTCCCCAACGAAACCCATCACTTTACCCCTGTTGTACTCAATTTCTCGATCACTGGCGCCGGCGGCCGAGCGACGCCGGCCGGTGGAGGCTACAACTCCGATTCCCCTCTCTGAAATTCCACTCTTTGATCTATTCCATTTGTTTCTCCATGAACTGTTGCTACTTTTCATGCATCTACTTGATTTACTTTTCTCTCTGAACTGCAGCTTGTTCGCTTCTCTAGTTCTGCTTGTTTACACATGAGAGATTGTTCAGCCTGTTTGCTCGTGTATGCTACTGAAGTGAGTTATGTTGAATCATGGCATGCAATAAGAGATGGAATCTGGTACTTAATATTCATAACGTCATTAGCAGTTGGACTATGTAAGTAGTTGCAACTTGTCTAGCTTTGGACTATGAAGTTGAAAAAATCAACGTTGTTATGGAACTGCTGCTATCCCTAGCTAGTGACTTCTTATCCTTCTATCCAAACAATAAAATGTGGTTATCCAACCTACCCTGTCCCTCCCAACCAAACAACGAAAATTGGCTATCCCCAACTACGTGGTTGAGGACATCCTTAGCCAACTTAACCTTGCCCGCGAACCAAACGCCACCTTAGGCTAGTCCCAATGGGGAGGAACTTAGTAGTAACATCGTTGCCATGTAGGACAAAAAGCTGACATGGCAAATATTTAATGAGGAAAGAGAGGGTAGTGGTAACATAGCTAGTTACCGGAACATCACATATTTCAAGACATTTTGAGTCTATAAACTAATAAATAGAGTTTTGCATGATGTTTCTACCCATTGTGATGGTGGTAACATAGCATAGAATAGCGTGTATGTTCTTGCTCTATGTTACTCCCCATTGTGACCAGCCTTAGTAAGACACAAAATGGCTTGACAAACATGTCTGAATTATCATGCTAGGTTATTAGTGCAACATAAATCATATCCTGCACTACACTGGCAGTTCTGCAGCTATTGCTGGAAAAATACAATCAATCACAGATTTTAAACCAGAAGTTAACCGTAGCACTGTGATAAAACTAGTGGACTGATCGTTTTGACCAAAAGAAGCAGTGGTCTGGACGGAGGAGACTCTCAAACAGAAGACTGATTTTTAGAAGAACAGGGAGCTCCTCCCCGGTTCCATTACCAGAATATCGGGGTTTTGGAGCGACATATACTAATGGATGGCTTATCATGCATGGGTCAAAAGAACGTCGCCGGGCTCGGGAAGCGGGATGAGGCGAAACTTAAGACACCTACGGATCTTACCCAAGTTCGGGGCTCTCCGAGGAGATAACACCCCTAGTCCTGCTCTGCATGGGCTCCGCGTCATGACTGAAATCACTACGGCAGCTATAAGGTTGCTCCTCGAGCTGTGTGGTTCAGAGGAGAAGACGAGCAGGGCTAGCTCTCTTCCTCGCTCTAGGAATCGGGGGTGATCGCTAGGGTTCCTCTCCCCCCCTCTCTATCTTCTTCCCCGGGTTCAATCTCGCCACCTTCTAACCCCTCCTCTTGGAGGACCCTGGGGGGTTTATATAGGCCTACCCCCAGGGGTACAATGGTAATCTCGACGGTGTGGCTCCCAGCCGTCAGTATCTTCCGGCACCGGCCTTACCGCCTGCCTGCTGGGGCCCGCCGCCTGCGGGCCCACGTGATTGTCTTTCACTGTAGACGCGTCTCTGCTGATGACAACCTCGTCAGGAGGGAAGTGGCTGCAGTGCCACCGTCTCCTGCCGTACACTGCCGCCACGCCCTGTCTTGTCATCTTGATGAGGTTCAGACATCCAGGGTGAGATTTGCTGCCTGCTACCAGGCGGCCGTCTCCCCTGGCCGTCTGCTAGGGGCGGCTTGTTTATGAGCTACTCGCTGGCCAATGGGGCTAGCCGCCTGCTGGCCCTGTCGTCTGTGAGTAGTGGGATCGTGGCCTCCTCTGACCGATGCTTGGTCACGAGCAGCGTGGCTACAGTGACCCGCCGCTTAGAAAATATTCATAAGGTGCACGTTCACTGTAGCCACGCCTTATAGATTCTCTAGGGACATGTTCATCTGTAGCCACGTCTCTGCTGCGTGGGGGTCCCCCAGCACGCGTCCCGAGGGAGGGATGTGGGACCGTCTGCTAGCTGGTGGTATTGGTGCCACCGCCTGTTGGGTCCCTGCCGCCTGCTGGCAGCCGGCTCCTAGGGCAGCCTACCCTAGGAGGCGGCCCGATGAGCAGACGACCGGGGTGGAGCAAGCAACTATAATTTGTCTTGAAATACCAAGGGTGGTCGCCGAGGGTACCCATGGTCAATATCTCCGACAGTAGTCCCCGAAGCTGGTGGAACTCCGCGGCGGGTGCTGTAGGGCCGCGGGGTTCCAGCAGCTTCTCTCATTAGGCAGGCTCAGCGTCCTTCACCCGTCTTCCGTAGAGATCCGTCTGCCGGCAGCCGGCCCTGCGTTGATGGAGCCGGCCTCCGGCAGCCGAACCGTCGTCTTTGAATCTTCGGGGGGAAGGCGCCGCTTGGTCGACAGGCAGTCGAGCAGGCCTGCCGACCGTTGGCAGCTCCCCACGCGTCACCACCCCGTCGCGTCGGCCTGCCAGCCCACGCGCGTGACGGGACGCAACAGTGGGCCGGGGCCCGCCACTACGGGGCCTCGGTCCTCGCGCGGATCTAGAGTTGCAGGGGTAATTGATTACCCTCCCACGCGCATTTAATGCACGCGGATTAGGCGCACAAAAGGCGGGGGTCGTGCGGGGCGTGGAGCAGTTTTTCCCATGCCCGTCCCCTCGGCTTCGCCGCCCCGGGCCTATAAATAGGCCCGGGGAGAGGAGCTGGCACCGTTCTCGCGCTCACTCCTCACCGTCCTCCTTCTTCTTCCTTGCTTCCTCCCGCTCCTCTTGCCGACGTCACAGCGAGCAGCCGCCCGAACCATGTCTGCCCCAGCACCTCCCCGACACCATGGCCAGTGGGACGGCAGCGAGGTCCTGGAGGAGCACATCGACGTCCTCCGGCGGTCGGGGAAGCTGCCCCTGCCAACAGGGTCGCCGTGCGCCTGGCGCCGGTGGCGGAGATGAGGCCGGCCCCACGACAGGGCGAGCGGGTCGTCTTCCGCTCGCACTTCCCGTGCGGCTTCGGCCTTCCGGCGAGCGGTTTCTTCCGATCCTTCCTAGAATTCTTCCACATCCAACCCCACCACCTTACGCCGAACATGGTGGTGACGCTCTCGTCCTTCGTCGTCCTCTGCGAAGCATACTTCGGCATCCTCCCCACCATAGAGCTTTGGACCGAGCTCTTTTACGTGAAGCTCGGCACCACCGTCCAGAGCGTGCCCGCCCAGTGCGGGGGGTGCATTGCGGTGAAGCGCAGTGGGACGAGGAATTTCTTCCCGGCGCCACAACTTGTAGGGTCGGTAAAGAAGTGGCAGAAGACGTATCTCTACGTCTCCAACGTCGACCCCGAGCAGGACTTCATCTGTCTGCCGGAGTGGGTGCCGGGTCCGCCTGCTGAGCCTTGCGACTCCTGGAGGACCTGGCCTGCCTCCCTCACGGAAGGCGCCTCCATCGCGTTGCGCTGTCTCCGGCAGCTGAGGGACGGCGAGTGCCTGGTCTTCGCGGATTTGTTGCTCACGCTCGCGGAGCATCGAGTGCTTCCGCTGCAGCGCCACCCTCATCTGATCTGTGACATGAGCGGGCGCCGGGACCCTAGCTGGACGTGCACCAAGCCCCACGCGCTCTTCTTCGACACACCAACTGCAAGGTCTCCGACTCCGGCTTGGCCTTCGGCAAGCCGCCGTACAGCCGCGACAAACAGCCGCCCGCAGTAAGCTCTTCAACCCTCTCTCTTCTTTCTTTTTCGTCCGGCTGCTGTAGCCGTCTGATCCTGATGTCTTGTTTAGATCTTCCCCGGCCAGCCGGCGTCGGGCTCTGGCCAGCCGGGCCGCCCCTGGAGCCGGATCGCTCCCAGAGCGACACAAGCGACCCTGATCTTTGGGCCGCCACCATGGAGGAGGAGGAGGTGACAGTCTGCGGGGGCCAGCCATCGGGCGGCCTGCCGGAAGGCGGCGTTGAGAGTTGGCCGGATGATGACGAGGAGGTGGAGGAGGCACTCGTCCGCGCTAGCCAGCAGGCCGGGCCGTCTGGCACAGCCGACAGTGGGAAACGGCGGTCCTCATTGGGGCCATCTGGTGCCCCGCCCAAGAAGCTCCGGCTGTCGACCGCCGCCACGAGGCGTCGGGAGGCGGCCGGCAGGGCGATTGTGCCGAAGATGCCCAAGGCCAGGCCGGTTGTGTCCGGGTAAGTGTTTTGCATCCATCCTTTGTGTGATGCGCATCTTTCTCAGCCGATCCCCTCTTGGTTGACTCCCCGTATGCCGACACCAGGGCGGAGGCCGAAACCGCCAAGAAGGCCCAGGCAGACGCCGCCGGAGCAGGAAATGGGCTCCCAGCAGCCAGCCGACCGCACCATCCTCTCGGAGGCAGGCTCTTTGGAGCCGTCGGCCCAAGCGCCGGCTGCTGACGAGCAGTCGGCTCCAGACAACGGGGGGGGGGGGGGGGGGCG
>LR738714.1:398130512-398147729 GCA_902687465.1 Secale cereale | reverse complement strand
GGGGGGGACGACTGCGTCATCCTGGAGATGCAGGCGCCACCCCCTACGCAGCCTGCTGGGGAGCAGGGCAGCCGGACAGCGGGGATGGAGGTGCCGCCAACTGGGGGCGTGCTGGTGACTGGCCCACAGCCGGCCCTTCAAGCCTCAGCCCGTCCGCGCCCTGCGAGGGCGGTCTCCGTGCCGCAGCAGGTGGAGGCAGGCGGTGCCATCTCGTCCGCGCCGGAGAGTGAGGCGACCAGCGCGGCACCGGCATGTTGGAGGCCAGGAGGCGGCGGCGCACTGATCATCGCGTCGCGGGACGTCCTCGGCCGCTTCAACTCCTGGGGCAACGTCGTGCAGACGGCGATGCAGGAGTCCGTGGCTACGTGGTCCTCCGTTCGGGTACGTGCGCTTCAAGTTCTTTTGTTTTTATTCCTTCAATTTCTTTTGTGGGGGCGCGTCAGCGCACCCACTGGGTGTAGTCCCCGATTTTCGAGCCGGTTGCTGAGCAGGCGGCTTGGAACTCCAAAGTGTGCATCGTGGGCTGATCTTGCGTCTCGTTGTAGGAGTACCACAACCTCCGCGTGGCCTCCTACAACGCTCAGCGCCAGGAGCTGGCGCAGCTGCAGGCTGCCTTGGCAGACATCCAAGGTGAGTGCTTCTCCTCTTCTCCTTGCAGGGGCGCGTCAGCGCACCCGCTGGGTGTAGTCCCCGAGTTCCGAGTCGGCTGCTAAGCAGGCGGCTTGGAACTCCAAGGTCATCTTTTTGCTGCTGACATTTATTGTTTTTTCTTCCTCTCTTGCCAGCGATCGCAGCAGACCTCCGCAAGCAGCTGGGCGAGGCCCAGTCGGAGCTGGCTGCTAAGGAGCGAGAGCGTGGTCTTGCCGCTCAGGACCGCGACCGCCTGGCCAAGGAGCTGGCGGACCAGGCGACAGCCCACAAGGTCGAGCTCGGAAAGATGTCGGATGCCGAGACACTTCTGCGGGTAGAATTCGAGACCGAGCGCTCGAATTGGGCCGAGAAGGAGGCGGCTCTCCAAGACAGCTACGTAGCCATTGGAGACATGGTTGACGGTGAGATGTCTACCCTTTCCTCTTGTACTCGCCGTCTGTAACGGCCGTCTTTCTTTTCTTCTGATCCTTCTTCTAGTTTTGGCAGAGTTCTTCCCGGGCTACTCTGTGGCCGCCACCCAGGCCATCGAGGCCGAGCGTGATGTGAGGCGCCAGGCGGGCCAGGCGATCGCACCCAACGTGTCCAGGACCCCGGCCGAGGAGCTTCTTGTCATTCGGGTGCGTCTCTTGCCAGTCCGCCGTCTGCTTCACCGTCTGCAGCGTGCTGGTGCCCAGGTTCTGGCCGCCCTCTGGCCAGGTGTGCCAGCGCTCCGCACTCCCAGTTGGACTGCCGACTGGCTGGAGGCGGCCGGCCAATGCTTCGAGGCCTGGAAGGGCTCCGTAGCGAAGGCTGGCACGCGGACCGCTCTGGAATTTGTCAAGAGCTGGTACCCGGGCCTGAGTCTCAAACAGTTGGAGACCTTCCGTGCGGAGGCCCAGCCTGAGTTGGCCGTGGTGCAGAAGGAGCTCGTCAAACGTGCCGCCGCTCTTGCCGAGTGCGCCGACACCTCTGTCTTCATCCCAGAGTTGGACGACAGGGGCCATGTGGTGCCGCCTAGCAACTTTGGGCTGGACCTGGTGGCGTCGGAGGAGCCGGACGAGGATATCGCCTCCAGTGAAGGGGGCGAGGAGGAGGAAGGCAGCGACGAGGAGGCCAGCTCCTAGGAGGCGGATGCGTCTGCTGGCCGCCAGCCTGACCAGTCCTCGACAAGCGGATCAGGTGTGGTGGCCCTGCCTGACGCAGGAAGCGGCCAGGCCGAGGCCCACTGGGCGGCCCCCTCGGAAGCCGGCTCCGTCGTGCCGCCCGTTCCGCCAGCCGCGCCTTAAGTGTTTTCTTTTGTATCTTCTGTTTCCTGTTTCTCTGTAAGACTTTGTAGGGTTAATCCAAACAATTCCACCCGCTGGGTGTATCAGTAAGTTGTTACTGCAAGGCGGCCCTTGAGGCCTTTTGGATGTAAATATTCTCTTAATGCTGCATGGTTTTTATGTAATTGTGCCGAGCCCTAGGATTAGCCCCGCCCTAGATTCCTTGTGGCGATTTTCTTCTTGCCGTCTCCTTTAACTGCCGCCCTGCCAGTCAGACAGCCACTCTGTGGTTCTGTGGCTGGGTCAGGGGCTTTGCTGTTTTCAGTGTGGGCAAGTATCCCGCCCTCTGGAAGGCGGCCTGGCTAAGCCCAGAACCGGCTGGCCGGCTGTTTGACAGCCGGCTGCTCGTGTGAAGGGCCGGCTTGCCCTATGTCTTTTTTCCTTAGTCATTTTTCATGTGGGCACCATTTCTTGCCTTTGGTTCCTGCCAGTCGGACAACCGCGTTCTGCGAGTCTGTGACTTAATGCGGGAGAGGGCTTGGATGCCATCACATTACTTGTCTGACTATTTAAGGAGAATTTCTTAGACATAGGGCTAGGCGGCCAGTCCCCGGGCCGTCTGCTAGGCTCCGGTGCCGGACAAAGGAGTGAACAATAATCATTCACATGCATAGTTCTTATCATATAGATAAAGGGTTGGGCAGTCCCCGAGAACTCCTCGGGGGTCCCATTGGTTCTCAAAATAAATTAGATAGCGTGACACATACTGTCTTTCAGCTATAAAAGCGACGAAGTAGGTTTGCGTTCCATGGGCGCTCTAACTCCTTGCCTGAGTCGTCTCTCTTGCGTGCTCTTGGCTTCTGGGCATCAATGAGGTAGTAGGCATCGTTGCCTAGTACCATGCTGACGATGAACGGTCCTTCCCAAGGAGCCGAGAGCTTGTGCTGGCCGGCTGTTCGCTAGATCACCCGGAGCACAAGGTCCCCCTCGCGGAAGGAGCGTGGCTTGACTCGCCGGCTGTGATAGCGGTGGAGACCCTACTGGTAGATGGTGGAGCGGCTGAGTGCTACCAGCCGGGCCTCCTCCAGCAAGTCCACGCCGTCTTCGTGTGCTTCTTTGGCTTCAGCTTTCGTATACATGGTGACACGAGGCGAGTCAAACTCAACATCCCTTGGGATGACGGCCTCGGCCCCGTACACGAGGAAGAAAGGAGTAAAGCTGGTGGATTTGTTCAGAGTGGTTCTGAGGCTCCAAAGGACAGACGTCAATTCTTCAATCCAGCAGCCGGCTAATCGCTCGAAAGGTTCGACCAGATGGGGCTTGATGCCGGACAGGATAAGGCCGTTGGCGCGCTCGACTTGGCCGTTGGACTATGGGTGGGCAACAGACGCTAGGTCCAGTCGGATGCCCTGTGTAGCACAGAAACGGGCAAGCGCGCCTTTTGCAAAATTTGTGCCGTTGTCGGTGATGATGCTGTGCGGTATACCATACCGGACTGTGATATTTGCGATGAACGTCACAACAGTTGGGCCATTGAGTTTCTTGATTGGTTTGGATTCGATCCACTTGGTGAATTTATCTATTGCCAAGAGTAAATGTGTCAAGCCTCCTCTGGCTGTCTTGAAAGGGCCTACCATATCCAGGCCCCAGACGACAAATGGCCAAGTGATCGGAATAGTCTTGAGTGCAGAAGCCGGCAAGTGTTGCTTGGAAATGAAGCGCTGGCAGCCGTTGTGCTTTCTTACCAAATCTTTGGCATCGTCCAAAGCAGTCGACCAGAAGAAACCGTGGCGGAAACCTTTGGCGACGAGGGATCTTGAGGCCGCGTGATGGCCACATTCCCCTTGGTGAATGTCCTTCAGGATAGCCATCCCCTTTTTTGCTTCTACACAGCGCTGGAAGATGCCCATTACACTTCTTCTGACAAGCTCTTTGTTGACTTTGGTGTACGCTGAAGCTCGGCGCTGGACTTGTCGTGCCAAAGTTTCTTCTGCTGACAGCTCTCCTTTGAGCAGGAATGTGAGGATTGGCTGTGCCCAAGACGGCGCTGAGACTCCTGTTGCTTCGGCCAGAGAGACCAGGATGGTTGGGCTGGGAGGCGGAGGGCTGGGCTGAGCCGTCTGCTGTGCATCCAAAGTCCCCGAGCCGTCTGCTGGAACTGGCATCTCCTGACCGCCTGCTGGAGCAGTCCTCGGGCCAGGAACCGGCGCGGCTACAGGTGGTCCGTCTGTTGGAGTTGGAGTGTCAAGGCCGCCTGCTGGAGCAGTCTCTGGGCCGGCTGCTGAAGCTGTGAGGCCGCCTGCTCCAGGGTCGGCTAAATTGAAGATTGACTCCGACTCTTGTGAAGGCTTGATAAACGGCTTGCACAGGCATTGAAGAGATACGCCGGCTGGTATTGCTTGGCGGGTGGAGCCGATTCATGCCAAGGTGTCGGCTTGCATGTTGTCGGCTCGTGTTACGTGGAGGAACTCGCAGCCATCAAAGTGTCCACTAATCCACTGGACAAGGAAGCGATAGCTTGCCATGTTTGCGTCCTTGGCGTCCCAGTCCCCAGAAGACTGCTGGACAACCAAGTCTGAGTCACCATAGCACAGCACTTGGCGGATGCCAATCTCCTTGGCCATCCGGAGCCCGTGGATAAGTGCCTCATACTCGGCCACGTTGTTGGAGGCGGCGAAGTGGATCTGCATGGTACACTTGAGTTTGTCGCCTTTGGGGGAGGTGAGGACGACGCCGGCTCCTAGGCCGGTGCGCATCTTTGCCCCATCAAAGTGCATCCGCCAATGGGCTGAGTCTGGAACAGACGGAAGGTACTGGGTTTCGGCCCAGTCGACGAGGAAGTCGGCCAATGCTTGTGACTTGATGGTGGTGTGTGGCTGGTAGAAGATGGTGAAGGGGGCCAGATCTATGGCCCACTTGGCCACTCTTCCTGAGGCATCTCTGTTGCCCATGATTTCAGCAAGCGGGGCCGTGCAGACGACCGTGACAGAATGCTCTTGGAAGTACTGCTTGAGTTTCTTGGCGGTGAAGTACACGCCATAGCACATCTTCTGGTATTGAGGGTAGTTCTGCTTGGAGGCTGACAGTACCTCACTCAAGTAGTAGACGGGCCTCTGGACGGGCAGGGCTCTGCCGTCTTCTGGGCGCTCGACCACAATGATAGTGCTGACCACCCGACTGGTGGCGGCTATGTACAGGAACACGGGTTCCTTGTTTGCTGGCGCGGCCAGGACATGTGGGGTGGACAACAGTCTCTTGAGTTGCTGGAAAGCTTCGTCTGCCTGGTCGTTCTACTCGAAGCACGTGGTCTTCTTCATCAGTTGGTACAGGGGAGTGCCTTCTCTCCCAGCCGGCTGATGAAGCGGCTGATAGATGCCAGGCAACCCGTTAATCTCTGGACATCCCGCACACGGGTCGGCCATTCCATTCTCTCAATGGCCTTGATCTTCGTAGGGTTGCACTCGATGCCACGTTCGGATACCAGGAAGCCGAGGAGTTGGCCGGCTGGTACCCCGAAGACGCATTTCTCCGGGTTTAGCTTAATCCAAAAACGGCGCAGGTTCTCAAATGTCTCTTGGAGATCTTCCAAAAGGGTTCCTCTCTTCTGCGTCTTTACCACGATATCATCCACGAAAACGTGGGCGTTTCTGCCAAGCTGCTTGAGGAGACACTTCTGCATGCAACGATGAAAGGTGGCGCCGGCATTTCTCAAGCCGAACGTCATGGTCAGGTAGCAGAAGGCCCCAAATGGCATGAGGAAGGCGGTTTTCAGGCGGTCAGCCAGATCAAGCTTGATTTGGTGGTACCCAGGATAAGCATCAAGGAAAGACAGCAGCTCCCATCCGGCTGTGGAGTCGATCACTTGATATATTCGCGGCAGAGCAAACGGATCTTTAGGGCAAGCTTTGTTGAGGCTGGTGTAATCAATGCACATGCGCCATTTGTTGTTCTTCTTCAGCACTAGGACTGGATTCGCAAGACACTCGGGGTAAAAGACTTCCATGATGAAGCCGGCTGCTAGCAGGCGGGCAACTTCTTCCCCAACGACTCTTCTTTTCTCTTCTGACAGGCGGCGTAGCGGCTGTCTGACAGGCTTTGCATCTTCTCTTACGTGGAGTTTGTGCTCGGCGAAATCTGTCGGGACATCCGGCATGTCTTTGCGGGACCATGCAAAGATGTCTCGATTCTCACGGAGGAAATCGACGAGCTCGCTTTCCTATTTACATTCTAGGTTTGACCCTATGACAGCAAATCGCTCCGGGCGGGATGGGTCCAAGGCAATCTTCTTCGTCTCCTTGGCTGGCTGGAACGAGCCTTGCGGCTTTGCCTCCCTAGGATCAGCTGGTATGGCTGGCTGCTCGCCAGCCATTGCCACCAGCCGCTCCAGGCCGCGCTTTTCCTCAGCTATGACAAGGGACTCTGCCAGGCGGCAGCTGGCTGTTGCGCATGCGATGGACTTCTCGTAGTCCCCGGCTATGGTGATTATTCCTTTGGGGCTTGGCATCTTCATCTTGAGGTAGGCATAATGGGGGACTGCCATGAACTTTGCAAGAGCTGGCCGGCCCAAGATCATGTGATAGGGACTTTCCAGGTTCACCACTTCAAACCAGACCGGCTCCCTCCGGAAATGCATCTTGTCACCAAACAGGACATCGACCCTGGCCTTGCCGATTGGTGGGCAAGAGAGGCCTGGAACAATGCCATGGAACACGGTCCTGGTAGGCTGAAGCTGCCTTTCTTTGATGCCCAACTTCTCCATGGTGTCACGGTACATGATGTTGATGCTGCTACCGCCGTCCACCAGCACCCGGGAGAAACGACAGGCCCGCCTGTCAGTGGAGAGAGTGGCATCCAGGACCAAGGCATAGGGCCCTGGCGACGACATGACAGCCGAGTGATCCTCTCGGCTCCAGCTGACAGGCCTCTCAGACCAATGCATGAATTCTGAGTCCTTGACGGCAACAGTGTTGACTTCTCTGCGCTGTTGGCGCCGGCTGTGTCTATCATCCGTCTGGCTGGTGAAGACAACATAGGCTCCGTTTTCTTCTGGGAACTCGTCCTGGACCTGGCCGTCAGGACGAGCAGCCGGCGGATTAGGAGGCGGGGCCGGCTGCCCAGCAGGCGGCGGTGGCAGAGCTTCTCCCCTCACAATTCTTGTGATCCAATGACACTTTCGCGTTGTGTGGTTGGAAGGCTTCGTGCCACTGTGGAACTTGTAGGGGGCGTCCATAGCTTGGCCAAAGGAGAAAGCCGGCTGCCAGACTGGTTTGCCGCCCTTCTGGCGCTTGGGTCTTGCTTGAGCTTCTGGCTGCTGCCCGTCGACTGCTGCCACCAGCCGGCTGTTGGCAGCCGGCGCGTGGGTCTTGCGTTTCTGGTCGCTTGTCTGCTGGCGCCGGCTGGACTCTCCCGCCGGCGTCTTGGAAGTTGGAGGAGTCATCTTGCCAGAAGCATCCACTTGTAGCTCGGTCTTCATGGAGGAGTTAGCGGTGGCGTACTTGTCTGCTATGCTCAGCAGTTCATCCAACCTGGCCGGCTCGTCACAAAGGAGCCTGTGCTTAGTAAGGTGCCTTCTCGGCACTCGGCCGTGAAATACTCGATGGCTTGTACCTCATGCACTCCTTCACAAGAGTTTCGCAGCTCTGCCCAGCGCGTCAGGTAATCGCGGGCCGACTCGTCTGGGCCTTGGACGCACAGGGAGAGCTGACGCGGCTTGGGAGGATGCTTGTAGGTGCTGGTGAAGTTGCAAGTGAAGGCGTAGGTGAAGTCCAGCCAGCCGTTGATTCTATTGGGTTTGAGGCTGTTCAGCCAGGTCTGGGCCGTGCCCTGGAGCATAAGGGGCACGTACTTCACCGCAACGCATCAGTTGCCTGCAGCTATGCTGACGGCTGTGGAGTAGTCCACCAGCCAGTCTTCTGGTTTCACTGATCCGTTGTACTTGGGGGTATCTCTGGGGAGCGAGAAGCCCTTGGGAAAAGGCTCATTGCGGATGCGAGGGCCGAAGCAAGCCGGACCGAGGTCATCTTCTTCTTCGACCGCCTGGGACCGAGCCAGTCGGTCCAGGCGGTGGCGGGCGTCGTTCTCCCCAACCCCCTCGCGGCAGCCTAAACAGCCCGCCAGAGAGGGGTGGTCAACAGGCGGAGGAGACACGCGCCTCTCTCGCCTGGGAGGAGGCGGATGTTCCCCTTGCCGTTCTACGGCCCTCGGGCGGCCGTCTTCGTCGCGCTCGATGGTGATGTGAGTCTGCTGGCTGCGGCTGGCAGCCGGCTCTGAGTCTCGCCGGTTGGTGGCGCCGACTGTTGGAGAGCGAGACGTGGCTCCTTGCTCCCGCCGAAAAGGGCGGTTGTCTGCGCGCGCGCCGGCCTCTGATACCCGGCGACGGGCCTCCTGCTGCGTGGCAGCAGCGTCGAGGAGCTGGCGGGTGCGCTGAGTCATGCAATGAAGCTCGTCTCCCTCCAAGTGGCCCATCTCATCGACTGCCGCCTGGGCGGCCCTTAGGTTCTCCGACGGGGTGAGGTACACAGGCCGCGGGGCCCCCAGCATGTCTGCTAGCAGTCCGCCGCGATTGCGGAAGGTGCCGGCTCGGCTAGGCTCGCCAGCAGCCGGCGTGCCACAAATGGCACAATCCATCTCGCAACAGTAAGCTTCGGTGGGGCGTCGGGAGGCAGCCAGTTTGTTGGCGCTATCAAGGAGCGAAACGCGGAGCGCCTCTAACGCCTCGCCGTCTGCCCCCGCCGTGACAGGAGCGGCGAGGTGCTGTAGAGCGGCCTCGAGCGGGTCTTGGCCCACCCCGCCGGCTAATGGTTCGCCGTGGTCGGTGACGAGCACCTCCGTGACGGTGTTGATGGTGCTGCCGGTCCGGAGAGCGGGGAGGGGGTCGTTGATGATCACCACATGCTCGAGGAAGGAGTCGACGGGCTCCACGCCGAGGTCGACGATCATGTCTACGGGTGGGTTAGAAGAGCCTACTGACTCCACCTCAGAGGCGCGCTCGTCAATGATGTGGAGCTTGTCGAGGAGCTCGACGAGGCAGCTCTTCGGCGCCACTGGCTCGGCCGCCGGAGAGGGCTCGTCGTGGATGCGGACGCCGCCGAGAAGGTCGGCGAGCCCGCTCATGGCGCATGCGGCCTCAGCACCGCGAAGCATCCCGGTTTCCACGCCAGTAGGCGTGCCGGGCTCGCTACTCTCGCCAGGAAGGAACAAAGTTCCCGTCCAGAACATTCTCCGGACGACGGTGCACCTAGCCCCACGGCGGGCGCCAAAATGTCGGGGTTTTGGAGCGACATATGCCAATGGATGGCTTATCATGCATGGGGTCAAAAGAACGTCGCCGGGCTCGGGAAGCGGGATGAGGCAAAACTTAGGACGCCTACGGGTCTTACCCAGGTTCGGGGCTCTCCGAGGAGATAACACCCCTAGTCCTACTCTGCGGGGGCTCCGCGTCATGACTGAAATCACTACGGCATCTACAAGGTTGCTCCTCGAGCTGTATGGTTCAGAGGAGGAAGACGAGCAGGGCTAGCTCTCTTCCCCGCTCTAGGAATCGGGGGTGATCGCTAGGGTTCCTCTCTTCCCCTCTCTATCTTCTTCCTCGGGTTCAATCTCGCCACCTTCTAACCCCTCCTCATGGAGGACCCTGGGGATAGGCCTACCCCCCAGGGGTACAATGGTAATCTCGATGGTGTGGCTCCCAACCGTTAGTGTCTTCCGGCGCCGGCCTTACCGCCTGCCTGATGGGGCCCGCCGCCTGCGGGCCCACGTGATTGTTTTTTTACTGTAGACGCGTCTCTGCTGACGACAGCCTCGTCAGGAGGGAAGTGGCTACAGTGCCGCCGTGTCCTGCCGTACACTGCCGCCACGCCCTGTCTTGTCATCTTGATGAGGTTCAGACATCCAGGGTGAGATTTGCTGCCTGCTACCAGGCGGCTGTCTCCCCTGGCCGTCTGCTAGGGGCGGCTTGTTTATGAGCTACTCGCTGGCCAATGGGGCCAGCCGCCTGCTGGCCCTGCCGTCTGTGAGTAGTGGGATCGTGGCCTCCTCTGACCGATGCTCGGTCATGAGCAGCGTGGCTACAGTGACCCGCCGCTTAGGAGATATTCATAAGGTACACGTTCACTGTAGCCACACCCTTATAGATTCTCTAGGGACATGTTCATCTGTAGCCACGTCTCTGCTGCGTGGGGGTCCCCCAGCACGCGTCCCGAGGGAGGAATGTGGGACCATCTGCTAGCTGATGGTGTTGATGCCGCAGCCTGTTGGGTCCTTGCCGCTTGCTGGCAGCCGGCTCCTAGGGCAGGCTACCCTAGGAGGCGACCCGATGAGTAGACGGCCGGGGTGGAGCAGGCAGCTATAATTTGTCTTGAAATACCAAGGGTGGTCGCCGAGGGTACCCATGGTCAATATCTCCGACACAGAATGAAACCAAAACATGATCCTTCATACATCAGCTCACTAAGAGAAGCAGTTCATGAACACAGAAAACTAATGACACCCCGACAAAACAGGTGAAAGTCTAGGAAAACACCACAAGCGATCTCACATGAACAACAAGCCTAGTGATCAATCTAACATCATACTAAGCGCATATCTCTATCCTACAATATGCGAATGACACTATTATCTACATGGAGCATGAACTTGCTAAGGCGAGGAATATGAAAGTAGTGTTATGCCTATTTGAACAATTGTCTCAAAGATCAACTTCCACAAGAGTGAATTGTTCTGCTTTGATAGGGCCAAAGATGACCAGGACAACTACAAACAACTGTTCAGTTGTGAACTGGGGTCATTACCATTCAGCTATCTAGGCATTCCAATCCATCAAGGAAATTAACTAATAAGGAATGGAAATATATCGAGGATCGATTTAAGAAGAAACTAAGCTGCTAGAAGGATAAGCTTATGTCTTATGGAGGACGGCTAGTATTGATAAATTCGGTAGTTACGAGTATGCCAATGTTCCTTCTATCGTTTTTTGAGGTGCCTAAAGGGGTACGCAAGAGACAAGACTTCTATCGATCTCGTATTTCTGGCAGTCAGATGACGTTAAGACAAAGTATCACCTGGCAAGATGGGATATTATTTGTCAACGAAAAGACCAGGGGTCTTGGGATCAAGAACCTCGAGATTAAAAAAATGCATGTTGAACAAATGGCTAAATACGTTATCACAGGATTTCGAGGGTATGTGGGTACAAATACTAAGAAATAGATACATGCACTCTAAAACTCTTGTTACTGTAAGACCTAATGATTCACCATTTTGGAAGGGACTCAAGAGAGTGAAAGAAACCTTTTTCCATAGGGTGAAATTCATTGTTGGGGATGAAACAACAAGGTTTTGGGAGGATACATGGTTAGGCGACACGCCGCTAGCTCTCCAATATCCTTCCCTATATCATATTGCTCAACGTAAGGAAGATTACGTTGGAACAATTTTGCAGACGGTACCTTTGAATATCTAGTTCAGGAGGGCTCTAGTAGAGGAACGATGGAATTCCTGATTACACTTAGAGCGTGTTTGGTTTGTGACCTCGTTTCTGCACCAGGCAAAAATAGATGCCTGGCCTGCGCCTGAATAGTGGACGATTTTTGCCTGACCAGGCTGCTTGAGCTAGAAGACGTTTGGTTTCCTTCCTGGGCGTGAAAGATTATTAAACTAGTACTATACTGCGTCAGAGTTCTATAATTGCTCCGGCCCTTTGTTTGTATTCGCCAGGCACTTTGATTTTTGTGTCCAGGCTTCCCTTCCCGGACGCTAATTGTGTGCCTGCATGTTGGCTAGGCTAATCATCCTTTTACATCCATCCAGGCCAGGCTAGCAAAGAAAATATCAGGCCAGCAACCAAACAAGGTCCAGGCAGCCTTCACGGACTCCTCCAGGCCAGGAATCTTTGTGCAAGGACAGCAACCAAACACACTCTTAGTAAGGAGGTTGATGGATGTTCAACTCTCAGATCAGAGAGATACATTGAACTGGAAGCTAACGGGTAATGGCGTGTTTACGGTGAAATCGATGTACTTAGATCTCATTAATTCCGGATCAATCCCAAGGTCGTTACACATTTGGAAAGTTAAGGTTCCCTTGCGAATTAAATTTTTTATGTGGTTTGTACACTATCAAGTGATCCTTACCAAAGATAACTTATTAAAGCAGCGATGGGTAGGCAGTTCACGATGTTGCTTTTGTGTTCACGTTGAAACAATCCAACACGTATTTCTTGATTGCCCTCTCATAAAGTTACTTTGGCGGCCTATTCATATAGCCTTTAATATTCTCCCTCCAGTTAGCATTGACGCATTGTTTGGGACATGGCTGAATGGATTGACTCCTCATATTGTGTCAAATATTTGGATTGGAATATGCGCACTTCTTTGGGCTATATGGAACTGCAAGAAAGATATGATTTTTAACAGAATTTATATGATTAACTTCTTGCATGTTATCTTTAGGACTACGGCATGGATCCGTACGTGGTCGTTACTCACTCCTACGGGCTCCAGTGAGCAGCTGGCTACGGGGTGCAACCGGTGGGAGATGCTAGCACGAGCTATATTCAACCAGTTTGGATGGCGGTCGCATAACAGGATAGGCCCTTCATGCCCTTTCGTCCAGCTGGTTGTGGCTTTGAGTTGCCTATTTCTTTATTTTGCTCCTTTTGTGAGCTGTACTTTGCAGACCAGACTATTTGTTTCTATTGAACTTGTTCTAATAAAGTGGCCTCATGCATCTTTCCGATGCAGAGGCCAGGGGATCACCTCCTTTTCAAAAAAGCGCATATCGGATCCAGGTCCAGCGATGGCTTGTAAGTCTGAAATGGAGGAGTTGTGGTCTTTAGAAATTGTATGATGGATGGATATTGTGGTGTTGTCTTGTATTGATCTGACCCTGATATGGGTTATATATAGAATACACGAGGGGGTAGAGACTTGGAGTACAAGATAAGTAATACATGGTTTAAACCTAGTCGATCTACTCCTTATCTCTATCTTTAAATCCAAACTATATTCTAACATCCCCCCTCAGTCGTAGCGGGAGTGAAACGGACGATTGCGACTGGATTTGAAGTATCGTGCTTGCGTCATCTTCTCCGCTTCACCGTCATCACCTGCATCTCTCATGGGTCGACACCCGGGGCGGCGACCGCGTCCCCTTCCGGTTCCTTCCTTGTCTCTCCTCTATTCCCTCCTGCAGTCACAGCGGGAGAGGCGTGGAGGCTAGTGACGACTCGGACGCTGTTTACTGGAGTTGTTGCCGATGAGTTGTTGTAGACGTAGCCCTGTATGTCGATGTCGAGGTAACCAATCATGGTGATGTAGCCGTGATCGCTGTAGTCGTGGTCGATGGTGTAGTCGTCGTGGATGATGAAGCCGCACAAAGCCGGAGGCGCAAAATAATGCGTTGTGTCGGAGCTGCAGACGTGGACAATGCACCTTGCTAATGTCAGAGTGTGCCAACGGCGATGAGTCCACCGGTTTTGCCAAGACCGGAGGAAACCCATCGAGCACACATAGGTTTTGCCAGAACCATGTGGCCATGTAGGGTCATCACTGTAGTGATGCCGTGTCGATGCAGTCATGCCGTCATGAATGACGCGGTCGATGCCCTCGTCGTGACGTGGTCATTGCCGTCGTCGAGGTCACGTCTTGCAGAAAAGTCTGTCAGAGGACGCTAGGTGTCCATCTTCTGGACGAGGCGGCGGCGGTGTGTTGACGAAGATGTTGGTGAAGACCATGTTGATGAAGACCTTGGCGATGAAGTGTCGGCAATGACGTTGCAGTGACGTGTCAACGATGATGTCGCTTGAAGGTGTTCCTCGCAGCAATGATGTGTCGATGACATGTCGCGTCGGAGAAGTCGATGAAGACTTGCATCTCTCTCCACACCGGCCTGGCATGTGGATGGTGCATGTCGTTGTTGCTTTGCTGGATGTGGTGGCGTGGGGTTGATCCAGGTTGCTTGGAGTAAACATTGTACTCGACTCGAAGAAGAATACATGTGCTGCAGATGTAGGTTGTTCGGTCGGTGAAGACTTGCTTGGTGCCTGGGCCCTCGCGTATAGAAGATCTGGAGGCGGTGGCCTCGGCTCCTCTTGGTTCGGTGTGGACGAGTTCGGCCGGTGCATCGCGTAGTCACGTACGTGTAGAGGCCGGCTGACGCGGGTCATATTCATGTAGATGGAAAACTGATTGGAGCTACACCGTGGAGTCTGTGACGGGGCTGATGTACCTGCATAGAGACTCGAACGTATTTGTTCACTTATGTGGGGACCCCGACTCATAAATCGAGATCACCGTATGCACGTGTACAGTGATCCCAGAGATCAATGCTCACTGAACACACAGAAGCTGAATAACAAGAGTCTTACATCCATACATACTGTCTTACACCAATTATGACCATTATGGTCAAGTCTTACATAGATAAAGCCTCATGGGATGAACATCAAATAAACTTGAGTAGCGGAAGTCCTCGTAGATAAGTAGAACCCATGCCATCTACCTTAACCCTATAGGCATTCTGACTGGGAAAACATCCTAGTTCGCATGTTCGTCTCCAAAGAACTCTTCTTCAAATTCCTGCTCTTCCATGCCTGGCCAATTAAATAACCAGTGGCAAGACAATGTGTACTTTGAATGCACTCGCAAGTAACCCAAGAGTGATAACAGAATAATTATGCAAGGCTCTACTGCTAAATTGGCAGTTTTGCGGAAAACTAGTTTTCTCATGCAAGTATGATCAACATTTATCAAGTATATGAATGCGTCTTCAACGAGTATAGGAGGTTACATACATCAACATTGAGAAAGAGTTATGAACAACTCATGCTCAACCTCCTCGGGACTTCCTCACGAATCACATCAGCGGAGGTACCCAAACCGTGTTGTTTTCCAGAAACATATGGACATAGTCTAAGCAGAACCACTCAACTGTCCTTGACCGTGGACACGACTATTCGAAAGTTTTACACTCTGCAGAGGTTGCGCACTTTAGCCATAAGATCCGGGAAGCTTTCGTTTCATCCATGATCCCGCAGTACCTCAAGTGCTCGGGGGAAGCACCCGATCATTACCTTTCCCTAGACGACACTAACATAGGGTCCACTTGTTGGTGCACGGTCCTCATGTATAAACAAAAGATCGTGGGACTCCGCCCTTTCCACATTATCACACATACACGAAGGGACCGACGGTATGTTCGGTGCCCTGTAAAAACAGTCATGACCGCCTGTTCGAGCACGACCCCGTCCCGAGAGTGACCTAAAGTCACCCCTAGCACTAGTAATGTGGGTATCATGCTAGTATTGGCCTAAGTAATCAATAATGCCCCGTCCAAAAAAGGGGTAGAGTGGTTACACATGTTTGGTTGGGACGGTAGAAAAATCTTAAATCTAATCCGTCTATGTAAAAAACACTTTCATCAAGCCTCGGTACACTACTTCTCCACCAAGTAGTGCCCTAGTTCCTCATCATCTCCCAGTGGCATTAGTGGCACCCACTGGGTTATTTGCAAGTATGTCAAACCACACTTGTTTCTTTCAATGCATAACCCTGATCCATTTTGCGTAGCCAAGTACTATACCATATTTCTACAACCCACCAACACAACTCTAAACCAAATAGAGTCATGTACAATGCAAGTATCAACGGGGTATGCAACGGAGGCAAACCTAGCAAGGTTGCCACTCAAGATATATCATGCACTCGATGAAACATTGAAAATGCTTTCATGATATAAAAGGGTTCAACATGGTCAAAGGGCCGCTTGCCTGTCTTAACCAAGTCCTTGGGGTGTTCAAATCTTCTGGTCCTTCTCCAAGTACTCCGTCTACTTCGTCAACTAACGTCGAAAACAATCACAATAAGCAACACAACAAGGCAAAAATAAAAGTGCTCTAAAAATATGAGTTGGACTTTTCTAGGATACCTTTGGTCATATGAGGAACGACCAAAGTGGTTTCATTGGGATTTGATCAATGGATATCTCTGAACATTTCAATGATGGAATCAAGGGATTTGTGGATTTGCAAAAAGTGTACACAAGAATTATTTTGAAAATTGAGCAAAGGCACCTATTTAACAAGGAATAATTTTAGAAGCATCTAGGAGTTGGTTTCACTGGATTTGGAGTTCAAATGAATCCCCTAGGGATTTGGAAAGTTGGCTATACATGGATAAATAGACCAATATTTGATGTGGTACATAAAGCATTGGAAAAAATGTTTAAAACCTAAATTAGGAACATATAAGTACCTAGGAATATGAATCATTGCATTTGGATCAATTTTGAGCTCTATGTGATTTTCTTAAGTTTAACACAGAAATAGAAAATAGGGTTTTATTGAATTTGGGTGGAGAAAAGTATTCTGGAAAAATATGCATGTTGCACCAACAGGTAGAGCATGATTTAAGGAATCACTAGAATTTTGAATCATCAAATTCGGAGTTCATTTGCATTATTAAGGGATTTTACAAGCTATCTAGGAAAAAAAGAAACAAAAGAAATAGAGAAGGGCTTTACCCTTAAGAGGCGCACAGGGCGGGAGATAGCAATTGTCCGGCCCAGCTGCACGGTCGTGCGCGTGACCGTGGTGACGTCGAAGGCATACTCTACGGTGTACGCTTTCACCACAAGGACACGTAAAAGCGAGCGGCGGCCTACACTTATGCCAGCTGGGCGTGGCGCCTGAGTGGCTGACGGGCGGGTCCCATGGGCAGGTCGCCTGCCCTACCCCACGTCGTCTTCAACCCCACGACGCCGGGCAGAGAGCTCCGGCCCAGCTCGCCGTCGGTGCTTCTCCGCCCATACTCGCTGGCTGGCGGTGGGAAATGGATCTGCGGGCTCGGCCGCGCCCGTCGGATGGGTTGGGGAGAGGTAGGGCCTCCTCCCGGCGCCTGCAAAGGCCAATGGCATGGCACTCTGCTGCCACCCGCGCCGGCGACTCCGGCCGCCCCCAATGATGTCATGCACACCGGACGACTCAGTGCAATGCGATGCGTCCTCCCATGTGTTCTACAAAAGCGGTGGGGCTCTCCTGCAAGCGATGCTTCAAGTGTGGTGGATGGTAGCATCGGGCACGACGGGGGTGCACGTCTCAGCCGCAGAGAAGGGGCTATAGGGTGCTCGAGAGGTTCATGGAAGCTAGGGGAGTGCCGTGGACTAGTTGAGTGGAGGAAGGGAGGCCGGGGTGGCTCGAATTTGAGCGATGATCGTCGATGGGGCTCCGGCCATGGAGGTGCGCCGAGGGCTCGAGGGGGAGAGGGGACCTGTCTAGGGGGTGCACGGGAGAGAGATGGATCGGCAGAGACCAGAGAGAGCGCGCGGG
>LR738714.1:398119634-398130420 GCA_902687465.1 Secale cereale | reverse complement strand
CTATATAGAGGAGCACCAGTGCATAGTGGGTAGTGTCCACGGACGCGCTCGGTGAGCTCGGCGGAGGGAGAAGGAGGGCAAGGGAGGAAAGAGCAGATAGCGTGCCCTATCCCGGACATCAAGGCAACCTCGGGAGACATCATCCCAATGCCCAAGGTTGTCTCACTCCCTTGGAATGGGTGAGCTACAGTGCGGGTGAGCACTGTAGCTTGCACCAGAGCGCGAACTCTGCATGACATGGCATAAACAAAGTGCCCTGGGCGTGTCCTCTTGTGTCTAGGAGTTTAGGGTTGTGTAAATAATGGGAAGGGGCATTAGATGCTCTGGGAACACACTAGAAAAGAGGTGGAGTGGAGATAGAGGTGAATAGTGGTTGTCCAGAGAGAGGAAGTGATGCTTTCACCCCCTCAATAATGGAGTTGTGGGTTTGAAATTGTTTCTGGAGGTAGAAGGGGACTAGGAATAGCTGTTGTAAAAATTTGAGCCCATGGGGAAGAGTGGAAGAGGTCAAAGTGGTGTTTTTAGAAAAATGGCAGAAGGTGTTTGTTGCTGGTTTGGGAAAGCAAATGTTTTCCAATTTACATGAGAATTAACATGATCAAATGGCATATAGAATTGAGACTCTCCACCAATTTCGAGCTCATTTGAGGAAAGTTGCCAAAGTAACTTTGGCAAACCCTAGAAATCAACAAAACTGGCTTCTCCAAGATTTATTCATGCAAATCATTTATCCTTGATGCACCACTTGGTGTAGTGTCATCATTTGGGGTTTTGAGCATGTCCACAAATTTTGAGGTCACAAGTAGAAAGTTGGCCATGTAGAGTTGTTCAAATCTGGGTCTGGTCAGAAATAGTTTTGGGGCACTTTGATCAAGATATCCTTCTCTCCAACTTGTTCTATTAGGTCTAGATGCATAATTGGACCATTTTAGTATGTGCACCAAGTTTGAGAGTTTTTGGACAAGCTTGACAATGTAAAGTTGCTCAAACATCAAAATGGACAGAAATGGTTTTGAGGGGGTTTGATGATGTTTTATTGATCTTCAAGGCATGTGGCTTGGCAAGATCATCAAATATGTCATATGTGACATGCTAGAATTTTATTGGAATTTTTTGGGAATATTTCCTTTGTAAATATTTCAAAAGCTTGAAATATCCAAAAAGTGTTTTTGAGGGATTTTTTTCAATATTTTGAACATGACCATGTTTTGAAACTCTTATATATGGACAATATATGTCCTATGAGTTTCCCTAAATTTTCTAAAATATTTTTGAAACATTTAAATAATTTTAACCTATTAAATACCATTTCTGGTCTAAAGAAAAAGCCTTTAAATAATATAGGAAAATAACTTTTAAAATTACATGTTTGTGTTTTACGGGAGTCCTATACCTAATAGGAGTGAAATAATTTTTGAAAGATTTTTCACACCCTTAATTAAGTACTTGTAGTTCAAGTCTCAATTCAGGGGTTTTTGGAAAACCTAATTTTAGAAAATACTTTTTGGCCAAAATACTTTTTGTAAGCAAATACTATTATGTCCTATACACATGGCATGATCAATTGGAAAAGGTTTTGGATCAAGGAGAAGTAGTATAGAAGTAGGAGGATTTTTTTTTGAGCACTTGCAAACAGCAAACAGAAAACTAAATCAAGCAAAGTAAAAAACACTCAAAAGTTTTTGTCACACCACATTTTAGCATGATTATCATCTTAAGTGTTGTGGCATGAAAATCAGGGTGTGACAGACCTACCCCCCTTTCAAGAATCTAATCCCTGAGATTCCCAGACTAGGCGTGGAATGGAATACAGAAACTTGGATCTGGGGTAGTCTTCACGTCGTCATACTGCTTATGCTTCTGAGTGGTGCTATATTGATTCTTGAAGTGCTTGATGGTGTGGTTTCGTGCATGAAGTTCTGCTTGATCCTGATTGCTAATGGGTCTTTCACGTAGGTCATAATGAGCTGGAGGTCGATGGCTTGGTGATCGATGTCCTCGCAAAGATCTGGCTAGTTAGGAAGTTGGAACCGTTTCCCGAGTGGTGTTGTGTGGAAAATCATTGTGCACAATGGGTGACTCAGGTGGTAACTCTAGCTCGTAGACATCTACTCTTCTTCTTATAGTGATCTTGGAGAGTGCCAATAAGTCTTGGTGCGACCTTTCCCTTTGACATGGGAATGCTTGGTTCCTTCGAGAGGAGTGGTTTGCAGATACACATGGTCTTCGACGAGGTAGTTCATTTCTTGACGAAGGTGGTTGGTATAGTTCCTCCTCCTTGACATGGCGGTCTTCAGACATTCCTTAACCAGCTGAATGGATCTTCTTTCGTCTTCGGGTAGGCAAGTAGGTCATCAATTTAATGAGGACACTACTAGGAAAAGGGCTATAGATGATATGGCCTCTAATGGTGCACCGACACATGGTGCGCCACTACTATATAGTAATGGCGCACCATGTGTCGGTGCACCATTAGAGTGGTAGACACTAATGGCGCACCACACACAGGGTGCGCCATTAGTAACAAATCTTTTTTTTCCAGAAATACTAATGGCGCACTATGGCACAGTGCGCCATTACTAGTTTAACTAGTAATGGCGCACCTCCAACTCAGTGCGCGAGTACTACTTTTTTGCAAAACTACTAATGGCGCACCTCAAGCTGGTGCGCCATTAGTAACCCTGGTTACTAATGGCACATTAGTGAGTGGTGCGCCATTAGTAAACTGGGACCAGCTAGGCATTTTGGACAGCCACACCTACACACTCACTTTCCCCACTTCAATATCTCCACCTCCTCCTCCAAGCTTGTGTCGGCTGCCTCCTCCTCCTCACCTTATTTGCACCATAGATTCATCAAAATTAAGTGGTTAAATTACCTTTTTTTGATAGGTAAGTAAGGGGGGAAAGCTATCTCTATGTTGTAGATCTACATTTTTTCTCCCTCGAGCTCCAACAACCGTGCACATGCACTTTTTATGGCCTAGCTAGATCTATGTATGTTTGTGGTGTTGCATATGTTTGTGGTGTTGCATATATATTTGTGTTTGCAGGTACCGGTATTTGAAATGCGATAGTTGCCAATATTTTGCTGAAATGTTGATTCATTTCCGTTTCGGCGAGAATTTTGGCACTATGCATTCTTTTTGATCCTATTTTTAGGGAAAGTCATGCCAAATTTTTTCTTGGTTCTAAAATATCGTTTTGCTCTACCCCGCAGGCGACCATGGTCCGCACGATGACCGAAGGCATCGTGAATAGGTTTTTGAGCTCCGCGAAGGCCGAGATGCTTCAAAAGAACGAAACGGAGATAAGATGTCCGTGTCGAAGATGCAAGCTGAAGAGCCTTATTGCGGACCCGGATTCCGGGCTGGTGCGGGACCACCTGCTCTTGCGTGGTTTCATGGTTGGCTATCGGTGGCAAGGTGATGAAGATGACTATGAAGTCGTCCATGGCCGGGGAAGAAATGAGGAAGGGCAGCAAGACAACCACCGCGGCGAGGGCGGGCGAGAAGACGAATAATCTCCAGGACATGATCACGACGGTGATGTTGTACACAGTCATCATGTAGAAGATGTCGGACATGATGATGAGGAAGATCAAGACGAAGGGCATGATCATGATCTAGATGAAGATGCCGGAGCAGACGACGATGGAGGCTGGGGGCAGGACCCTGATACGTCCAAAACGTATCTATAATTTCTGCTTGCTCCATGCCTCTTTTGTGTGATATTGCTATGATATTTATGCACTTTCATACACTTTTGATCATATTTGGACTAACCTATTAACTCAGTGCACCACAGTGCCAGTTCCTGTTTTCTGCTGTTTTTCTATTTCAGGTTTCCCCCATATTAAAAGTGCCCTAAAAATTCTGGGAAAAATACAGGAAAAATCAGCGTATCGGGAGCTTCCGAAAAAACCAAGGCAGGGCCAGAGGGGAGCCTAGGGGGGCCCAGGTGGCCACCCGGCGCGGCCCCACCCCTGGCCGCGTCGGGGGGCGCCTGGGGCCCCACCTCCGCCTCTGGTGCCCCCCTTTGGCATATATATTGCACGTGTCCCGAAACCCTCGAGGATGGAACCCTTTTTCGCGATCTCATCTCTGTTCCGCCGCCGCCGCGCTTCCAAGATCGGGAGCACCAGGAGAACTCTTCCCGGCACCCTGCCGGAGGGGAGAACCACCACCGGGAGCTTCTCCACCACCATGGACGCTTCCCGGATGAGTTGTGAGTAGTCCCCCTTGGACCATGGGTCCATGACCAGTAGCTATGTGATGTTCTCCTCCCCTCTTTGTTCTTCATCAATTAGACCTCGTGAGCTGCCCTACATGATCGAGGCACATATGTAATCTATATGCTGTTGCTATGCTGAGTTTGCTGGGATCCGATGGATTATGACATTATGTTCAGATTGTGTGTGAGTAATATATTTGATTCACCTCTTTTATATTTATGTTCTTGAGTAATTCTTGCATGTTCTCCGTTGCTATTTATTGCTTTGGCCGAGTAGTAGGTAGTAACTCCAAGAGGGAACGTTATGCTTGATTGTGGGTTCATGCCCCTCGATGACTAGCTTGAGTGACAGAAACATGAGTCTAGGGGATGTGCTGTTGCAACAAGGGGGAAAACAACGGTGCTTGTACTTGCGGGTGCAAGGATTGTTTACTTTACGCAAAGTTCTTTTAATGCAGTTGTCTGTTGCTTTGAGTTTACACTTTGGGTGGGACTCGCAACTTAATACCAGCGAGATGTTCTGGATAGATATCTCAAGGTGGATGATTAGTAGTAGATGCAGATGGATTTCGGTCTACTTGCCTTGGCGTACCGCCCATGCTTTTGAGCCTCTACCTTTCTTTACATCATAGTTAGCATTGGTTTGCGCACATAATCCTGTCAATTGCCCAGCTGTAATTTGTTTACCTCGCTTAGCTGTTTTATCGTCTTTTGGGAGAGAGACATCACTAGTGAACATCATGGGACCCCGGTCCATATTACCATCACTGATCACACCCGCTATTTACTTCATGTTCTTATTTCCTAGTTGTAGTCATACCTATCACTATTATCTCTTGCGTTTGATCCTTTGTAAACGACAAGGCCGGAGGGATTGACAACCTCTCTGTACTCGTTGGGAGCAAAGTTATTTGTATCTGTGTGCAGGTCCTGTCAAGCAAAAGTTTCTGGCGCTATTGACACCTTCTTGTCGACCCTCGGAGTCTCACGGGATTCGATCCTTGGTATCTTTGCCAAGGGAAATTTTCCGCTACGCTACATCTCAAACCTTCCACTTGGGGTAACCAACGAGGGGCGAGAAGCCATCAAGCAAGTTTCTGGCGCCGTTGCCAGGGACTCCACTCTTCAAGATAGGGGAGTTGCACGCTATCTTTTATCTTTGCTTTTTAGTCTTGTTAGTTTACCTTTCAGTTTTTGCTTTAGTGTCGTTTATCAAAAATCCCAAAAATAGTTATCTTGCTTGCTGCTATGGGTTCCACCGAGAACACCAAGTTGTGTGACTTCACCAGTCATAACAACAATGACTTTATCTGCACGCCTATTACTACACCTACCACTTCAGCACCTTCTTATGAAATTAAACCTGCTTTACTGAACCTAGTTATGAAAGATCAATTCTCCGGTGCTGGAGATGATGCTGCTTTGCATTTAAATAATTTTGTTGAACTCTGTGATATGCAAAAGTACCAAGAAATAGATGGTGATATTGTTAAGCTTAAGCTTTTTCCTTTCTCCTTGAGAGGAGGAGCTAAAATCTGGTTTCAATCCTTGCCTAGGAATAGCATAGATTCTTGGGACAAGTGCAAGGATGCCTTTATTGGGAAGTACTATGCCCCTGCTAAAATTATCCAACTAAGGAGTAACATAATGAATTTTAAACAATTGGATAATGAACACGTTGCCCAAGCTTGGGAACGCATGAAATCTCTTGACAAGAACTGCCCTACTCATGGTTTGACTACTTGGATGGTTACCCAAACTTTTTATGCAGGCTTGAACTTTACCTCGCGGAACTTGTTAGATTCGGCCGCGGGAGGAACCTTTATGTCAACTACACTTGGTGCTTCCACGAAACTTCTCGATGAGATGATGACCAATTATTCCCAATGGCACACCGAACGCGCTCCAACAGGTAGGAAGGTAAACTCTGTCGAGGAGATTTCCTCCCTAAATGAAAAAGTTGACTTGATCATGTCTCTACTTTCCAAGCAATCTCCTATTGATCCTCATGATGTTCCTTTAAATAGTTTGATTGCTCAAGATCAAGTAGATGTGAACTTTATCTCTAGAAACAATTTCAATAACAATGCTTATAGGAGTAATTTTGGTAGCAACCCTAGACCGTTCCCCTCTAATTCCTATGGGAACAACAATGCTTATCCTAACACCAAGAACTCCACTTCTGAACTAGAGATTATGCTTAAAAACTTCATCACTACCCAAAAAGCCTTCAATAAGAGTGTAGAAGAAAAACTAAACAAACTAGATAATCTCTCTTTGAAGGTAGACAATTTAGCCCATGAGGTAGAATTGCTTAAAATTAGAACTTCCCCTCTTGAGGAGAGGAAGACCACTCCTATGAATGCTATTCAAGTGCAAATTAATGAAAACATTAGGATGATGGCTAAACTTAAAGAGAGATGGGCTAGAGAAAAGGAGGAAGAAGATAGAATTAAGAGCCTTTCTACCCACCACACTGTTGCTACTATCCAAGTTGTTGAGGATATCCAAACTCTTAGCACCCAATGCACTCCTAGTCCCATTGGACCTATTAATGGTGATGCTATGACCTCAACCGTAGAAACTCCTATGACCATAGAAGCTACCAAACAAGTGAGCCTAAAGGACACCACTACCACTTTACTTGATAGTAGTGACCTTGATTTTGATAATTGCACCCTTTCTGAAGTTATTGATTTCCTTCACAAGATGTCTAGAGATCCCCACACTAGCACGCTTAATCTTGCCTTCACGGAGCATATCACTAATGCTCTCATCAAAGCTAGGGAGGAGAAGCTTAGGGTAGAAACCTCCATACCTAGAAAGCTAGAAGATGGTTGGGATCCTATGATTAAAATTAAGTTGAATAACTTCTCTTGCTATGCTTTATGTGATGTTGGAGCTAGTACCTCCGTTATGCCCAAAAGAATATATGATATGCTTAAATTGAAATATTTTGATCCTTGCTCTTTTGGTGTTCGTCTTGTTGATTCTTCCATAAAGAAACCTTTGGGGAGGATCGACGATGTTCTTATCATTGTCAATGACAATTATGTTCCCGTTGATTTTACTATTATGGATATTGAATGTGAACCTTCTTGTCCAATTATTTTGAGACGTCCTTTTCTTCGCACCGTTGGTGCTATCATTGACATGAAAGAGGGGAATATAAAATTCCAATTCCCTCTCAAGAAAGGAATGGAACACTTCCCTAGAAAGAATATTAAGTTACCTTTTGAGTCCGTTATACGGGCTAGCTATTCTTTTACTCTTGATAAAACTTGATCCTCTCTTTTTGCGTTATGCCTAGCTTAAAGGCATAAAAGAAAGCGCTTTTGGGAGGCAGCCCACAACGAATAAAATTATATTTTGCTTTTGTTGTGTCTTGATGTTTGTTACTACAGTAGCATCATCATTGTATCTTTTCTTTTCAGCTTTGTGCCAAGTTTAGCCTCCGATTGCAAGAAAATTCAAAAGTTGCGACATGCAGTCCAGAAAACCGATTCTGTCCTTGGACAGAAAAATTCGTATAAAATCACCAGATCATCTTTTTGATCTGAATTTTTTTGACAGCGTACTCTATACAATTGGCTTTCGGGCGTCTGTTCTGAGTTTTTTATTTGAGTTGCAGAAGTGCCCCGAAAAAATTATTTACTACCTGCTAGTCTGTTTTTCACAGATTCTGACCTGGTTTGCCTTTTCTTCGTTTTGCAAACCTTGAGCTTGTTTTTTCTTTGAAAAAACCTTTTGGCAATCTTGAGAAACAGTAGCTCTTCAAGATTATCTTTATTTCCAGCAGGGAAAAATTATTTTATTATGGGCACTAACCTCGCTAATCGGATTATGATGAGTTATGTATGAAGGGAGTTTTCAAGTGTGCGAGGGAAGATGATAAAAAGATTCAGGAGGGTCAAACGCTCAAGCTTGGGGATGCCCCCGTGCACCCCCAAGAAATATTCAAGAAGACTCAAGCGTCTAAGCTTGGGGATGCCCCCGTGCATCCCCTTCTCCATCAACAATTATCAGTTCGTCTTTCGTTCCACTATATTTTAATCACTTCATGTGTTATGTGCTATGCTTGGAGCGTCTTGCTTTTAGTTTCCTTTTTAGTTTTCTTTAGCTTTGCTTGCTGTTCATAACGAGTTAGAACCCAGCTTTCTTTGTGTGGGAGAGAAACACGCTCCACTTCAACCTAGAACACAACATAGGATTTTCCTGCTTATCTTTGCTGTGTGTGTTCTTTGTCTTTCCATAGCTACTATCATGTTTAGCTCTTAGTTTTCATGCTTTTCTTTTTAAAGAGCTTTTTCTTAGTTGGTTGCTGAACTCTCTTGAGTTTTGATGTTTATCTTGTTAAGAGAGTTTGCCTGTTGCACTGAGTTGTGTGTCTTAACTTAAAGTAGGTAACTGAGGTTGCTATTTAATTTTAGTAGTAACTTGCAATAGTTTTGAGGTATTGCCATGAGTAATGTTTGAACTTTTGGTGTCAAGAGCTTTAGCCTATTAGTGATAGATGTCGTATTTTGGGCAATCCGTGTTTATTTTCGAAAACCTACAAAATAGTTGAGAACTTTAGCTACTAAATGGATCACTAATCTTTGGAGGGATCGAATATCAGAGTACACTCACGTACCATGGGTCGACGATGCGCAAGGGTAACCAAACCCCCATACACACCTCCTCGGGGTACTTGTCTCTTTGTGAACCTCCTAATTAGATTGAGAGTTACCGATAATAAGTGCATGAGTTCTTCGGACTAATGTGAGTATTCGAAAGTTGACACTTCCACCTAACCATATTTTTCTAGCCTCTTCGGTACCGTGCATTGCCCTTTCTCACCTCGAGAGTTGGCGCATACTTCGCCGGTGCATCCAAATCCTTGGCACGATACGCTCTGTCATCATAAGCCTCATTATATCCTTCCTCAAAACAGCCACCATACCTACCTATCAAGGCATTTCCATAGCCTTTGCGAGATACATTGCCATGCAACATCCATCTTCTCATGACTTGATCTTCATGTCATACATGCTTTTTGCTTGATCGGTGAGCCGCATGCAAGTTGGGCCTTGCCCTAATCATTGCTACATGACGCGCTAGTATCATTGCATATCCTGCTACACTGGCAGAGGCATACATTTGCATACATCATGATAGTTTCATTTTCTTTATGTTGAGTACTTTTGTAAAGTGTGAAAGGTCTTCTATACCTCTTGTAATACATAGAGTGTTGCCCCTAAAGTGAGGAAAAGATCCCAAAGAGGACAAATCGAAATATCCCAAAGAGGACAAAATCAAAAGATCCCAAAGAGGACAAATGAAAGATAAATAGAAAGAGCCATTGAGGCCACAAAAAATAAAAAAAATAGAAAAAAAGAGAAAAAGAAATAAAAGAGAGAAGGGGGCACACTACTATTTCTTTTGAGAGATCCACACTCGTACTCCATCTTATACCTTGTACTCCATAGAGATTATCATTTATGCATATAGCTATGTGGGGAACTTTACACTATAGAACTTGGCTTGTATATTCCAATGATGAGCCTCCTCAAAAGAGCTCTAGGTCTTCTTGAGCAAGCAAGTTGGATGCACCCCCACTAGTTCCATTGGAGAGCTTACCTTAGCTCATATGTGCATCCGTTGCATGGCAATCCCTACTCCTCACATCATATCTATCATTTGGCTTTCTCTCGCCGATGATTGTCCTCATTGATGTGAGCCCTTCACACCTTTTTTGTCTTCCCCCTCTATCATTTTATTCTCTCTTTGCCATCCTAAGTGTTGACTTTCTTCCTTACGCTCATCCATTGCATGAGTGCTCAAAATATCGAAAGGGAGTGGATCATTTTGACTTGTACCTGGCTGACGGTCTGGGGATGAGTCAAGATAAGATTCCAAAGAAGACCAAGTGTGAAACTTTAGTAGATTAAGTTCTCAACAATACAAAAACTATGTTTTACTCTCTCATATATCCCTATCCCCTTTCTTGCACGCAAACACCATTTGGAGACGTTCGAGTCACGGACAGCGAGAGCTCTTGCACCTTTATGTTCTTATGTTACTTGTTACAATGCTAATATAGACTCTTGTTTGTTATGACTTGAATTGGATTACATGCCTTGATTGCTTTACTTAAAAGTTCTTATATGGTTGATAGCATGTCACCATAGAAATTATGCTTGTTATCATTTACCTACTCGAGGACGAGCAGGAATTAAGCTTGGGGATGTTGATACGTCCAAAACGTATCTATAATTTCTGCTTGCTCCATGCCTTTTTTGTGTGATATTGCTATGATATTTATGCACTTTCATACACTTTTGATCATATTTGGACTAACCTATTAACTCAGTGCACCACAGTGCCAGTTCCTGTTTTCTGCTGTTTTTCTATTTCAAGTTTCCCCCATATTAAAAGTGCCCTAAAAATTCCGGGAAAAATACAGGAAAAATCAGCATATCGGGAGCTTTCGGAAAAACCAAGGCAGGGCCAAAGGGGATCCTGGGGGGGGGGCCCAGGCTGCCAGCCGGCGCTGCCCCACCCCTGGCCGCGCC
>LR738714.1:398044196-398114243 GCA_902687465.1 Secale cereale | reverse complement strand
CATCACTCGGCAAGGAAGGAGGAAGAAGCCACCACCCCATCAAGGAAGGAGGAAGAGGCTGCCGGCGAGCTTCAGGCGTCGTCGACATCCAGTCCCGCAAGTTGTAGTTCACCTGTAAGCACGCACGATTCCCTTTGCGCCCTTCTTCTCTCTATCATTGAAGAGGCCGTTGGCGAGCTTCAGGCGTCGTCGATTCCCTTTATCAGCAAAAAATTGGGCATGCTTTTCTGAATTACTAGAAGTTAGTCAATGGCCTATTTTATTAGCAGATGCTACATGGAACTAAAACACACAGATCCAATCTAGGGCAGGTGCTAGATGCTAGATGCTAGATGCAGATGCTAGTTCTTTTGTTCTTTTGGTCAGCAAGAAGAGCTTTAGTGGAACCTGGATCCCTGCATCTTCTTAGTGGATTTTTTTTGCCATCCTTCTCTTCTCTGAGTGATGTTGTAGCAGGGGCACAACAAAGGCTGCACACCAATATTAATATCACAAAACATCTTGTTGATTAATCAACTAGGTGATCCACTCTGGTTTTGAATCTTGGCGGTCAATCACAATTGCTATGTTAGGAAGACTAAATGACACCTCCTCTATAAACTAATATAAGATCTTTTAGTGATATAAAAGATCTTATATTAGTTTACAGAGAGAGTACTAGCATGTCCTGCATACTAGCACAAGGAAGGCGTTAACACCAAATCTCTGTCAGTGAGTGGTTGATTTTTTTGGCTTGTTCCACGGCAAGCTAAAAGAACAAAGTAAGAATAGCTGCTTCTTGAAGAACATGATACGTAAGCTAAAGCACATGCTCATCTCACATGCATCATTAGCTGTCTCAATTGACATGCAACTTTTCCCTTGATAAGTGAGACTCAGCAAACTGTTACTATTTATGTTTTTGTTTTGGTATGGCACCCATTTTAATCATCTTTTTGCAGTTTTGTCATCTCATCTTTTAAATAGTTTAACTTGTTCTTCCCCTGATTAATCATTATTCTCTAGTTAGTTGTATAAAGTTGTAAAGTGTGGATGTGGTGTCATGGATGCAACCAACATCACAAATCTTATCTGGGTTCGCTGTCACGCATGATCTCATCCGGTGGCATCCTTAGTGTCAGCAGAAACATGTGTCAAGTTTGGAATTTGGCCTTATAATACAGTCAACAACATCACAAATCACACAAGAAAATAATGTTGGCCTTAACTGGCTTGGTTCACTAATATAGATCCTAGTTTGGAATTTCATTAGTTAAAAATCTTCTTAGATACTAAGTTGAAGGCCCAGTTTGCATTAGTTATCATTCACATCGCCATTTTGTGTACCTTGCAATCAAATGTGTGCAGGGGTACTAGAGTACTAGAAGCTGTCGTTTGATTACGTTTGGCACAACTTCAGTTTGATGCTTTGCATGCTCTTCTTCTCAAGGATGAGTTTGCTCTTGGTGCTGTTTCTTACTATATGTTTCTTTGCAGCCTCCTGTAGTTAGTCAGATACTACTCTATTTTATACTTGTATATTACTGCTTCTTAGTAATGCTCTTTACTCAAGATTCCTATTTCTCTATTGGACATGCCTGTACTAGGAGCTATACTATACGTTATTATATACTACTATTACTCCCTTCGTAAGCAAATATAAGAGCGTTTAACTAAAGTAGCGATTTAAACGCTCTTATATTAGTTTACAGAGGAGTACCTGTTTGTTCAACTATTTAACCTCAAACAAGCAACTCCTGTTCTTCTCTGTTGGTAGCTAGCATTAATAGTAGGAAGCATGTGGTAATCTAGTACCGCTTTTATTTTCTCTTATACAATGTTGGTGCTTGTCTTTATGAAGCTTCAGTACCAGACAATATATGCTTTTGCAAGCTATACACAACTATTTGAAATGATATGCTCAAGCCTATGCAAACTGGAATTTGAATAGTCTAAAGTGGAGTTGAAAGCTCGATGCACTCCATCCAGATTTTTGCTGGGTTTTGTCTCCGACCATCGTGTCGTGATGATTTTGCAGGTACCCCGAGAGGCCCTTGAGTTTGCTGGAATGTCGATTAACTTCCGTTCTGGCAAATTCGGGTAGTCCATATGTTCTATTTTTAGCAAAGGTCATGCTGAAATTTTCCGTGAATTTTAGCATGACTTTGCTAAAAATAGGACATATGGAGTACTTGTGACTAATGCATGGGCCGGGGTATCTTAGTACTTAATTAAGTAGGATCAACTGCCCCTTTATTCTTGCTGCATTAAACCATAGGCGGCAATAGAACCAAGTGATTAGGCCCAACTTAGAATTCTCCTTCCTAGCTTAGCTTTTAGGATACCTCGGTGTCGACAAACCATAAATTATAAAACCTTGGCTTTTAGGGTGCCTCGGTGTCGATAAAAACCTAAATGATGAAAGCTGAGGCTTTTAGGGTGCCTCTGCGTCGAAAAACCCTAAATGATAAAAGCATAAATTTTAGGATGCCTCGGTGTCGACAAACCCTAAATGATGAGACCATGATCTTGTTCCTTGACAATAACCAACTTTTTGACCAAACTTTTTTCCTATTTAGAGCGAAACATGGCCCACAACGATGAGGCCGGCGGTTCGGGCGGCAAGGCATTCTGGGAGCTGTCCCAGGAGATGGAGGAACAACCTCACTGCTATGAGGACGCCGCGAAAGACACCAATCCTGACACCACTGATGGTGCCGCCGAGGATGCCACCACTGATGGTGCCGTCGGGGATGACACCACTGATGGTGTCGCCGAGGATGCCACCACTGATGATGGTAGCGCACGCATAGATGGCAGCTAACCGAAGAGGCAACGGAAGGACCGGCGCTCGACCGTGCTCCGCACTGTCAAGGAGGAATTTACTGAAGTGGACTCCGACGGGAATCCAACGGCGCCCAAACAAATAGTCAAGGGGTACTCGGTTCAGCTCGGGTGTATTCTTCGGAGCATCGTCTCGATCAACACCGAGAACCTAAGGCATTAGGACCGAGGGAATTTGCGCAACCTCCTCTTCACGAAGCTGCATGAACGATACAAGTTCCCCGCTGAATTTGAAAACACACGCCTCATAGGGAATAAAGTGAACAATGTCGCCCTCACGAGGATGAGCACGGCCCTGTCTACTTGGAGAAGCTCGGTGAAGAGAATGATTGACAAAGGTTTTAGTTATGAGAAGATCAAGGAGAAAAATCCTTCGATCACCGAAGATGACTACAAGGAGTTGAAGATCAAGTGCGAGAGCAGCGCAACCTCCGAATCAAGTCAGTGGGGGAAAGAAATGCGGCAGTTGAACTTAGGGGAACACACACTGGGTCCCAGCGGTTACAGAGTGGCGGAGCCTATATGGGACAAGGAGGACGCGGAGCGTGCCGAGCAAGGCCTACCGCCCCTCTTCGATAAATAAGTGACAAACAGACCAGGAACTTTGTCAGGGCCCGGTACAAGGAGGACCCGGTAACAAAAGAGCTCACCACGGATCTGAAGACCAGGGCCCTTGAGGTTGTTCTGGTAAGGAATACACCCCCGCGTAATTAGCTCCATATGGTTGCATTCTAATTAATGAAGCCAAATTTCTAAATGGTTCACATTTCTTCCGCAGGCGACTGAAAGCAGTAGCGTGGGGTCGACTCAGAGCACCCCTTGGGACACCACTCTAAATAGGGCGTTGACTGTAATGAAAAAAAGGATAAGCTCAGTAAGCCGTCGTCAGCTGGTCATGTGGCCGGCAAAGGCTTGTCCACAAAATGGTCGTCATACTATAACGCTGGTGGGCGAAAGGAGAAAAAGACCAGCTCGGAAAGCCAGCCGCGCGAGGTTAAAGAACTCAAGGCACAAGTGGTGCGGATTTAGGAGATTGTCCAAGAGCAAGTGCCAAAATAACTGGGATCGACGCTCACCGGCATTATGCCTACCTTGATTCAGGGGCTGACGACGTGGATTGCGGGCGGCCAACAGGGGCCGCCCCCGATTCCCAGCTTCACGGCCAGCAACTCGCAGAACGCGCAGGCGGGGCCATTGGTGTCTCCGGCGGAGGCGGCATTGGTGTGTCCGACGCCGACACGGACATTGGAGCTTAATGCACCCGGGTGTACGCCGGCCGGCACCTCTGCAGCAAGCGGCCCCTCCGTCAATTGCACGCCCGCCGTTGGCGGTGCCTCGACATTAGCCGAGCTCGACGCCATCATCACGGTAAATAATTAAGCCTCTCGGCCGAGGACTTCATCTCCTTGCCTTTGACTGGGCATCGCTGACGCCCTACATGTTTTCGCAGGGCGCCGCCGACGTTCCGTGCACTCTCTTGCACTTCGTGAACGACGAGTTGGTCGATGTCGCCAAGGGAAGAATCGTTCAACCGGGCAACCCCATGTTCCACGGTAATCCGATGCCACCCACCGTGTATTGGGTTCAACTCGTTCGGGTGCTGCCAGGCTGCGATGAGTTGTTACCTCCGATTCGACCCGCAGGGGCCGACGAAGATGATGTGATGACCCTCAGCGCCTGCCTAAGGTGGCCCCTGCTTTGGCCGAAGAGCCAGATTCGTTTGGGGGCGGGGGACACCACCCCAAAGACAACACCGCCAGTCGTGCCGGCGCCAAGCCATGGCAAGACCGCCGCAACGCTACCGGACATGCCAGACATCCCTATGGCACAGGATCCGAACATTCATATGGCACAAGATCCGGACGACGACAAAAACGACGACGGTACATTTGCCAACGTCGATAAGTACTTTGCCGATCATGGGTATGATGGCGAATTCATGGGGCCTCCTTCTCAAGAAGCCAACCCTACAAAAGACGATCGCGATCTAGCTGGTACCGCGGAGAAACCAAGTTGCAACAGGCGTCGTGTGGCGTTCAATTATCAAGAGACGCCTCTAGCTGCCGACTTCAACGAGCCTCAGATAGCCGAGGTGCGAAATATTATCAGCCCCAACACACTCAAGAAGGCGGTCTGTGAGCAGAACTTGGTCCCGTTACAACAGAATAAGAAGGGACATAAAAGAAAGAGTAACAAGGGTGCGAGCCAGCCGGCACCGAGTACGATTCGTGCTCAGGACGGGCCACCTTCACCTAAGGATATAATGAGGAGGGTGCATGTGGCGGGTAGGCCGATGCTACCGACTAATATGCTCAATGCTGCAACCGGTGCTATGCGGAGTCTGCATGACAGTGTTCTTTCTTTGGAGAAGCGGCATCTCAGAGAGAAGGATGTGGCATACCCGGTATTCATGGCCAAGGTGCCAGAGGGCAAGGGCATTGTGGATAACTCCATCGGGGGTACGATCGTCCTGCGGTTTGATGACATCTTTGCTATGGTTAACCTTCATCTGCTGCACTACACCTTCATTCGGCTATTTGCACTGAGTATGGAGATGCGGATCATTAGAGACAAGACCCCGGACATCGTGATAGTCGACCCCTTCTACATGTGTGCCAAGATCTTGGGAAGAGCTGGGGACCGACAAGTCGCAAGTTCTTACCTCGAAGGCGTCATTCTCGCAAACCGAGATAAGGATAACTTCCTCGTGCCTTACTTTCCCGAGTAAGTCGTCCCCTCAACCGCCCCGTAACATATGATTTCTTAGATTTTGATCGTTTTTTCTCACATTCCGTGTTTTGTGCAGTGACACACATTGCAAACTCATCCTCTTAAGCCCGAAATATTCCATGGCCACGTATTTCGACTCGGACCGTCAGTCGAAGATAGACTACACAAATGTCAAGAAAGTTCTTGATAATGTTCTCCCCGGCTACGCCAAATCTGGAGTCACCTTCACCAGGCCAGTTCGTAAGTACGGCAAGCACGTGTTCGCCCACAATACGATGTTCTGCTGCGTCAAGCAGCCGCCAGGCGGTCAGAAGGGTGCCTACTACGCCATCCATCACATGCGGGCGATCGTACGGGACCATAATCACCTTCTGCTACCAGATAAACTCAAAGATTGGGCCGCGAGCTTGTCGGCAATCCAGGACGCGGACATCAAACAAGAATTCTTTCGCATCCAGTCGGAGTTTTCGGAAATCATCCATCAAGATGTCCTTCGTACCTCGGGGCAGTTCAACCTCAGAAATCAACCGTCCAATAGTGACATAGACACAACGCTACAAATGCAGGCTGACAACATCCGCGATTTCATGACTCCCACGATAGACGGCGGCTTCATCGACGCTCCGGTCCCTTGAGTCGAGTCGAAAGTAGTGATGCTATGTCTAGTTCTGAAACATCGATTGGCTCATGTTGTAATTAAACTTTAATGAACTTGTATGTCTCTTTGGTTTGGACAGGCGTTCAACTTAGATGTAATGGATGCTATTAATGTCTTGCTTTTCTCTTCCGATCCTTTTGTTGCATACTTATATATTGCTTATGTATTGTCTGTGAATTGGTACTAACGTTTCGTTTGGCTAGTGCATAGCGATGCCATCGTATCTCGTGTACAAGGGTAAGGTTCCCGGAGTCTACGATGACTAGGAGGAGTGTCGGAGACAGGTTCACTATTTCAGCGGTAACAGTTACAAAGGGTACACCACTAGGGCGGAGGCGGAATCTAGATACGCGCGTTATCTAGCGGGAGAGAGGAGGGAGCGTTGGAGGAACCGGATGAAGACGAGTTTCATCGCAATGATGCTCATCATGATGACCGCAGCTCTCTTCTATGTGATGGTAGTTTAGATGATCGATATTGACTTGTAATGTGAAGACAAACTCGCTACTCGTGGTCTCGAGACTTGTAATATAATGTTCTATCTTTGTTCGGTATTTTGAATTCGGAGACTAATATGATGAATTGTATTCAGAGACTATTCTTCTATTGTATTCGATGAATCTGCTGTTGTTGTGTGGTGTTGTATAAATTATGTCCAATAATATATTTTGTATCCTGTGAAAATATCAGAAAAGAAAAAAATCCCTAATATTCATACTAGTGGCGCACCACCCAAGACTCTAATGGCGCACGGTACAAATGAAACTAATGGCGCATCACCCTCTAGTGTGCCATTAGTATGCCAAAGCACATGGGTACATATGGACCCTGTGAGGCATACTAATGGCGCATGGTGGGCTATACTAATGGCGCACTCTGTGGTGCACCATTAGTACACCAGATACTAATGGCGCACTCTGTGGTGCACCATTTAATTTTAATGGCGTGGTGCTAGTGGCGCACCACTAGTACGCCATTAGTAGGCAAAAGTGGTGCGCCACTAGCATGCCTTTGCCTAGTAGTGTGATTCCCAACTTGTCCAAGTACTCCATGGCGACTTGTCTATAGGGTCCATAAAGTGGGTTGGGGTATTGGTGGTGGTCTCGGTTGAGTATTGGCAAGGGTCTTTTTGGCCTAGAATCAAGGCACATGGTCATGATCTGACCATGTTGTGGCTTGGTGGGGCTTAAGGGTTTCAACGATTCTAGTGTGCGAGTGAATGTTTATGATCTTATCCTTGAGCACAACTTCTGAGTTCCAATAGTTCTATCTAGTTCTTCAAACAATTAACCTTATACCACCGAAATCATCATCTCGAGTAGGTGAACTCCAATTATCAACCATGCTATTCATATCCACATGACTTCCGAGAGGAGGCCTAACAAATCAGACCTCTCAACGATCCCCAAAATCATATGTATGGCTACCCCTAAGAATCCATGGGTTGGGCATACAAGCTGCTAAGCTTGAGTTAAACATGACAATCCATGTGCTCAGCCTATTATTCCAAGGCCCAAGGTAGTGCATCTCTATCCTAAGGAAACATGTCGTATGCCACTCCAAGATCTTGTTTCCTTCCTATGAATCGAATCCAACAACCCATTTACTTCCATCAATCACTACATAATCCATTAATTCTACAAATCTGATGTCTATGGTGTTCCACATGATCTCCTAAAGTCCATATAATCCCCAAGTACTTGAAAGGGCTATCCATTACTATAGGTCATGCTTATATAGATTCCTAAATGAACTCCGACAATTAATCCAATCTCCTAGTTTGTCGTCCACCGAGAAACATGGTATCATGATCGAGATCACCAGTCTAATCCAATTTATTCCGAACCACGTAGACATACTCAGTATCTATACTCAAATAGAATCACCTACTTAAATCCAAATCTTATGTCTAACAAGAATTCCTACATGTCTCCCGCAAGTCATTATCATAGTGTCAACTATCTCCTATCAATATCCCCTGGCTAAGTCAAATCCTCATACCTCCAAGAATTTCAGCTTGCGATCATAACTGCCTTGCGAATCCAAGTTACTCCAGGGTGATGAAAGTTACGCTACTCTATTATCATGATCCCACCAAGTTCATCTATCAACATGCAAACCTCATAATCTACCAAAGAGTCTCGTATAATTCCTCAAGGTCACTGATACAAACTCATCAAGTCATTTGTCCTTTATTCATGTATCCTCAAATTGGTCTTCCTATGGCATCGTCAGTTTTGGTGCTATATTAGGATGACAATGTGCTTGCTCACTATGTACACTAGTTCCATAACGAACCCAGTGTTGTGCAAGGTTACCAAAGCTTAATTAGTTCTCTTACAATTTTGTGGGTTAAGCACATGGTTAAGGATTCGAGCTGGGGTATCTTGTGAAGTCTCAAAGGGTCTAGGAATGGGTTTCTAGTCTAGAGGGTTAAACATAATTCTATGGGGTTGCACTTGGTCGTGGAGGTTGTAGCAGAAGTCTTCGTTGCTAGTTGGTTGCCGAGGCAGAATCCTTGGTGTAGCTTGTCTTGCCGGCCTTCATTTGAGGAGAGAGTTGAGATAGAAAAGTGGCATAGAGGAGGGGAATGCCTAAAGGGGGTTCTATAGTGCAAGTGAAAACAAACAGGTGAAAAAGGGCCAAACAAAAGAAACAAGGTAAGGAAGGTGATATATGTTGCGGAACATAGTATTTCAATAAATTTCCTACGATCCCGCAAGATCTATCTAGGAGAACAATATCAACAAGCAGGAGAGTGTGTCCACGGACCCTCATAGAGCGAAAGCAGAAGCGTTTAGTAACGCAGTTGATGTAGTCGAACGTCTTCACGATCCAACCGATCCAAGTGCCGAACGTACGACACCTTCGTGTTCAACACACGTTCAGCATGAGGACGTCCCTAGAGATCTTGATCCATTCGAGGACGAGGGAGAGTTTCGTCAGCATGGCGGCGTGGCGACGGTGTTGATGATGTGATCCGCGCAGGGCTTCGCCTAAGCACTACGCCAATATGACCTAATGTGGAATATATGGAGGTGGGCACCTCACACGGCTAAAACAATTGTCAACTTTTGTGTTCTAGGGTGCCCCGTGCCCTCGTATATAAAGGAGCAAGGGGGAGGTCAGCCAGCCTCATAGGGCACGCCCAAGGGGAGGATCCTTCTCCAAGTAGGAGTTGGACCCCTCTTTCCTAGTCCAACTAGGGGAAGAAGTAACGAGAGGGAGAGGGAGAGGGAAAGAGGGGCCACGCCCCCTCCCCTAGTCCTGTTTGGACTCCCCTTGGGGGGCGCCACCTCCTGGCTGCTGCCCTCTCTCTCCCCTAAGGCCCACTAAGGCCCATTACTTCCCTAGGGGGTTCCGGTAACCCATCCGGCACTCCGGTTTTATCCGAAACTATCCGGAACACTTTCGGTGTCTGAATAACATGGTCCAATATATCAATATTTATGTCTCGACCATTTCAAGACTCCTCGTCATGTCTGTGATCTCATCTGGGACTCCGAACTATCTTCGGTTATCAAAAACACATAACTCATACTACAAATCGTCATTGAACGTTTAAGCGTGCGGACCCTACGGGTTCGAGAACTATGTAGAAATGACCAAGACACATCTCCGGCCAATAACCAATAACGGAACCTGGATGCTCATATTGGCTCCTACATATTCTTCAAAGATCTTTATCGGTCAAACCGCATAAGAACATACGTTGTTCCCTTTGTCAACGGTATGTTACTTGCTCGAGTTTCAATCATCAATATCATCATACCTAGTTCAATCTCGTTACCGGCAAGTCTCTTTACTCGTTATGTAATACATAATCTTGTGACTAACTCATTAGTCATTTGTTTGCAAGGCTTATTATGATGTGTATTACCGCGAGGGCCTAGAGATACCTCTCCGACATTTGGAGTGACAAATCCTAGTCTTGATCTATGACAACACCACAAACACTTTCGGAAACACCTATAGAGCATATTTATAATCACGCAGTTATGTTGTGACGTTTGATAGCACACAAGGTATTCCTCCGGTATTCGGGAGTTGCATAATCTCATAGTCAGAGGAAGATGTATAAGTCATGAAGAAAGCAATAGCAATAAAACTAAATGATCATTATGCTAAGCTAACGGATGGGTCTTGTCCATCACATCATTCTGTAATGATGTGATCCCGTCCATCAAATGACAACACATGTCTATGGTCAGGAAACATAACCATCTTTGATCAATGAGCTAGTCAAGTAGAGGCATACTAGGGACACTCTGTTTTGTCTATGTATTCACACATGTACTAAGTTTCCGGTTAATACAATTCTAGCATGAATAATAAACATTTATCATGATATAAGGAAACATAAGTAACAACTTTATTATTGCCTCTAGGGCATATTTCCTTCAGTCTCCCACTTGCACTAGAGTCAATAATCTAGATCACATCGCCATGTGATATAACACAGATAGTTCACATTGTTATGTTATTAACACCCATAGTTCACATCGCCATGTGACCAACATCCAAAGGGTTTACTAGAGTCAATAATCTAGTTCACATCGCCATGTGATTAACACCCAAAGAGTACTAAGGTGTGATCATGTGCTGCTTTGAGAGAAGTTTAGTCAACTGGTCTGTTACATTCAGATCCATATGTATTTCACAAATTTCTATGTGTACAATGCTCTGCATGGAGCTACTCTAGCTAATTGCTCCCACTTTAAATACGCATCCAGTTTGATACTTAGAGACATCTGGATTAGTGTCAAAGCTTGCATCGGCGTAACTCTTTACGACGAACTCTTTATCACCTCCATAATCGAGAAACATTTCCTTAGCCCTCGAGTTACTAAGGATAATTTTGACCACTATCTGGTGATCTATTCGTAGATCACTATTGTACCTCCTTGCCAAACTCATGGCAAGGTACACAAAAGGTTTGGTACACAACTATAGCGACCACGATCCGAATGGACCGAAGTCTCTTTGTCCTGTGTCATCCATGGATCGGTAATGCTGACACACACACAGTACTTGAAGGAACTATAATAGAGTAGCAATCACACACTTATTACATCGAATGTCTCAAAAGAGAACTTATTACAAAAGTCTATGGCATAAGGCCATCTAACAAAATAACAGCGGAAGGCTTGGAAGATAAGTGAGTCCATCAACTCCAACGGCACAGCTGAGTGCATGAAAAACGACCTAGCACGTCTTACTCCTCGTCTGAAAAGTCTGCAACATAACATGTTGCAGCCCGAAAACGGGTCAGCACATGGAATATGCTGGCAAGATAACACAGTAGAGCAAGTAACAGAATAAAGGCTAACACTATATGCATATTTGGCTGCTGGAGGCTCTAAGGTTAAAGTTTTTGCGTAAAGCTAAATTTTCCCTACAACAAAGGAATAAATTTTATTTTAACTATCATGGTAGTTGAAACATCACTGAGAAGGTACCTCCAACTCAATCCCAATTAAAGTAGTCATCATTAACCCAACAAATTAATTTTAGAGTGATGAGATCAACCAATAATTCAAGTACCAGATACTCAAGATTGTCCATAACCAGGGACACGGCTAATCATGATTAGTTTGTACACTCTGCAGAGGTTTGCGCACTTTTCCCCACAAGACTCGATCTCCTCCGTTGGATTTCTCGCACTGCATGGTGTTTGAGAAACGGATGATCGAGACACAGTCTTTCAGAAGCATTTACTCTTTACCACGGGTGGACCCGTACACCTACTTTCCCCTACATCTGCTAGTCCACCACTGAAAGAGCTCACACAATGTCAGATTTAGGGCTCCGTAAAACCCAAGAAGTTCGAAGACAGGGGCATGAGCGAAGATCTCTCCACCTCACATCTACCTAGCGTCTCGCTCTCGTCTCGGTGGAAGGATTCAAGCAAACAACGGATAGAACACATAAGAGTGTACCCAGGTTCGGGCCACCATGTGGTGTAAGACCCTACTTCCTGCTTTGGTTGATTAGCCTCGGGTGAGCTGGGATATGAGCTAGTACAATGGTTCCTGGGCTCATGAGGTGAGCTCAGGAGGGTCGGGAGGCAAGAGTTCTTGCTCCTTGTGTGGTGGCTGAGCGTATGGATCGATCCCCCTTACAGTGGGAATCCTAGCTACTTATATAGGCGGCCACGGTCCTCTTCCCCCGAAATGTTTAGGCGGGAAGGGATCCCATAACTGCCATTTTTGAGCGGGAACACAAGGACGTTCCTATCCTGACAAAAGCGGTCTTCGCATGCAAAAGGATCAGGCGGTGACACGGTGGTGGGCTCGACGATGACATCCTCCTTGTCGTCCTTGTTGTCTTCGGTCTTGTTGCACCAAAGGGGAAACCTTTGCCCCGCTCCTTGGGAACCGGCGGCGGCGCTGTCCCCTTTGCACCGAAATGGCAACTGCGCCGCTGGCGGAGGCTGGCACCCGCTGGCGCGGTGCATCACTGCTGACATCACTGCCTCCTCCTGAGGCAGGCCTGGCCTTGGATTCTCCGCCCCTCCGGAGCACCTTGCTGAGGCCGCTCCCGAGGAGGTCTTGACGTCGTTCTGCTCGCGAGGCTTAGCCCCCTCGCTAGGGTCTTGGACAGCTGGTCGATCAGCTGGGCCATACCAGGCCATAGTAGGAGTGCGCCGTGGCCCGCAGACAGGCAAGTCTGGGTACCCTGGTTCCCAGGACGCCGACAGTAGCCCCTGGTCCCAAGGAGCGCGCGGAGTTGGCTTCGGGGCGAAGCCTTAGCCGAGGACGAAGCACCGCGAGCCCCAAAAAGGTTGCGGGCTAGGCTGGCGCGTGACGGTTGGATGGGGCACGGGCGACTCCGCTCCCCACGCCGTCTCGGCAACCGTGCGTCTTGACAAAAAGGGGCCTTCTCCGCTGGGGGAGTTATCGCTCTCTTTCCTCCCTGCTCATACTTCTCTCCCTTACGCCTCTTGCCTTCCTGAATCGCCTGCGTCCTTCGGCTCCCTCAACCATGGCGAAGAGGAACAAGAGTGCCGCGCCGGCGTCTAGATCTGCTTCTTCCCTTGATGCGGCGCTTGAGGATGTGTGATGAAGAAGGCGAAGGGGGAGGTCACGCCGCGATGCCTTGCTCCTCCGGCTGCCGATGCAACCTCGGGGAAGGATGCCACGGTGCTGGGTGCCTCGGTCAACCGGGCCACCGAGCATGCAGCGATGGTGTCGCTTGAGGACATCCCTGCCTCCGGCGAGGTTGCGGTGGCTTATACTCCAGCTGCTCTGGCGAGGGGGAACGGAGCCCCCGAGCCCGTGGTTGAGCAGTTGGTCTTGTCGGTCCCCGTGCGCCAGCCGGCGCAGCCTGGTCCTGAGACCTTGGAGGCTGCCTCCACCGCGCTGGGTCGTCTTCGCGTCGATCTACAAGACGCGGGTGGCTCCTAGCAGACGAGTCTGCGCGGACCTCCTGGGATCAGGCCTCGGCGGTCGCTGCCAAGGGTCGAGAGGAAGCTGTGGAGGCCACGCGGGCTCACAACACCGCGTAAGCCGACGTCGCGTCCTTCGAGAAGCGCTGCCTCAAGGCAGAGAGCGAGCTGGAGGCCCTCCACAAGGAAGGCATCGGGCGCGCCCTGGAGCACAAGAGGTTGGAGAAGGAGCTCGAGGCGCAGAAGACTGAGACGTCCCGGCTGCAACAGGAGCAGCTTGCTGACCGCGCGGCCCTGGAGAAGCTGAAGGTTGAAGTTGGGCAGGCAAGGGCGACCCAAGCCGCTCGCGACAAGGAGGAAGCCCTTGCGGCCTCGGCAGCGCTGAGTCCCGAGGCCCTTGTCGCCTTGGATAATGAGGCCCGCAAGGCGCTGCATGCCGCCTATGGGGAAGGGTTCAAGGAACCGCTGGCCGCCTCGGAGGGAGGCCCCGCCGGGCTCCTTGCTGCGCTCGTGGAGTCCCTGTGTGATGTTGCGGCCGCAATTGGCCAGTTAGCCGACGTCGAGAGCCGCACGCTCCTTACCTTGGTCCTGACGCAGGTGTGCATCCACCTAAGTCTTCGCGACCCCACCCTTGACCTGGCCTCACTGTCCGGGCCCGTGAACGAAGTCATGGAGGGCATGGCTGCCGAGGCCCTGAGGGTGGGGCTCACGTCGTTGGTGGAGGCGTTCCTCCAGGCCACTGCTACCGCAGTCGGGGAGGTGGAGACCGGTGATGATGCGCTCGGCAATGCCTGATCCGTCCTGTTCAGAGAGAGAAGTGGGAGTGCCTCGGGGAGGCGTAAAAACTTTGTTTGAATTTGAAAAACTTGGTGTTATTGTAATAGCTAGATGACTTCCATGCTTGCTTACTTTCATGTTTGCTTAGGTGCTCTGCGTCGGCAGGGCCCAACCCCGCGCATACCTCGATCACCATTGAGCCCTCCGGATGACTGGGGTTACCGTAGTAACTAGACTCAAGGGATGAGGGGCTACGTGGCCAGTGAGGCCCTTGGGTCGCGATGCCCAAGGGTCCCGCTTGACGTTCAAGCAATCCTGTTTTCATTCTGCGTCGACAGGGCCCAACCCCGCGCATACCTCGATCGCCATTGAGCCCTCCGGGTGACCGGGGTTATTGTCATAACTAGACTCAAGGGATGAGGGGCAACGTGGCCAGTTAGGCCCCTGGGTCGCGATGCCCAGGGTTCCCCCTTGACGTACGAACGGCTCTCATGAAGGAGAACGAGCACCATTCCTTACCCACGAGCATTCGCCTGGGATGGGGGCACGAGAAGGCCAGGTTTCTGGGCACCTGGTAGGGTGGCGTCAGCCAGGCGTGACCTGAGCGTTGCCCCCGTGCCTAGCCCCCCTCGCGACACCCATCCAAGGAGAAGCTGTGAGCGACATGAGCTGAAAAGCTCCCTGGGGTTGGTGCGACCACTGGGGGGCACCCTCAGTTGTTTATAACTAGCACGGAGCATAGAGCTACCACACTTGCGCGGAGTGTGGGCATAACCACGCCTCCGTCGTAGCGGCCAGCGCGGGGCTTGGTTCTTCCACTGGTTCATGGGCATAACCGCTCCTCGGTTGGATCTGCCAGTGCGGAGCTTGGTACTTCCACTGGACCGTGGGAGGGAGCCTCCCACCGGGAGAGACTCCGGGGCATGTACAGCCCCATGCTGACACGGGCTTGCATGGTAGGACAGCCAAGGTGTATATGGGCCCTCCTCAGGACGAGCTGAACGACTCTAAGGAAGTTCTCGTGAGCTTACGCATCACCCACGAGACCCTGCCCTGAGGCGGGTTGCGCCTGAGTCTTCTTCTGCAAAATGTGAAAAGAGAGGTGTTGTGTCGACCTGCGCCGAGTGCATCTCTAGAGGGTATCGCATGAGAAGGCCGCAGCACCAGCGACCCCAGGAGGTGACGTCACGGGAATGGCTCGCGAGACAAAGCTCAGCCACAGGATTTGTCGACGCTGCAGGGACGGACCCGAGCACAGACGTCGTGCCCAGTTTTCTCATGCAACGGTCCAAAAGAAAAACAACTGGCGCGCGGTTCTCGCGTGAGCGAGACACCTGCCACGGGCCCCTACTTACCCATCCATGATTAGCCCATGCGAGAACAAGGCACCAAGGACCATGGGAGGTGACGTCACGGGAATGGCTCACGAGACAGAGCTCAGCCCTTGTGTTTAGCGACGCTGCAGGGACGGACCCGAGCACAGACGCCGTGCCAGTCCTTAATCATGGGGCGGTCGCGACTGGGCTCACAAGGGCTCATGACCTTAGTGGCGGTGAGGACGCCATGCATGTAGATAATGCGAATGGAAAGAAACATCTAGCCTTGATCATGCAAAAAGGGAGATAACCGCGGGGGAATAGCCCCCAGCGGTCCGAGGATGATGCAACCCGAGAGGCGCCCTCGATTGGATACGTGAAGTGTCGGCTGATACTTGTCGAAGAAGAGTTGGGGTAGCTAAAGACGCGAGCCGTGCGGGTCGCTCCCGAGGATCGTCGGGCTCCTGAGGCCCAGGGGCTCTGAAGGCTCTCAGTGGTCGCATGGGTCCGGTTCTCGCTCCGTCCGGAACACCTGCCACTGAGCCTCCCGAGCCCCCAAGGCCTGCTGCGCGAGATGCTGGAATGTGGCAGCTGCGTTGCGGAAGCCGAAGAGTGTGCAGACGTAGCTGCAGGGGAGGGCCCTCCTCCGGCCGACCGCCATCGGCCTTAAGGGCTCCTGAGAGGCGGCTCGGTTGAGACCCGCGATGTCGACGCAAACGCGAAAGCGGTTGCTCGGGCTGCGAGCAGGTGAACTTGGGGTTGTGCGGTTACGCCCACCGCGGATGAGTCTTGCGTACTGAAGTTCCTCGGTAACTTGGTCAATGAAGTCCTGAGCCTCCAGCGCTGAAAGGTTTACGCTGGGCTCACAAAAACGCGCGTCAATACACGCTTGCAGGTGGTGCTCGAACACCTCCCTCGAGACGCCGGTTAGCCCGGAGAAACTCCAGAGGAGAGCCCCCGAGCTCGTCACGAGAGGGGCGTCCAGTGCGCCTTCCTGTGCGAGGGTTGAGGGCGCCTCGTTAGCAGGCGCAAGTCCTGAGGCCAGGCCATCGGGAGCCCCTGCGTCCTGAGGTCCGTTGATGGGTAGGTTTTTCTTCTTCTTGGGGGCGGTCTGCAGGGCGAGGTCGGCCCCATCCTCATCGGAGCATTCGACCACCGCGGTCTGGTAGGCGCGCCCCAGGGAACGCACCGCTTCCTTCTCGTTGGAGGTGTTCGTGATGACTCCGCCGCTCCCGGGCATGTTGAGGACGTTGTAGCCATGATGGGTCGCCTTCATGAACTTGGCGAGGGCAGGATACCCAAGGATGGTGTTGTACGGGAGGTGGATGTTGGCGACGTCGAAGTCGATGAGCTCGCTGTGGTAGTTGTCGTGGTCACCGAAGGTGACGGGGAGGCGGACCTGCCCCATCGGGAGTGTGGAGCCCTCCGTGACTCCATAGAATGGCTTGGTCAGGTGGAGCTGATCGTAGGGAACGTGGAGCCTCTCGAAGGTCTGGACGGAGAGGACGTTGAGTCCCGCTCCGCCGTCGATGAGGGTCTTGGTCACGAGGATGTTGCTGATGGTCGGGGTACAAAGCATCGAGAGAGCACCTGGGGCTGCAGTGCACTTGAGCTGGTCCTTGGGGTCGAAGGTGATGACTTGCTTGGTCCACCTGAGGTTGTGCGCAGCCTCAGGCCTGGGAAGCGCCGCGTTCACCTCACGGGCAAACTGCTTGAAGATGCGGTGGGAAGCCGGGGCATGGGCTCCTCCCAAGATGCATGCAACTGCACGCGGCTCTTGAAAGCCCCCTACAACGTCTCCCTGGAGGTCATCGTCGTTCCTCCTTGGCGGTGGTGGCAGCGGAGGCATGCCTCCATTGCCCTGAGGGCGACCCTCACGAGGCTGGTTGCGCCAGGGGGCGTCACGAGGCTGCTCCTGCCAATGGTCTTCACGAGACTGCTCACGCCACCCTTGGCGCGAGTCCCTGCCATCCCAACATCCTCCTCCTCGGCCTCCTCCACGGCCGTAGCCGCGGTTGTCGTGCTCAGGGCGCTGCCCCATGCGCCCTCTGCGCATTGCCCTAAGCTCTTGGCTGTCGTTAGTGTTGTGGCTGTGGACGTTGTGGAAGACGCAGTATGGTCGGTTGTCTCTGGGGAGGTCATCGTAGCCGCAACCACGCTTCACTTCTGGCTCCGCAGCCAGCACGGCGGGTCCCTTGCGCTTTGATTCCTTAGCCTTGGTCCTCTTGTCGTCCGCCTCCGCCTCAGGCAGCTCCTGGAGGGAGAGGCGTCCTTCCTTTGCTCTGGTGTACTTCGCCGCGAGCTTGAACATCTTGAGGGTTGTGCACAAGTCTTCATGAATGGTGAGCTCCTTCCTCATCCTGACGTCATGGACGGCGTTGGAGAATGCGGAGATGATGGCCTCGTCTGAGACCCTAGGGATCCGGAGGCGCATGGTGTTGAAGCGTTGGATGTACTTTTCCAGGGTCTCTCCCGGCTGCTGCCTCACGTGGTGCAGATCAGCAGCTGCCAGGGCTCAGTCACGGGTGCCTTGGAAGTTGGCGACGAAACGCTCGCGAAGTTCTTCCCAGGAAGAGATGGATCCCACGGGGAGGTTTAGGAGCCAGGAGCGTGCACCGTCCTTCAGAGCCATGGGGAACCAGTTCGCCATGACCTGCTCGGTGCCGTTGGACGCCTCGATGCTCATCTCGTAGAGTTGGAGGAACTCCGTGGGTTTGGTGGTGCCGTCGTAGCGCGGAGGCAGGTCCGGCTTGAACTTGCCGGGCCAGACGAGGCGCCGTAGCTCAGGAGCTAGGGCGCGACACCCAGCCACGCTCATGATCGCAGGCGCCCCCTGCGCCTGCGGTGCTGGTTCTTGGGGTGCTGGCGCCACCACCTCCTGTGGTGCGTGGATTGGGCGCTGCGGGCCATGGGGCCCGCGAGCCCCTGCCTGGGGATACGGAGTCACCTGGCAGCTCTCCTCATTGTGCGCATGAGCTCTGCGGGGTTGCTCACGTCGAGGGGCCTCACGTCGGACCTCCTGGCCGGCGCGGTGGAGTGGAGGCGGAGCCGGGACCCCGTGGCCTTCGTTCCCCGCCGGGGGTGACGGAGGACGTGAGGAGTGCGTTGGTACAGGTGCTTCTCCAGCAGCGTTGACGAGCTCGCTGATGCGGTGGAGCCACTCGTCGTAGAGGTCATCCGCCGGGCGGTAGCGCAAGAGCTCCTGCGTCATCAGTAGAGCAGGTTGCTGGTAGACCGGCCCGCGGCGGACCAGCGAGGACGACGCCACGGCCGGCGAGGGTGAAGGCATTACTGTGCGGACATCTCGCCACACGAAGGGTGGCCGCGACAAGTCCTACTGCTCTCCGACGGCCGGGTCGGTGGCGGCGTTGGCGACCGGCGAGTTGGGGCGGAGCGGCGCACAGTTGCCCGCGAGCCCCATGTGAGCGACGTTCGCGATGCGGCGGGCGGCGCGAGCTCGGCGTGTGTCCACCATGGCTGTGGAGCGGAGTTGGTGACGAGAACGCGACGAGGTCATGGGAGAGGCGAGATTTCGACACACCCCCTACCTGGCGTGCAAAATGTCGGATTTAGGGCTCCGCAAAACCCAAGAAGTTCGAACACAGGGGCGTGAACAAAGATCTCTCCCACTCACGTCTACCTAGCGTCTCGCTCTCGTCTCAGTGGAAGGATTGAAGCAATCAACGGATAGAACACACAAGAGTTTACCCAGGTTCGGGCCACCGTGTGGTGTAAGACCCTACTTCCTGCTTTGGTGGATTAGCCTCGGGCGAGCTGGGATATGAGCTAGTACAATGGTTCCTGGGCTCAGGAGGGTCAGGAGGCAAAAGTTCTTGCTCCTTGTGTGGTGGCTGAGTGTATGGATCGATCCCCCTTACAGTGGGAATCCTAGCTACTTATATAGGCGGCCACGGTCCTCTTCCCCCGAAATATTTAGGCGGGAAGGAATCCCACAACGGCCATTTTTGAGCGGGAACACAAGGACGTTCCTATCCTGACAAAAGCGGTCTTTGCCTGCAAAAGGATCAGGCGGTGACACGGTGATGGGCTCGACGGCGACATCCTCCTTGTCGTCCTTGCGGTCTTCGGTCTTGTTGCACCAAAGGGGAAACCTTTGCCCCGCTCTATGGGAACCGGCGGCTGCGCTATCCCGTTTGCTCCGAAATGGCAACTACGCCGCTGGCGGACGCTGGCACCCGCTGGCGCGGTGCATCACTTATGACATTACTCCCTCCTCTTGAGACAGGCCTGGCCTTGGATTCTCCACCCCTCCGGGGCACCTTGGTGAGGCCGCTCCCGAGGAGGTCTTGACGTCGTTCTCCTCGCGAGGCTTAGCCCCCTCGCGAGGGTCTTGGACAGCTGGTCGATCAGCTGGGCCGTCCCAGGCCATAGTAGGAGCGCGTCGTGGCCCGTAGACAGGCAAGTCTGGGTACCCTGGTTCCCAGGACGCCGACACACAACTTACTCATACTATGCCAGAGCCCATAATGGCATTGTGGCTGCACACAAAAGTTTCTACCATGAATAGTTTTATGATCCCTTTGAGCCTGGGTGGCATTCCACAGGATAATCACACGGTACCCACAGGATTTCCTAGGACAACACTGGATTCTCCAGGTGCCCGATAACCAATCCACCCAGATGTGTATTCAAGCAGCCACCTTAAATTGAACCATTAGTTAACAACTTACATCTTTCATGGATATTCTCTCAAACCCAAACCACGTCTACGAGCATAGCATGGCAATCCTAAGCATAACGTAGAAGTAACTCCCACGGGTTTAAACATAATACAGGTAATAGGTTCTACATCAATCTACTTCCCAGACCCACAAATTAGGAGATCCTACTCATGAAATGTGTGAGGGTTTGATCTAATGCATAAAACTGGGTAATAAAGGGTATGATCAAAGTGTAACCTGCCTTGCTGATGATTCGCAAAACCTAGAGAATCGTAGTAGCACGCTTCACACTCCGGGAATTCTATCGCAAGGAAACAGTAGCATACATAAGCAATCAAGAAAAGATGCACAAACTGAACTCCAAATAAGAAGAGCTAACCATAAACTTCAACTTAAGAACTCCGGTTTGCAAAAATAAACAAATCAAACGGAGCAACGAAACTCAAACTGCGAAAGAAATAAGATCCGTTTACTAGATTGGTCTAAGGTCAAATTTTACAGTATCAAAACCTTGTTCAAGTCGGTTAAACAGAAAGAGGGCTTCGAGACGAAGATCTGGGCTTTTGAATCGCCTGATTCCGACTCTCGAGTGAAAAGAAAAACTAAAAACAAGATCAGGGCAAAAATCGCAATCGAAAATAATCGCGGATAAAGCCCCGAAAAAGAAAAATAACGAACAGGCTAACGAATGAACGTTCGCTGTCTGTGACTAACGGGCGAACCGCGTTGGTTAAAACAAACGTCCGCTATTTAACTAAACCGAAAATAAAACCGAACCGATCTATTTTAAAAAATAGATCTAGGGTTTTAAAAAGAAAATCGAACGGTTTTAAAAGAAACGGCGGTACCTTAACAGGTCGGGCAGCGGGGTTGCGGGCGGTGGGCGGCAACGGCGGCGGCTGCGGCGTGGGCAGCGTCGGCGGCGGCGGCGGGCTCGGCAGCGGCGGCGGCGGCTGCTAGCGGCGACGGCGGCTAACGGCGGCGGCGCCTACGGCGTGCGGCGGAGCTCGACAGCGGCGGCGGCGGGGCTCGGCAGCGGCGCGCGACGGCGGTGGTGTGAAGGCGAGACGGGGGGTGGGCGGGCGACGGCGGCTTTTAAAGGCCCGGTGGGCTTGACTTGGCCGAGGGGCCAAGCGGCGGCGACGTCGGCCACCCGGACTCCGGCGCGAGTCCGGCTCGGGCATGGCGGGGAAGGCGGCGGCTCACGAGCCGGCTGGGCATTCGGCCCAGTTCGTTCCGAAACCAAACTTAAAAAAAAACTCCTAACGCAGAAAAACTCAAAAATTAAATACTAACCGGAGACGAAAAATTTCGAAATAAATTTTCACCGTCCTCTAATAAAATCTAGGACAAAGTGAACATTTTTTTCGGACCTAACTGAATTTTGAAAAACACGCATATTTCCTATGCAAATAAAATCGCAAATAAAATCGCAAATAAATCCGAATAAAATACCAAAAGTGATTTTAATATTTTTCCTCCAATATTTCTTATATTTTGGAGAAGTCATGTTATCTCCGCTCATATATTTTATTAAGAAATATTTTTAGGAGAGAAAAATAATTAAAACCATAGTGATCCCCGTACCGGTATTGGTGAAAACTCAAACACGGAAACGGTAGAATTCCCAACTCTCTCCGTAGGTCCTTGAGTTGCTTAGAATATTCGAGGATCGCCACGCACAAATGCAATAAAATATGCAATGCAATATGATCTATGTATAACATTCCAAATTTAAAATTTGGGATTTACAAACCTAATCCCTTAGAATGAATCTCGCCCTCGAGATTTGGTTTGGCTAGAGAATAGGTGTGGGTGGTCCTTGCATAGATCGTCCTCTCGTTCTCGGGTGGCTTCTTCCTCGGTATGGTGACTCCACTGGACTTTGCAAAATTTGATAACCTTGCTGCGGGTGACTCCGCTTGAAAACTCGAGTATCTTGACGGGTTTCTCCTCGTAAGTTAGATCACTATCCAACTGAATTGCTTCCAGTGGTACGGTGTCTCTTATAGGAATATCAGCCATCTCTGCATGGCACTTCTTAAGCTGAGAAGCGTGAAACACGTCGTGAACTCCTGAAAATCCTTCGGGTAACTCTAACTTGTAGGCAACCTCTCCCATGCGTTCCAAAATACGATATGGTCCCACAAATCTCGGGGCTAATTTTCCTTTGACTCCGAAACGTTTAACTCCTCGCAGAGGTGACACTCTCAGGTAGGCTCTGTCTCCGATTTCATAGACTACTTCCTTGCGCTTCGAGTCCGCATAACTCTTTTGCCTGGACTGAGCTACCTTCAGTCTATCCCGAATCAGCTTAACCTTCACCTCGGACTCTTTAAACAAATCCGGTCCAAACAACTAGAGGTCTCCGACTTCATCCCACATCAACGACGTTCGGCATCTCCTTCCGTACAATGGTTCGAAGAATGCCATCTTCAAACTGGCCTGGTAACTGTTGTTGTATGAGAACTCCGCGTAGGGCAAGTTGTCATCCCACCTAGATCCATAATCTAATGCACACGCTCTCAACATGTCCTACAGAATCTGATTGACCCTTTCGGTCTGTCCATCAGTCTCGGGGTGGAAAGCTGTACTAAATTCCAGCCTCGTTCCCAAAGTTTGGTGTAACTCGTGCCAAAATTTTGAGGTGAACTGTGTTCCTCTATCTGATACAATGGTCCTCGGAACTCCGTGTAGACATACGATCCAGGTCATTTATATCTTGGCCAACTTTGGACTGGTATACGTGGTTTTCACGGGTATAAAGTGGGCTACTTTGGTCAAGCGATCCACTACTACCCAGATTGAGTCATATCCTGATTTGGTCCTCGGCAATCCGGTGATAAAGTCCATGCCAAGTTTATCCCACTTCCATTTGGGTATCGGCATAGGCTGTACCAATCCTGCTGGTTTCTGATATTCCGCCTTCACTCTCTGGCATACATCACATACTTCTACATACTCGGCAATATCCTTCTTCATTCCCGTCCACCAGAAATGCTCCTTTAAATCCAAATACATCTTAGTGTTTCCGGGGTGTATCGAGTATGGCGAATCATGTGCTTCCTGCAATATCAACTTCCTGATCTCGGCGTTGTTGGGCACATAGATTCGATCCTCAAACCACAAGGTGTCGTGTTCGTCCTCACGAAAACCCTTGGCTTTTCCTTCACTCATCTTCTCCTTGATTTCAGCAATCTCTTTGTCATCCTTCTGGGCTTCTCGTATCTTTCCCAGCAATGTTGACTGAACCTCCAATGTTGCAACAAATCCTCTAGGAACTATCTCCAAACGACGCTCCATGAGATCTTCCGCTAACTCCTTTGGCAATCCTCCCTTTACTAGGGTATTGGCATAACTCTTCCGGCTCAAAGCGTCTGCAACGACATTGGCCTTTCCTGGGTGATAGTGCAGCTTCATACCATAATCCTTTATGAGCTCCAACCATCTCCTCTGTTTGAGGTTCAGCTCCTTCTGAGTGAAAATGTACTTCAAACTCTTGTGATTAGTGTACACATCATAACGGTTTCCAATAAGGAAATGTCTCCAAGTTTTGAGCGCATGCACTACTGCTGCTAGCTCCAAATCATGAGTCAGATATTTCAACTCGTGCGGTCGCAGTTGACGAGATGAGTAAGAAACAACTCTTCCACCCTGCATGAGTACTCCTCCAAGTCCTAAGCATGAAGCATCGCAGTACACTTGGAAATCCTTGCGTATATCGGGCAAGATCAGCACTGGGGATGTCGTCAAACATTTCTTCAACTCTTGGAAACTTTCTTCGCACTCTTTAGTCCAATGAAACTTTATCACTTTCTTCAACAATGTTGTCATCGGCTTTGCAATCTTGGAGAAATTCTCTATGAATCTCCGATAATATCCCGCCAGTCCAAGAAAATTGCGGATCTCTCCAACTGATGTGGGTGCCAACCACTCGGTGACTGCCTGCACTTTGACGGGGTCCACTAGTACACCTTCTCCTGATATAACATGTCCTAATAATCCAACTTCATTCAACCAAAACTCGCATTTGCTAAACTTGGCATACAACTGATGCTCTCTGAGCTTCTCTAGAACTAAACGCAAATGCTCCGCGTGTTCCTCTTCGTTCTTCGAGTACACCAAGATATCATCAATGAATACCACGACAAACTTATCCAAGAACTCCATGAACACCTTATTCATCATACTCATGAAATAGGCAGGGGCGTTAGTCAATCCAAATGACATAACCGTATACTCATATAGCCCATACCTTGTGGTGAAGGCTGTCTTAGGGATATACTTCTCTCAGATCTTCAACTGGTGGTATCCTGATCGTTGATCGATCTTGGAGAATACTTTCGCTCCTTGAAGCTGGTCGAACAAATCATTGATCATCGGCAGCGGGTACTTATTCTTAATTGTCACTTCATTCAGTGCCCGATAATAAACGACCATCCTTAAAGATCCATCCTTCTTCTTGACCAAAAGCACTGGGGCTCCCCAAGGTGATGAACTTCGGCGAATAAATCCCTTCTCCAATAACTCCTTAATCTGCTTCTTGATCTCCTCCAGATCATTTGCTGGCATCCGATACGGTCTCTTCGATATTGGTCCGGTGGCAGGAAATAGCTCAATCAAAAACTCAATATCCCTATCCGGTGGCATGCCTAGTAGCTCCTCTGGAAATACATCCAGGTAATCCTTTACTATGGGCACTTCCTCCTGAACAACTCCTATGACAGAATGTACTTGTGTCCTTCGGGGCGAATGCCTAGATACATACTTGATCCTTTTTCCCTCCGGGGTGGTAAGCAAAATAGACTTACTGGCACAATCGATGTTCCCACCATACATCGATAGCCAATCCATACCTAGTATCACATCCAATCCTTGTGACTCCAAAACTATCAGGTCTAAGGGGAAAACATGTCGTCCAATGGTCAATGGCATCTGAAAACATCCTTGATTTGCCATATATTCCGCTCCGGGTGAACTTACTAACATGGGGGTCATAAGGACTCTGGTGGGCAGCTTATGTCTATTTACGAATCCCCTTGAAATGTATGAATGCGATGCGCCAGTATCGAAAAGAACTACTGCGGTAAATGACTTAACCAAAAACTTACCGATAACTACATCTGGTTGCTCTTCAACCTCCTCCACGGTCACGTGGTTCACTTGTCCTTTGTTGAATGGGTTGGGATTTTTCCCAGCGCTTCCATTGTCGTTCCCATTCTTAGCTTCAGGGTAGTCCATGGCGTAGTGTCCATTCTTCCCGCACTTGAAACAGATAACGTGGCTTAAATCCCTCTTGGCGGGTGTGGATGGAGTACAGCGGTTCTGACTGTTATTTGCTCCATTCCCATTCCCATTCTTGGAGCCATTGTGGTTGTGAGTACTCCCTCCATTATGGGTGTGGCTTCCATGGTTATGGGTATGTCCTCGCGGGTTCGGGGTGAAACGGGGCTTCTGCTGGGCTCCAGAATTATTCCTTCCTTGTCCATACTTCCTCTTGCGGCTCTCAATCTGCTACTGCTTCCCTTCAATCATAAGGGCCTTATCTACCCACTCCTGGTAGTTGTTGAAGGTTGCCACCATCAACTGTACGCTCATCTCATCATTCATCCCTTCCATAAACCTCTCTTGCTTTGCGACATCTGTGGCCACATCATCCGGGGCTTAACGAGATAGAGTACTAAACTCATCTACGTACTGAGCCACAATACGATTTCCTTGGCGCAAGTTACGGAACTCTCGCTTATTCATGCTCATAGCTCCAGTTGCGACATGGGCAGTGCGAAAAGCTTGCTGAAACTGATCCCAAGTGACATTGGCTACAGGGAAAGTGGCTGTGTAATTCTCCCACCACGCTGCTATTGGTCCAGCCAATTGATGTGCAGCAAAACGCACTTTCTCAGCATCCGTGCAATTGGCGGTGGTCAAATCCCTTCCAATCTTGCGCAGCTAGTCATCGGCAACTATTGGTTCAATGCTGCAAGAAAACGCCAGTGGTTGCAACCTTAGAAAACGTGTCAGGTTGTCCACGGGTGGTGGTGGTGGAGGGTTGTTGTTGTTGTTGTTCTGATTGTTCTGGACAAGAAGTTTTATCAAAGTGTTCTGCTGCTGGATCAACTGAGTGAGCTCAGGGGGAAACTGAAATCCGGGCTCACGTCTCGGAGGCATCTGATGTGTGTAGAGGGAAGAGATTAGAATAGAAATGAGGTCTAAGGGAAAATTCAGTACCCATATGCACATGAGACAAACACAATCATATCACACCAATCAATTTCAAGCAAGGGCTTACAAAGCTTCTAACTAACGTTACAAAAGTGCTCTAAATTCTACTTTTATGGGGGAAAACTACTAGTCATAGGGTGGTCATCTAGAAATTTTGATCGACGGAAGATTCCATGATATCTGCTCCACCTTCATCTTCATAGTCTTCATCACTATCATCGGGGTCTGAGGCCGTGTCGTCGATGATAATGTAGTCCTCAGAACGAATATCCTTGGGTTCTTCTTCTTCTTCTTCTCCTCCTGGGGCTGGGTCTCCCATGAATACTCCTAGCTTCCTTGTTAAGTCATCACTCTTCTCCACAAGTATAGTCATCTCCTCTTCATATCCGTCACGTGTAGACTTGAGTTCCTCTTCTAGATCCAAGTTCCTGGTTAGCACCTTCTTCAAATCTATCATCCCAGCGCACATCTGGTGCTCATGTCGATGAATGTGCTGGTTTAACTCCTGGATGAACGCTGCAATGGACCTGTCCTTCTGGGTGATGATCATGTCCCATTGCTCATCTCGGCGTCCACATATCTGGTAGATAGTGTCCTTCATCTCCTACTTGTAGACTTCTCCAATACGTCCCATGGTAATGTGGGCTGCCATACTCTTGCCTAGGCTCCAGGTTGGTGCATTAAAAGAAAACTCTATTGGCCCAGTGGATGGTGCGAAGGTCCTCCCGGGAATTTGAACTTGAATACTCCATCGCTCCTATTCTGGTAATGTGGCGGTGTAGGTCCCGGTGAAGCTTGGTATTCCGTTGTTCAGGTACTTAGTGATTTCCTTCAAGTGTCGTCCAAAAGGTGTGTCTTCATCTGGTAGAGTGAACTTGTTCCTTGGGTCCACCATCCTAAAAGAGTAGAAAAAGGAGATGAGTCAGAAATGAGTAGAGAAGAGTGTCCTAGGGTTTATCTTAGTGGTAGTGTCCTACAGTCAGCGTGTGCTCTGATACCATCTTGTAGCGACCCCGATCCGAATGGACCGAAGTCTGTGGGTTATGTGTCATCCCTGGATCGGTAATGCGAACACACACAGTACTTGAAGGAATTATAATAGAGTGGCAATCACACACTTATTACATCGAATGTATCAAAAGAGAACTTATTACAAAAGTCTATGGCATAAGGCCATCTAACAAAATAACAGTGGAAGGCTTGGAAGATAAGTGAGTCCATCAACTCTAACGGCATAGCTGAGTGCATGACAAACGACCTAGCACGTCTTACTCCTCGTCTGAAAAGTCTGCAACGTAACATGTTGCAGCCGGAAAACGGGTCAGCACATGGAATATGCTGGCAATATAACACAGTAGAGCAAGTAACCGAATAAAGGCTAACACTATATGCATATTTGGATGGTGGGGGCTCTAAGGTTAAAGTTTTTGCGTAAAGCCAATTTTTCCCGACAACAAAGGAAGAAATTTTATTTTAACTATCATGGTAGTTGAAACATCATTGAGAAGGTACCTCCAACTTAATCCCAATTAAACTAGTCATCATTAACCCAACAAATTAATTTTAGAGTGATGAGATCAACCAATAATTCAAGTACCAGATACTCAAGATTGTCCATAACCGGGGACACGGCTAATCATGATTAGTTTGTACACTCTGCAGAGGTTTGCGCACTTTTCCCCACAAGACTCGATCTCCTCCGCTGGATTTCTCGCACTGCATGGTGTTTGAAAAACGGATGACCAAGAAACAGTCTTTCAGAAGCATTTACTCTTTACCCCGGGTGGACCCGTACACCTACTTTCCCCTACATCTGCTAGTCCACCATTGAAAGAGCTCACACAACTTACTCATAGTATGCCAGAGCCCATAATGGCATTGTGGCTGCACACGGAAGTTTGTAGCATGAATAGTTTTATGATCTCTTTGAGCCTGGGTGGCATTCCATAGGATAATCACACGGTACCCTCGGGATTTCCTAGGACAACGCTGGATTCTCCAGGTGCCCTGCAACCAATCCACCCAGATGTGTATTCAAGTAGCCACCTTAAGTTGAACCATTAATTGGCAACTCAGATCTATCATGGATATTCACTCAAACCCAAACCACGTCTACGAGCATAGCATGGCAATCCTAAGCATAACGTAGAAGTAACTCCCAGGGGTTTGAACATAATGCAGGTAATAGGTTCTACCTCAATCTACTTCCCAGACCCACAAATTAAGAGATCCTACTCATGCAATGTGTGAGGGTTTGATCTAATGCATAAAAACTGGGTACTAAAGGGTATGATCAAAGTGTTACTTGCCTTGCTGATGATTCGCAAAACCTAGAGACTCGTAGTAGCATGCTTCGCACTCCGGGAATTCTATCGCAAGCAAATAGTAGCATACATAAGCAATCAAGCAAAGATGCACAAATAGAACTCCAAATAAGAAGATCTAACCAGAAAGTTCAACTTAAGAACTCCGGTTTGCAAAAATAAACAAATCAAACGGAGCAGCGAAACTCAAACTACGAAAGAAACAAGATCCGTTTACTAGATTGGTCTAAGGTCAAATTTTACAGTAACAAAACCTTCTTCAAGTTGGTTAAACGGAAAGAGGGCTTCGATACGAAGATCCGGGCTTTTGAATCGCCTAATTCCGACTCTCGAGCGAAAGGAAAAACTAAAAACAAGATTTGGCAGAAATCGAGATCGAAAATAATCGCGGATAAAGCCCCAAAAAAGAAAACTGATGAACAGGCTAACGAACGAACGTTCGCTGTCTGTGACTAATGGGCGAACCGCGTTCGTTAAAACAAACAGACGGACGAACGTCCGCTATTTAACTAAACCAAAAAAACTGAACCGATCTATTTAAAAAAATAGATCTAGGGTTTTAAAAAGAAAACCGAACGGTTTTTAAAAAAACCGATGGTACCTTAACGGGTCGGGCGGCGGGGTTGCGGGGTTGCGGGCGGCGGGCGGCAATGGCGGCGGCGTCGGCGGCTACGGCGGCAGCGGGCTCGGCAACGGCGGCGGCGGCTGCTAGCGGTGGCAGCGGCTACGGCGTGCGGCGGAGCTCGGCCTCGGTGGCTGCAGGGCTCGACTACGGCACGCGGCGGCGGTACTGTGGAGGCGAGACGGGTGGCGGCTTTTAAAGGCCCGGGGGGGCTTGACTTGGCCGAGGGGCCAAGCGGCGGCGACGTCGGCCACCCGGACTCCGGCGCGAGTCCGGCTCGGGCACGGCGGGGAAGGCGGCGGCGCACGGGCCGGCTAGGCCTTCGGCCTAGTTCGGTCTGAAACTAACCTTTAAAAAAAACTGCTGACGCAGAAAAACTCATAAATAAAATACAAAACGGAGACGAAAAATTCTGAAATAATTTTTCACCCGCTAATAAAATCTAGGACAAAGTGAACATTTTTCCCGGACCTAAATGCTATTTTGAAAAACGCGCTTTTTTCCTATGCAAATAAAATCACAAATAAATCTGAATAAAATACTAAAAGTGATTTTAATATTTTTCCTCCAATATTTCTCATAGTTTGGAGAAGTCATATTATCTCCGCTCATATATTTTGTTAAGAAATATTTTTAGGAGAGAAAAATAATTAAAACCACAGTGATCCCCGTACCGGTATTGGAGAAAACTCAAATACGGAAATGATAGAATTACCAACTCTCTCCGTAGGTCCTTGAGTTGCTTAGAATTTTTGAGGATCGCCACGCACAAATGCAATAAAATATGCAATACAATATGATCTATGTATAACATTCCAAATAAAAAATTTGGGATGTTACAACAGCATGGTATACTTTATAGAACCTATGGCTGAGGCGTAGGGAATGACTTTCATTCTCTCTCTATCTTCTATCACGGTCGGGTTTTGAGTCTTACTCAACTTCATACCTTACAACTCAGGCAAGAACTCCTTCTTTGACTGATCCATTTTGAACTCCTTAAAAATCTTATTAAGGTATGTACTCATTGAAAATCTTATCAAGCGTCTTAATCTATCTCTATAGATCTTGGTGCCCAATATGTAAGCAGCTTCACCGAGATCTTTTATTGAAAAACTCCTTTTAAACAATCTTTTATGATTTACAGATAATTCTACATCATTTTCGATCATCAATATGTCATTCACATATACTTATCAGAAATGTTGTAGTGCTCCCACTCACTTTCTTGCAAATACAAGTTTCTCCAAAAGTCTGTATAAAACCATATGCTTTGATCACCTCATCAAAGCATATATTCCAACTCCGAGATGCTTGCATCAGTCCATAGATGGATCGATGGAGCTTGCACACTTTGTTAGCACCTTTAGGATCGACAAAATGATCTGGTTGCATCATATACAACTCTTCTTTCAGAAATCCATTAAGGAATGCAGCTTTGACATCCATTTGCCAGATTTCATAATCATAAAATGAGGCAATTGCAAACATGATTCAGACAGACTTAAGCATCACTACGGGTGAGAAGGTATCACCGTAGTCAACTCCTTGAACTTGATGAAAACCTTTCGCAGTAAGTCGAGCTTTGTAGACGGTCACATTACCATCAGCGTCAGTCTTCTTCTTAAAGTTCCATTTATTTTCTATGGCTTGCCGATCATCGGGCAAAGTCCACACTTTATTCTCATACATGGATCCCATCTCAGATTTTATGGCTTGAAGCCATTTCGGGGAATCTGGGCTCATCATCGCTTCCTCATAGTTCGTAGGTTCATCATGGTCTAGTAACATGACTTCCAGAACTAGATCACCATACCACTCTGGTGCGGAATGTACTCTAGTTGACCTACAAGGTTCGGTTGTGATTTGATCCGAAGTTTCATGATCATCATCATTAGCTTCCTCACTAATTGGTGTAGGCATCACGTGAACAATTATCTATGATGAGCTATTCTCTAATTCGAGAGAAGGTACAATTACCTCATCAAGTTCTACATTCCTCCCAGTCACTTTTTTCGAGAGAAAATCCTTCTCTAGAAATGATCTATTCTTAGTAACAAAAGTCTTGCCTTTGGATCTGTGATAGAAGGTGAACCCAACAGTTTCTTTTCAATATCCTCTAAAGATGCACTTCTCCGATTTGGGTTCGACCTTATCAGGCTGAAGCTTTTTCCCATAAGCGTCGTAACCCCAAATTTTAAGAAATGACAACTTTGGTTTCTTGCCAAACCACAGTTCATATGGTGTCGTCTCAACGGATTTAGATGCTGCCCTATTTAACGTGAATGCAGCTGTCTCTAATGCATAACCCCAAAACGTTAGTGGTAAATCGGTAAGAGACATCATAGATCGCACCATATCTAATAAAGTACGGTTATGACATTTGGGCACACCATTACGCTGTGGTGTTCCAGGTGGCGTGAGCTGTGAAACTGTTCCGCATTGTTTCAAATGAAGACCAAACTCATAACTCAAATATTCGCCTCCGCGATCAGATCGTAGAAACTTTATTTTCTTATTACGATGATTCTCTACTTCACTCTGAAATTCTTTAAACTTTCAAATGTTTTAGACTTGTGCTTCATTAAGTAGGTATACCCATATCTTCTCAAATCATTAGTGAAGGTGAGAAAATAATGATACCCACCGCGAGCATGAACACTCATTGGTCCGCATACATCGGTATGTATTATTTCCAATAAGTCACTTGCTCGCTCCATTGTTCCGGAGAACAGATTTTTAGTCATCTTGCCCATGAGGCATGGTTCGCAAATATCAAATGACTCGTAATCAAGTGATTCCAAAAGTCCATCATCATGGAGTTTATTCATGTGCTTTACACCAATATGACCTAAAGGGCAGTGCCACAAGTATGTTGCACTATCATTATCAACTCTGCATCTTTTGGCTTCAATATTATGAATATGTGTATTACTACGATCGAGATTCAATAAACTATTCACCTTGTGTGCATGACCATAGAAGGTTTTATTCATGTAAACAGAATAACAATTATTCTCTCACTTAAATGAATAATTGTATTGCAATAAACACGATCCAATCTTGTTCACCCTCAACGCAAACACCAAATAACATTTATTTAGGTTTAACACTAATTGTATTATTTAGGCAGTAGAAGCACTCAGTTTCTGGCTTAGGTCCAGCTTTGGGCTTCTTCACGGGAGTGACAACTTGCTTGCCATTCTTCTTGAAGTTCCCTTTCTTCCCCTTGCCCTTTTTTTGAAACTAATGGCCTTGTTAATTATCAATAATTGATGTTCTTTCTTGATTTCTACCTTCGTTGATTTCAGCATCACGAAGAGCTCGAGAATCGTTTTCGTCATCCCTTGCATATTATAGTTCATCACGAAGTTCCAGTAAATTTGTGATAGTGACTAGAGAACTCTGTCAATCACTATCTTATATGGAAGATTAACTCCCACTTGATTCAAGCGATTGTAGTACTCAGACATTCTGAGCACATGCTCATTGGTTGAGCTATTCTCCTTCATCTTGTAGGCAAAGTACTTGTCAGAGGTCTCATACCTCTCGACACGGGCATGAGTCTAAAATATTATTTTCATCTCTTGGAATATCTCACATGCTCCGTGGCGTTCAAAACGTTTTTGAAGTCCCGATTATAAGCCGTAAAGCATGGTGCACTAAACTATCAAGTAGTCATCATATCGATCTTGTCAAACATTCATAACATCTGCATCTGCCCTTGCAATAGGTTTGTCACCTAGTGGTGCATCAAGGACATAATGCTTTTGTGCAGCAATGAGGATAATCCACAGATCACAGGCCTAGTCCGCATCATTGCTACTAACATCTTTCAACTTAGTTTTCACTAGGAACATATCAAAAACATAGGGGAGCTAAAATGCAAGCTATTGATCAATAACATAATTTGCAAATACTATCAGGACTAAGTTCATGATAAATTAAAGTTCAATTAATCATATTACTTAAGAACTCCCACTTAGATAGACATCCCTCTAGTTATCTAAATGATCACGTGATCCATATCAACTGAACCATGTCCGATCATCACATAAGATGGAGTAGTTTTCAATGGTGAACATCTTATGTTGATCATATCTACTATATGATTCACGCTCCACCTTTCGGTCTCCAGTGTTTTGAGGCCATGTCTGTACATGCCAGGTTCGTCTAGTTTAACCCGAGTATTCTGCATGTGCAAAACTGTCTTACACTTGTTGTATGTGAACGTCGAGCTTATCACACCCGATCATCACGTGGTGTCTCGGCACGACGAACTATCGCAATGGTGCATACTCAGAGAGAACACTTGTACCTTGAAATGTTTGTAAGGGATCATCTTATAATGCTACCGCCGTACTAAGCAAAGTAAGATGCATAATAAGATAAACATCACATGCAATCAAAATATGTGACATGATATGGCCATCATCATCTTGTGCTTTTGATCTCCATCTCCAAAGCATTGTCATGATCTCCATCGTCACCGGCTTCACACCATGATCTTCATCGTAGCGTCGTGGTCGTCTCGCCAACTATTGCTATTACTACTATCACTAACTCATAGTGATAAAGTAAAGCAATTACATGGCTTTCACAATTCCTACAATAAAGAGACAACCATAAGGCTCCTGCCGGTTGCCGATAATTTACAAAACATGATCATCGCATACAATAATATATAACTCATCACGTCTTTGACCATATCACATCACAACATGGCCTACAAAAATAAGTTAGACGTCCTCTACGTTGTTGTTGCAAGTTTTACGTGGCTGCTACGGTCTTCTAGTAAGAACTGTTCTTACATATGCATCGAAACCACAATGATTTTTTGTAAAGTGTGTTGTTTTAACCTTCGACAAGGACCGGGCATAGTCACGCTCGATTCAACTAAAATTGGAGAAACTGACACCGCTAGCCACCTATGTGCAAAGCACGTCGGTAGAACCAGTCTCATGAACGCGGTCATGTAATGTCGGTCCAGCCCGCTTCATCCAACAATACTGCTGAATCAAAGTTTGACATGCTGGGTAAGTAGTATGACTATTATCGCCCACAACTCTTTGTGTTCTACTCGTGCATATCATCTACGCATAGACCTGGCTCATGATGCCACTGTTGGGGAACGTAGTATTTCAAAAAAAAATCCTACGATCACGCAAGATATATCTAGGAGAAGCATAGAAACAAGAAGGAGAGTGTGTCCGCATACCATCGTAGACAGAAAACGGAAGCATTTAGTAACGCAGTTGATGTAGTCGAACGTCTTCATGACCGAACCAACCCAAGTAACGAACGTATGACACCTCCGTGTTCAGCACACATTCAGCATGATGACGTCCCTCCAGCTCTTTGATCCAGTTGACGACGAGGGCGAGTTTCGTCAGCACGACGGCATGGTGACGGTGTTGATGATGTGAAACGCGCAGGGCTTCGCCTAAGCACTACGACAATATGACCTGAGGTGGAATCTATCGAGGTGGGCACCGCACACGGATAAAACAATTGTTAACTTGTGTATTCTAGGGTGCCCCTGCCCTCGTATATAAAGGAGCAAGGGGGAGGCCAGCCGACCTCATAGGGCGCGCCCAAGGGGGGAATCCTACTCCAAGTAGGACTTGGACCCCTCTTTCCTAGTCCAACTAGGAGAAAAAGGAAGGAGAGGGAGAGGGAGAGGGAAAGAGGGGACGCGCCCCCCTCCACTAGTCCTATTCGGACTCCTCTTGGGGGGTGCCACCTCGTGGCTACTGCCTTCTCTCTCCCCTAAGGCCCACTAAGGCCCATTACTTCCCCGGGGAGTTCCGGTAACCCCTCTGGCACTCAGGTTTTATCCGAAACTATTTGGAACTATTTCGGTGTCCGAATAACATGGTCCAATATATCAATATTTATGTCTCGACCATTTCGAGAATCCTCGTCATGTCCGTGATCTCATCTAGGACTCTGAACAATCTTCGGTCAACAAAAGCACATAACTCATAATACAAATCGTCATCGAATGTTTAAGCGTGCGGACCCTACGGGTTCGAGAACTATGTAGACATGACCGAGACACATTTCCGAGCAATAACGAGTAGCGGAACCTGGATGCTAATATTGGCTCCTACATATTCTTCGAAGATCTTTATCGGTCAAACCGCATAACATCATACGGTGTTCCCTTTGTCAACAGTTTGTTACTTTCCCGAGATTCGATTGTCGGTATCATCATACCTAGTTCAATCTCATTACCGGCAAGTCTCTTTACTCGTTCAGTAATACATCATCTCGTGACTAACTCATTAGTCAATTGCTTGCAAGGCTTATTATGATGAGTATTACCGAGAGGTCCCAAAGATACCTCTCCGACATTCGGAGTGAAAAATCCTAATCTTTATCTATGCCAACACCACAAACACTTTTGGAAACACCTGTGGAGCATCTTTATAATCACCCAGTTATGTTGTGATATTTGATAGCACACAAGGTGTTCCTCCGGTATTCGGGAGTTGCATAATCTCATAGTTAGAGGAACATGTATTAGTCATGAAGAAAGCAATAGCAATAAAACTAAACGATCATAATGTGTAGCGACCCGACCCGAATGGGTCGAAGTCTCTGTGCTTAAGTGTCATCCCTGGATCGGTATGCTGACACACACAGTACTCGAAGATTTATAACAGAGCTAAATCACATGTATAAAGTAACGTAAATACTATTACCTCGATTAACATAGCGTAAGTAACAACAAGATTGTAGAGTGCCTTCAACACCAACGGCAAAGTTGAGTCTACACAACGCAACCCTAACGTATCACTTACTCGTCGAATAAATTCCTGCAACCTGAGACATTGCAGCCATGTAGGTTGCTACCTCTTGAGCTTGCGTTGTATTCCCTCGAAGAGGAAAGGGAGATGCAGCACAGTAGCATAAGTATTTCCCTCATTTTTTGAGAACCAAGGTATCAATCCACTAGGAGACCATGCGCGAGTCCTTCGCACCTGCACAAACAAATAAGAACTTCGCAGCCAACGCGATAAGGGGTTGTCAATCCCTTTACGGTCACTTACGAGAGTGAGATCTGATAGAGATGATAGTTGATATTTTTGGTTTAATAAAACAACAAATAAAAGCGGTAAAAGTAAAGTAGATGTAGATTGATATGTTGAGAAAAGACCCGGGGGCCATATTTTTCTCTAGTGGCTTCTCTCATGAAAGCGATATTCTACGGCGGGTAAACAAATTACTGTCGAGCAATTGATAGAAAAGCGAATAATTATGAGACTATCTAGGCATGATCATTGTATATAGGCATCACGTCCGAGACAAGTAGACCGAAACGATTCTGCATCTACTACTATTACTCCACACATCGACCGCTATCCAGCATGCGTCTAGTGTATTGAGTTAATAAGAACAGAGTAACGCCTTAAGCAAGATGAAATGATGTAGAGGGATAAACTCAAGTAAGATGATATAAACCCCATATTTTTATCCTCGATGGCAACAATACAATACTTGTCTTGCTGCCCCTACTGTCACTGGGAAAGGACACCGCAAGATTGAACAAAAAGCCAAGCACTTCTCCCATTGCAAGAACTATAGATCTAGTAGGCCAAAACAAACCATTAATTCGAAGAGACTTCCAAGGATATTATGAGCACACATAAAAAGTTCAGAAAAGAACCAAATATCTTTCATAGATAACCTAGATCATTGTAACATCCCAAATTTTCAATTTGGAATGTTATACATAGATCATAATTGCATTTCATATTTTTGCATTTTTGTCGTGGAGTTCCTCGGAAATTCTAAGCAACTCAAGGACCTACGGAGGGAGTTTGGAATTTTACCGTTTTCGTATTTGAGTTCGCTCGAATACCGGTACGAGGACAATGTGATTCTAATTATTTTTCTCCCCTAAAAATATTTCGAAAAACAAAATATGAGCGGAGATAATATGACTTCTCCAAAATAACAGAAATATTGGAGGAAAAATGTTAAAATCACTTTTGGTATTTTTCTGGATTTATTTGCGGATTTATTTGCATAGGAAAAATACGCGTTCTTCAAAATTGCATTTAGGACCGGGAAAAATGTTCACTTTGTCCTAAATATTATTAGAGGACGGTGAAAATTTATTTCGGGAATTTTGGAGTCCGTTTGGTATTTCTTTCATTAGTTTTTCTGCGCCGGGACTCTTTTAGAAAAAAAAAACAGAAACCGACTTAGATTCGTGGAGGACCAGGACTCTGGGCTTTATATAGCGCCAGAGCCGACCCGTTTCGCTCAGCCCGCCAGCGCCGAAAACCTAGCGCCCGAGCCAGCCGCCGTCGCCTCGCCAGCCCGCCGCCGCCGCCCGCCGCACCGCCCCGCCGCCCGCGCCGCGCCGCCACCCGCCGCCGCCCGCCACACCGCCCCGCCGCCCGCGTGCCGCGCCGCCTCCGCTGGAGCCCCGCCACCTCGCCCCGCCGGAATCCCGTCGGAGATCCCGCTGGAGTTGTTAGAGAAGAGGTAGTTCTTTCTTTTTTTTCGTTTAACCGATTGGTTTAGAAAATAAACCCGTAGATTCGTTTTTATTATTATTAGATTAGATCGGTTCGGTTTTTATTCGATTTAGCTATTTAGCGGACGTTCGTCCGTACGTTCGTTTTAACGAAAGGTTTTCGTTAGTTAACCGCAGACAGCGAACGTTCGTTCGTTAGCCTGTTCGTCGTTTTTCTTTTTCGGGGTATTTATCCGCGGTTATTCCGATCGCGATTTCTGCCCTGATCTTGTTTCGCGTTTTTCTTTTCGCTCGAGAGTCGGAATCAGGTTATTCAAAATCCCAGATCTTCGTCTCGAAGCCCTCTTTATGTTAGATCAACTTGAACAAGATTTTGGATACTATAAAATTTGACTTTAGGCCAACTAGTAATTCGGAGCTCGTTTCCTTTGCAGTTTGAGTTTCGTTGCTTCTTTCGAGTTGATTCTTTTTGCAAACCGGAGTTCTTAAGTTGAACTTTCTGGTTAGATCTCTTATTGGAGTTTTACCCGTGCATTAGTTAAGTACTTATTGTATGCTTGTTTGTTTGATTGCGATAGAGTACCCGGAGTGCACCGCTTGCTACTTTGAGTCTCTAGGTTTCCCTTCCTTCTGTTGGTACAAACTAAGATATCATTACTCAGACTCATCTTTGTCTGGTCCATTCCAAAGTCTAACGTAACCAACCGCTAGTTCTTGTATTCGGGTAACTGTGTTGGGTTCTACCACCCTTAAAATGAAAACACTTGTTTTCAAAATCTTATTCCACGTAGCATGATTTCACTCATTTCCTATATAGTAACAACTAATAAAGTCCGAAAATCAATACCGTGATGCTAACTTTATTGGTTCTCGCTTATTACAATCTACTGCATTTCTATTCATGCTTAAACTCAACTATTTGGCACAAGTCTCCTTCTTATTTGGACAAATCTCTAGCATAGTGCACTGCTTCATTACGGCAGAAACATATTACTTCTGACAAGTCTCGTGGTTCCCTTGTGATTACATAGCCTCCTTAGGTCCTCGGCTTAGGGGTCCACTTCCGAACTTGTATATTCTTAACTCATCCTTGGAGTCACTATTGCTCCACACTCTAACATTACACCCTCATTAAATCCAATTGGCTGGTGGAGGCTGTAAGGTTAATTTTTGCATAAAGCTAGTTTTTCCCTACAACAAAGGAATAATTTTACTTACTACTCAATTTAGTTAAGCAATATTGAGAATGGTTCCTCCATCTCAAATCCCAAAGTTTAGCATAGTCATTAATAACCCAACAAGTTAATTAAGAGTTTTGAGATCAATAAAATAATCCACTTCTAGATACTCAAAATTGTCCATAACCGTGGACACGGCTAATCATGATCAGTTTGTACAATCTGCAGAGGTTTGTGCGCTTTTCCCCACAAGACTCGATCGCCTCCGTTTTAATTTCTCGCACTACATGGTGTTTGAGAAATGGATGACCGAGACACAGTCTTTCAGAAGCATTTACTCTTTACCCCGGATGGACTGGTACACCTACATTCCCCTTACATCTGCTAGTCCACTACTGAAAGAGCTCACACAACATACTCAACTATGCTAGAGCCCATAATGGCTTGTGGCTACACATGAAAATTTCTAGGCATGAAAATATCATATTATCCCTTTGAGCCTGGGTGGCATTCCAATAGGGTGATCACAAGGGTCCTCCGGGATCCCCTAGGACAACACTGGACCCTCCAGGTGCCCGGGCAAACCACTGGGTGCTCCAGGGTGCCGCAACCAATCCACCCAGATGTGTATTAAAGTTTCCACCTTAAGTTTCCCTTAAGTAAATATCTCTCTCACAAGTTTCATGAAATCTCTCATACCGATCCACGTCTACGACCATGGCTAAGCAATGAGTAGCAAAGCGTATAATCCCGGGGTTGAATCACAAGTCATAGGTTCCTACCTCATGAACTACAAAGTAATCCCACATGTATCCAAGTCCTACTCATTTAAATCTTTGAGGGCATAACTAATGCAAGTAAAACTGAGTATTGAAGAGTATGATCAAAGTGTGAACTTGCCTTGTACTGTTGATGTAGATTCTTCGCATTCATAACTCGTGATAGATCTACTCGTCAAACTCCGATCAATCTAACTTAAGCAAGCAATAGTAACCACACATAAGCATTCATGAAAAAGAATCGAAAAACAGAACTCGGAAAACTTCGAAAACGAGCAAACGACTCTTGCAACGGAAAAAAAATTCTAATAGTACCAAAATTAAGTGAATTTGGCCTTATCAGAAAGTTTAGGTCAAAAGCTTTGATTTGAAAAAGAATCAACTCAAACGGAGTTACGAAACTCAAGTTATGACAAAAAGAAGTTTGAATATGAATTTGAACAAATTTCGATATTTGAAAGTTGTAAAAAGTTTATTTGATAGATTCACTGGATAGGTGGGATCGAGACGAAAATCTAGGCGCTGGTTTCATCTAATTTGGATGAACGAGGAAAAAGTTATGGCTATTTAAAAAATCAGGGTAAAGTTGTTTTACGGAAGAAAATAGCTACGGCTAAAAGAATGTAAAAATAGATAGACCAATTGATAATCTAATTATTTTACCGTACTAGTCTAGAAATGATAAGATACGGGAGCATAAAAAAATTCAAAGAAAGATAACTTTATAAGACATAGAAGAAAAAACGACTTTGTAGAGAGGAGACGCCTTCCAGAATTCTTGCCGGAGAGGAGATTTTTTTTCTTTTGTGAATCTAGTCAAACCAAAATATTAATTTAACCCGAATTGAATGATTTTTGGAGGCTCTATGGGTCTATATTTATAGGTGGAAAAGAGGTTTAGAGATCAAAGGCTAGGCAATGTGGGACTAAACGTAGACGAAATAAACAAAACTGGGGAGAACCGCATGGGCTAAAAAATCCCGCCGCTGCAACTTTTTTCTTTCTTTTTTTAAAAATTCGGCCAAAGTAAAAGAAAACTAAAAAAAGGCTGACTGGGCTTGGCCGAGGTAAAAAAATGGGGCACCGTTGCCACTATGCTGCGCATGTGGGCGACATATAGTTAGCAGCCGACGTGTAGTTATTTTTATATGAAAACAGAAAATGAAAACTAAATAACGATAATAAAAAAATTACATAGGCATATTATATATCAAAATTTTCAGAAAAATATTTCCTACAACATGAACATTTTTCTAGAGTCAAATAAAAGCCGCAGAAATTAAAATAAATCAATCAATGTTTTTGGTTTATTTAAAATTCAATATAAAATATTAAAAAACCCAAAATTATTTAAAAATCATTTTCTCCAATTTTCTACTGTAGGGAATCATTTTACCCTATTTTCCATATATTTTATTTTTGGAGAAAAATAATTTGAATAAAAACCCAATAACTCAAATTTGAAAACGAGTTATCAAAAATACTTCAAAGGAACTTCCAACTCATATTTCTTATAATTTGAAGAAGTCATTTTATCTTCTCTCGTGAAAATCATTGAGTTGCATAAAGTTTTCGAATTTGAAATATTAACAAAATGGAATTCAAACCTTTTGAAAATCATTTTCATTTATTTAAATGGAAGAAGTCATATCATCTTCACCCTAGGGTTTTGTGTTAAAATGAATTTGATTTCACGGAGATCATAAATGCAAAGTGAAAGTTTGGGAAAGTCATTTCATTCCCTCTAATTTAACTTTCAAAAGTTTCAAATTTCACTCAATTTCACACAACACATGACATAAGCAATCAAAACTATCTATTTAATATAACATTCCAAAATTTAGATTTTTGGGATGTTACATAATGCTAAGCTGACGGATGGGTTTGGTCACTCACATCATTCTCCTAATGATGTGATCCCGTTCATCAAATGACAACACATGTCTATGGTTAGGAAACATAACCATCTTTGATTAACGAGCTAGTCTAGTAGAGGCATAGTAGGGACATCTTGTTTTGTCTATGTATTCACACATGTACTAAGTTACTGGTTAATACAATTCTAGCACGAATAATAAACATTTATCATGATACAAGGAAATGCAAATAACAACTTTATTATTGCCTCTAGGGCATATTTCCTTCAATATAGTCATGTACTTGTTGCCTAGGGCAAAAGTGCGATTTATATCAAAACACCAACAATAAAAACAAGCAACACACAATCATGGTTCTATTCAAACCATCATATGGACTTGTCTGTGTGTAGGGGGTACACGACTCATCCTACCCTAGGGGTTCTCGGACTCAGTAATCGTGCCTTGATCCTCGTGCAGGCTTCTGAGTTTTCCTCAGGTCTTGCTACGTCTCTTGCTTGATGAAACGACCTGGGTTGAACCTGAAGAATCTTCAACAACTTTTCGCCTAATGAGGTGATGGGGTGAAGGTGGCTCCTCGTAGCTGGCATTGACTTCGTATTCTCTTGTCTTCTTAATCATGACGATCCCTTGTGCCTTCTAGGGCGCCGAGGGTACTAGGTAGGCAATCCTTTATGCAATGATAGTAACAAGGCATAGTAGAGGTCAAATCTACCGGACACATTGTTGAAAATATCATCGCCGAGAGTGGGGGATGAAGAGAACCGTTTTCCTGCTTACTATAGTGAGGCAGACCAAATGGCTAGGTTCTCATCACCGGTGGTTGCCGATATAACAATGGTAGGACATGGTTGCTCTATTAGCGATGTATATCATGATCTTGAATATCCTATGCCCTGATCATCATAGGCTAAGGTTGCATCATCTTGGGGCAGTGTTAAGGGTGTCACCATCTTTTGGGTCTTCATGTCCTCATTCCTCAAGGATGTGCCTTCTGTTGGTATCGTCTTGTTGTGGTGTCGCCAATCTTGTGTTCAGAAGATGTGGGTGAATGTCTGGCAAGGCGTCTTACTTCAAGGTTATCCATGAGGATTACAAGGAATCCAGTGGTCAGGGTCATAAGGGTTCTAGCGACCGAAAGTTTTGAAGGGGAAGAGGTCAATAAGGGAAGTATACCTTAGTTTTCGAAAACTCAGAAGGGAAGAGAAGTATAGATAGTTTTCAAAAATAGTAATAGTTTTGGAAATAGTTTAACCCTAACTAACGACAATGCTAACTAAGGCTTCCTACAATCAGGATGGTTCTGATACCAGCTCTATGGGGACCCCGACTCATAAGTCGAGATCACCGAATGCACGTGTACAGTGATCCCAGAGATCAATGCTCACTGAACACACAGAAGCTGAATAACAAGAGTCTTACATCCATACATACCGTCTTACACCAAATATGACCATTATGGTCAAGTCTTACATAGATAAAGCCTCATGGGCTGAACATCAAATAAACTCGAGTAGCGAAAGACTTCGTAGATAAGTAGAACCCATGCCATGTGCCTTAACCCTATAGGCATTCTGACTGGGAAAGCGTCCTAGTTCGCATGTTCGTCTCCAAAGAACTCTTCTTCAAATTCCTTCTCTTCCATTCCTGGCCAATTAAATAACTAGTGGCAAGCCAAAGAGTACTTTGAATGTACTCGCAAGCAACCCAAGAGTGATAACAGAATAATTATGCAAGGCTCTACTGCTAAATTGGTAGTTTTTCCAAAAGCTAGTTTTTCTCATGCAAGTATAATCAACATTTATCAAGGATATGAATGCGTATGCAACAAGTATAGGAGGTTACAGAAATCAACATCGAGAAATAGTTATGAACAACTCATGCTCAAGCTCATTGGGACTTCCTCACGAATCACATCAACTGAGTTACCAAAACCGTGTTGTTTTCCAGAAACATATGGAAATAGTCTAAGCAGCACCAACCAACCGTCCTTGACCGTGGACATGGCTATTCGAATAGTTTTACACTCTACAGAGGTTGTGCACTTTACCCACAAGATCTGAGAAGCTTTCGTGTCATCCACAATCCCGCAGTGCCTCAAGTACTCGGGGGAAGCACCCGATCATTACATTTCCCTAGACGACACCAACATAGGGTCCACTCGTTGGTGCATGACCCTCATGTATAAGCAAAAGATCATGGGACTCTGCCCTTTCCACATTATCACACACACACAAAGGGACCAACGGTGTGTCCGGTGCCCTGTAAAAATAGTCATGTCCGCCTATCCGAGCACGACCCCGTCCCGAGAGTGACCTCAAGTCACCCCATCACTAGTAATGTGGGCACCATGCTAGTATCGGCCTAAGTAATCAATAATGCCCCGTCCCATAAAGGGGTAGAGTTGTTGCACGTGTCTGGTTGGGACGGTCGACAAATCTTAAATCTAATCCGTCTCTGTAAACAACACTTTCATCAAGCCTCGGTACACTACTTCTCCACCAAGTACTGCCATAGTTCCTCATCATTTCCCAGGGGCATTAGTGGCACCCACTAGTTTTTTGCAAGTATGTCAAACCACACTTGTTTCTTTCAATGCATAACCCTGATCCATTTTTCATAGCCAAGTACTATAGCATATTACTACAACCCACCAACACAACTCTAAACCAAATAGAGTCAAGTACAATGCAAGTATCAACGGAGGCAAGCCTAGTAAGGTTGCCACTCAAGATATATCATGCACTCGATGAAACATTGAAAATGCTTTCATGATATAAAAGGGTTCAACATGGTCAAAGGGTTGCTTGCTTGTCTTAACCAAGTCCTTGTGGTCTTCAAATCTTCTGGTCCTTCTCCAGGTACTCCGTCCACTTCGTCAACTAACGTCGGAAACAATCACAATAAGCAACACAACAAGGCAAAAATAAAAGTGCTCTAAAAATGTGAGTTGGACTTTTCTAGGATACCTCTGGTCATATGAGGAATGACCAAAGTGGTTTCATTGGGATTTGATCAATGGATATCTCTGAACATTTCAATATGATGTTATCAAGGGATTTGTGGATTTGCAAGAAGTGTACAGAAGAATTATTTTGAAAAATAAGCAAAGGCACCCATTCCAAGGAATAATTTTAGAAACATCTAGGAGTTGGTTTCACTGGATTTGGAGTTCGAATGAATTCCCTAGGGATTAGCAAAGTTGGCTATACATGGATAAATAGACCAATATTTGATGGTGGTACAGAAAGCATTGGGAAAATGTTCAAAAACTAAGCTAGGAACATATAAGCACCTAGGAATTTGAATCATTGCATTTGGATCAAGTTTGAGCTCTCTCTGATTTTCTAAAGTTTAACACAGAAATAGAAAATGGGGTTTTATTGAATTTGTGTGGAGAAAATTATTCCGGAAAAATGTGCATGTTGCACCAATAGGTAGAGCATGATTTAAGGAATCATCAAATTTGGAGTTCATTTGCATATGGATTTTACAAGCTATCTGGGAAAAAAGAAAAAGAAAGAAACAAAGAAGGGCTTTACCCTTAAGAGGCGCACAGGGCGGGAGATAGCAATGGGCCAGCCCAGATCCACGGCTGTGTGCGTGACCGCGGTGACCTCGAAGGCGTACTCTGCGGTGTACTGTTTCACCATAAGGACACGTAAAAGCGAGCGACCGCCTCCACTTATGCCAGCTGGGCGTGGCGCCTCAATGGCTGACGAGCGGGTCCCGCGGGCAGGTCGCCGGCCCTGCCCCGTGTCGTCTTCAACCCTGCGACGGCGGGCAGAGAGCTCCGGCCTAGCTCGCCGTCGGCGCTGCTCCGCTCATACTCGCCGGTCGGCGGTCGGAAACTGGATCTGCAGGCTCGGCAGTGCCTGTAGGTTGGGGAGAGGCATGCTACCTCTTGAGCTTGCGTTGTATTCCCTTGAAGAGGAAAGGGAGATGCAGCACAGTAGCATAAGTATTTCCCTCAGTTTTTGAGAACCAAGGTATCAATCCAGTAGGAGACCACGCGCCAGTCCCTCGCACGTGCACAAACAAATAAGAACTTCGCAGCCAACGCGATAAGGGGTTGTCAATCCCTTTACGGTCACTTATGATAGTGAGATTTGATAGATATGATAGTTTATATTTTTGGTATTTTTGGTTTAGTAAAATAGAAAGTAAAGAAAGCAAATAAACAACGATGGCATAAATTGACGGGAAAGTAATATGATAAAGATAGACCCGGGGGCCATAGTTTTCTCTAGTGGCTTCTCTCATGATAGCGATATTCTACGGCGGGTAAACAAATTACTGTCGAGCAATTGATAGAACAGCGAATAATTATGAGACTATCTAGGCATAATCATTGTATATAGGCATCACGTCCGAGACAAGTAAACCGACTCCTGCCTTCATCTACTACTATTACTCCACACATCGACCGCTATCCAGCATGCATCTAGTGTATTGAGTTCATACGAACAGAGTAACGCCTTAAGCAAGATGACATGATGTAGAGGGATAAACTCAAGCAATATGATGAAAACCCCATCTTTTTATCCTCGATGGCAACAATACAATACGTGCCTTGCTGCCCCTACTGTCACTGGGAAAGGACACCTCAAGATTGAACCCAAAGCCAAGCACTTCTCCCATTGCAAGAACTATAGATCTAGTAGGCCAAACCAAACCAATAATTCGAAGAGACTTGCAAGGATATTATGAGAACACATAAAAAGTTTAGAGAAGACCAAATATCTTTCATAGATAACCTTGATCATAAACTCACAATTCATCGGATCTTGACAAACACGCCGCAAAAAGAGATTACATCGAATAGATCTCCTCGAAGACCGAGGAGAACTTTGTATTGAGATCCGGAGAGAGAGAAGAAGCCATCTAGATACTAGCTATGGACCCAAAGGTCTGTGGTAAACTACTCACAACTCACAGTGAGGGCGATGATGATGATGATGATGAAGGCCTCCGTGATGGATCCCCCTCCCGGAATAGGCTCCAAGATGGGATATCCACGGGAACAGCAGCTACGGCGTTGGAATTAGGGTTTTCTCTCTTCGTACGGAGTTTCTGGGGTACGTAGGTATATATACGAGGAAGAGGGGCACCAGGGGCCACAGGGGCTGCCCTCGAGGCAGGGGGGACGCCCTGGGAAGGGGGGCGCGCCCCCCACCCTCGAGGGTGGGTCTCATGTCCTCTGGCTTGGCCCCGAAGTTTATCTTGCGTGATTTCCTCCAAAAATATCTCCTGCGAAGGTTTCATTCCGTTTGGACTTCGTTTGATATTCCTTTTCTGCAAAACCCTGAAATAGGCAAAAAACAACAATCTGGACTGGGCCTTTGGGTTAGTAGGTTAGTCCCAAAAATGATATAAAAGTGAATGAAAAAGCCCATTAAACATCTAAAACTTCATAAATAATAGCATGAAACAATGAAAAATTATAGATACGTTGGAGACGTATCAAGGCAGGGCCTACTCCTGGCGCCCGCAAAGGCCGACGGGTCTGGCGCTCTACTGCCACCCACGCCGGTGACTCCGGTCGCCCCCAACAAGGTTCTGCACACCGGAGGACTCGTTGCAACGCGACGCGTCCTCCCATGTGTTCTACGAAAGCGGTGGGGCTCGGCTGCGGGTGATGCTTCAAGTGCGGTGGATGGCGACATCGGGCACAATGGTGGTGCACATCTCGGCCGCGGAGAAGGGGATCTAGAGTGCTCGGGAGGTTCACGGAAGCTAGGGGAGTGTCGTGGACTAGTTGAGAGGAGGAAGGGAGGCCGTGATGGCACGGATTTGAGCGGCGACCGTCGATGGGGCTCCAACCATGTAGGTGCGCAGAGGGCTCGAGGGAGAGAGGGGACCTGTCTAGGGGGGTGCACGAGAGAGAGATGGCTCATCAGAGACCAGAGAGAGCACTGGGGGAGGCTCTATATTGAGGAGCACCGGTGCACCGTGGGCAACATCCACGGACGCGCTCGGTGAGCTCGGCAGAGGGAGAAGGAGGGCAAGGGAAGAAAGGGCCGACAGCGTGCTCTGTCCCAGTCGAGGCAAGCTCGGGAGACATCATCCCGATGCCCAAGGTTGTCTAACTCCCTTGGAATGGGTGAGCTACAGTGCGGGAGAGCACTGTAGTGTGCTCCAGAGCGCAAACTCTGCAGACCATGGCATAAACAAAGTGCCCTGGGCATGTCCTCTTGTGTCTAGGAGCTCTAGGGAGGTGTAAAGAATGGGGAAGGGGTATTGGATGCTCTGGTAACACACTTGAGGAGAGGCGGAGTGGAGAGAGAGGTGAAAGTGGGTGTCCACAGAGAGGAAGTGAAGTTTTCACCCCCCCCCCCCAATAATGGAGCTGTGGGTTTGAAATTGTTACTGGAGGTATAAGGGGACTAGGAATAGCTGTGGTAAAAATTTGAGCCCATGGGGAAGAGTGAAAGAGGTTAAAGTTGTGTTTTTAGAAAAATGGCAGAAGGTGTTTGTTGCTGGTTTGGGCAAGCAAATGTTTTCCAATTTACATGAGAATTAACATGATCAAATGTCATATAGAATTGAGTTTTTCCACCCATTTCGAGCTCATTTGAGGGAAGTTGCCAAAATAACTTTCGCAAACCCTAGAAATCAATAGAATTGGCTTTTCCAAGATTTAGTCATGCAAATCATTCCTCCTTGATGTACCACTTTGTGTAGTGTCATAATTTGGGGTTTTGAGCTTGTCCACAAATTTTGAGGTCACAAGTAAAAAGTTGGCAATGTAGAGTTGTTCAAATTTGGTTCTGGTCAGAAAGAGTTTTGGGGCACTTTGATCTAGCTATCGTTCTCTCCGACTTGTGCTATTTGGTCTAGATGCATAATTATACCATTTTAGTATGTGCGCCAAGTTTGAGAGTATTTGGAAAAGTTTGACAATGTAAAGTTTCTCAAACTTCAAAATGGACAGAAATGGTTTTGAGGGGGTTTGATGACGTTTTCTTGATCTTCAAGGCATGAGGCTTGGCAAGATCACCAAGTATGTCATATGTGACATTCTAGAATTTTATTGAATATTTTAGGAAATATTTCCTTTGTAAATATTTCGAAAGCTTGAAATATCCAGAAAGTGTTTTCGGGGGATTTGTCCAATATTTTGAACATGACCATGTTTTGAAAATCTTATATATGGACAATACATGTCCTATGAGTTTCCCTAAATTTTCTCAAATATTTTTGAAATATTTAAATAATTTTAACCTATTAAAGACCATTTATGGCCTAAATAAAAAGCCTTTAAATAAAATAGGAAAATTACTTTTGAATATATATGTTTGTGGTTTATGGGAGTCTTATACCTAATTGGAGTGAAATATAATTTTCGAAAGATTTTTCACACCCTTAATGAAGTACTTGTAGTTCAAGTCTCAATTCAGGGGTTTTTGGAAAACCCATTTTTAGAAAATACTTTTTGGCCAAAATATTTTTGTAAGGAAATACTATTATTTCCTATACACATGGCGTGATTATTGGGAAAAGGTTTTGGATCATGGAGAAGTAGTATAAAAGTAGGAGGATTTATTTTATTTTTAGAGGACTTGCAAACAGCAAACAGAAAACTAAATCAAGCAAAGTAAAAAACACTCAAAAGTTTTTGTCACACCACATTTAAGCATGATTATTGTCTTAAGTGTTGTGACATGAAAATCAGGGTGTGACAACTTGGGTCATCTTTTCTCATGTACAAAGCGCATGGATCACCTCCTCTTGCTCGGGTGGATCGGGAGACTACGGCCCTCCAGGTATCATGACCTCCGACGCCGTCCGCGGAGATCGCTGCATGCCCAAGGCGCCGATCCTTGACATTTGTGCGTGCCGGATCGGATCGCGCGGGGGACGATGTACCTTGCGGTAGCCTGGGGTAGAATCGTTGGGACGGGCGGTCCCAAGAGTTGATGTAGATTCGGTTTGCCCGCTCGACCGCGCGGTCTGGCTTCTCGAGGCGAAGTTGAGCGCGGAGTCGAGGACATGTTGTCCAATGCCCAGTGTAGCATCTCGGAGTCGAAGGTCGATCCCATGCCACGAGAGCTTGATGTTGTAGCAGTTCGCCGCCTCGTACGATGATAGTTGTTGTAGGGCTCGCCGTCGTTCAAAGCACCGATTTTTGCTCCATTCAAAGGATCAATCAGATTTATTTGGTGGCTAAAGAAAAATCAATCTACTAGAATTTTGGTATTGATCTGCTCCACAGGATCGATCTAATGATGGAGACTCAAAAATTGGATCTAAACTACGAGACCAATCTAATCATTGATTGATCGGGTGCCGCGCCCCGGGAGAGGAGATTAATCTCTCCGGGGGCAGCGCGCTGCGGATGTGGTGAAGGAATCTAGGATCGGCGTCGCGAGACTAACCGCTCTAATACCGTTTAGAAATTGTATGATGGATGAATATTGTGTTGTTGTGTTGTATTGATCGATCCCTGATATGAGGTATATATAGAATACACGAGGCGGTAGAGACTTAGAGTACAAAATAGGTAATACATGATTTAAACCTAATCGATCTACTCCTTATCTCGATCTTTAAACCCAAAATATATTCTAACATGGTCGCCTTCTGTTATGACCGGGGTCTCCTATACCCGGAAGAGGCCCACTGGGCGCGTTTAAGTTAGGGGCTTAGCCCAAGTTGTTTTATTTTTCCTAGCTTTGAGATTATATAAACAGATGTAAGGGCACCTTTTGAGATTAAGCAATAAGTCATAACTATTGCCCGGCTCCCAGAGGAGCCGAAACCCTAAAACCCTAGCCGCCGCCTTGCCCTAGCCGCCGCCCTCAACCGCGCGGGACGGCGCCCAGCCGCCGGCTACCGCGGCCTCGCCCTCCCCCTTCCTCCTCCTTCCCCTATAATCTACGCCCCCGTCCCGGTAGAACCCTAGTTCCTACCACTTTGGAATCATCTAGCTCCAGGGCGATCATGTCTTCTGCACCACCATCGCCGCCGCTGCCTACCATCTCCACCACCGCCCCGCTGGTAACTCCGACGAACGGGCCGCCACCACTGCCGCCCGCTACCACCGCCGCGCCAACCCCCACCATCTTCACGCTGAAAGAGGTCACCGGTGCCCTCCGGGATCTCGCCACGGCGGTCCAAGGCATCCGCCTGTACCTGGCGGGCCCATACGGGCTGCCGCCGGCGACGCAGGTCGCGGCCACGGCCGCTCCCCTCCTCCTGCCCTGGCAGGCCCCGCCGGCCGGGCAGGCCGCGCTGCTCGGGGGCTCGCTGCCACAAGCGGCAGCCACGGGGCCTCCTTGGCCGCAGTGGCCGCTGGCCACCACCGCGCCGGCTGCGGCCGCCACCCTGCCGGCGCCGCCACCGCTGCTGCTGCCATCGTCGTCGCCCTTCAGCACCGGGCCGGCGTCCTCCGCACCGGCACTGCCCATCCAGAACGTCCGCTTCCCATCATCGCCATCCCAGTTGCCGGCCTGGGTCACCGGATCGTCACCACCACCCGTCTACACAACGGCTGGGGACCAGCCGGCGCCGTCCCTGTCGTACAACGGCGGGTCCTCTTCCGCTGCGGGGCTCCACATGGGTTTCGACGGGCCGCCTATGACCACCGCACCGGCATCTTCACCGTTCCGCGCCGCCGAGCCCTACGGTCACGGTGGCCATACCCAGACGCCTCCGCGCTTCGCGAAGCTCGACTTCGCCACCTTCGATGGCACCGAGGACCCGCTCAACTAGCTCAATCAGTGTGAGTAGTTTTTTCGGGGGCAGCGCACACTTGCGTCCGACCGCACATGTCTCGCCTCCTACCACCTCCGGGGCGCTGCGCAGACATGGTACTACGCCCTCGAGCAGGATGAGGGTGGCATGCCCCCCTGGGAGCGCTTCCGGGAGCTCTGTCTCTTCCGCTTCGGGCCGCCTATACGGGGCAGCCGACTGGCCGAACTCGGCCGTTTGCCCTTCACCTCCACCGTCCAGGAGTTCGCCGACCGCTTCCAGGCCCTGGCTTGCCACGCGCCGGACGTGTCCGCCCGACAGCGGGCCCAGCTCTTTATCAGAGGCCTACCGGATCACATTCGCGTGGACGTGGAGCTTCGGGACCCGCAGGACTTACAGTCGGCCATGTACTACGCCCGCGCCTTCGAGCGCCGCGCGCAGTTCCTGTAGCAGGCCGCACAGTCTCGGGGCGACCGCCAGCCCGCCCGTCCACCTTCGACAGGACCGGCGCCGGGCCGGCCGCCCCCGCCCACTGCCGCGGCTCCTACCCCGCCGGCGACGCGACCCTTTCGCCGGCTCACCCCGGCGGAGCAGCTCGAGCGCCGTCGCCAGAGATTGTGCTACACCTGCGACGAGCCATATGTGCCGGGTCACGTCTGCCCGCGCCTCTTCTACTTGGAGGCGGCCGACTATGTGGAGGAGGACACACCCGCCGACGGGACCGGCGACTTGGGCGCTCCGGCCGTCGCCGAGGTAGCGCAGCCCCGAGGCCCCGCGACGGCTCTCGTGGTCTCCCTCCATGCGCTCGCCGGCATCAGGGACGACCGGACGATGCTCTTACCGGTGATGCTTCACGGGGAGCGCCTAGTGGCGCTCGTGGATACGGGCTCCACGCATAACTTCCTTCCCGAGGCAACGATGCAACACTTGGCTCTCCAACCCACGGGCGGAGAACACCTCAGGGTCACCATGGCCAACGGCGACCGACTCCGTTGCCATGGACTGGCACACCGCGTGCCCATCACTATCGGCGAGGAGTAGTTCTCTATCACGTGCGCCGGCATCGACTTGGGCTGCTTCGACTTCATCCTCGGGGTCGACTTCTTACGGACCCTCGGCCCCATCCTATGGGACTTCGACGCCATGATGATGACGTTCTGGCGCGAGGGCCACCAGATACAGTGGGAGGGCGTAGGTGGCGCGCCCCCAGCACCTCCACGCCTGCAGATAGCCACGGCTGCGGCCGAGCCAGAGCACCCCTTGCTGGATCACCTCCTGCAGCAGCACGATGACCTCTTCGCCGAGCCTCAGGGTCTGCCGCCTGCCCGGGTGTACGATCACCGCATTCATCTACTTCCGGGTACGGCCCCGGCAGCAGTACGTCCCTACCGCTATCCCCAGTTGCAGAAGGACGAACTGGAGCGGCAGTGCGCACTCATGCTTGCATTGGGCATCATTCGGATCTCCACTTCACCATTCTCGGTGCCAGTCCTCCTCGTCCGCAAGTCGGATGGAACGTGGTGTTTCTGCATCGACTACCGCGCCCTTAATGCCATCACGCTCAAGGACAAGTTTCCTATCCCGGTGGTTGACGAGCTCCTGGACGAGCTACATGGAGCGCTCTTCTTCACCAAGCTCGACCTCCGTTCGGGGTACCACCAGGTGCGGATGCACCCGGACGACATCGCCAAGATGGCATTTCGGACTCATCACGGCCACTTCGAGTTTTTGGTGATGCCTTTTGGCCTCTCCAACGCCCCGGCGACCTTCCAGGCCTTGATGAACGACGTACTCCGCCCCTACTTGCGTCGGTTTGTGCTCATCTTCTTTGATGATATTCTTATCTACAGTGCCTCGTGGGCGGAGCACCTTCAGCACGTCGCCATAATCTTCAACGAGCTTCGAGCGCACCATCTTCATCTTAAGCGCTCGAAGTGCTCGTTTGGCACGCCGACAGTCGCCTACCTCGGCCACGTCATCTCAGCCGACGGCGTCGCTATGGATGCCGACAAGGTGGCGGCCGTCGCTGCCTGGCCGACGCCCCAGTCACCGCAGGCTCTCCGCGGCTTCTTGGGCCTCGCGGGATACTACCGGGAGTTCGGCCTCATCGCAGCTCCACTCAAGCGCCTCTTGCGGCGCGATGCCTTCGCCTGGGATACCGAGGCGACCCAGGCATTCGAGGCCCTCAAGGGGGCCCTCACGACGGGCCCCGTCCTCCAGATGCCGGACTTCGACCGGCTGTTCTTCGTGGACTGCGACGCCTCCGGTGTGGGGTTCGGCGCCGTACTTCATCAGGGTGACGGGCCTCTTGCATTTTTCAGCAGGCCATTCGCCGCGCGCCATCTCAAGCTCGCTGCGTATGAGCGGGAGCTCATTGGCTTGGTCCAAGCCATGCGCCACCGGCGGCCCTATCTGTGGGGCCGGTCCTTCCGGATTCGGACGGATCACTACAGCCTCAAGTTCTTGTTGGATCAGAGGCTCTCTACCGTGCCGCAATACCAGTGGATCAGCAAGCTGTTTGGCTTCGACTTCACCGTCGAGTACCGCCCGGGCCGCCTCAACACCGTGGCCGACACACTGTCCCGCCGCGACACCGAGGACGCAGCTGTCGATGCCTCCGAGGGGATGGTGCTCTGCATCCACTCCGAGCCCACCTTCGCCCTCTTCGCCGACATTCGCAGGGCTACCACGGCTGCACCCGACGCCCAGCTCCTTCGGCAGCGCCTGGAGGCGGGCGACTTGGAGGAGCCATGGCGTGTGACGGATGGCTTGCTTCTTCATGGCCGCCGTGTCTTCGTGCCGGACCACGATGATCTCCGTCACCAGGTGCTCAAGCTGGCTCACTCGGCCGACCACAAGGGGATACAAAAGACCCTCCATCGCCTACGCGCCGACTTCTACATCCCACGTGACCGTGCTCTGGTCCAAGATTGGGTGCGCTCGTGTGTGACCTGCCAGCGCAACAAGATGCAGACACTACGACCGGCCGGGCTCCTGCAGCCGTTGGAGGAACCCTCTCAGGTCTGGGCCGACATTTCCATGGATTTCATTGAGGGCCTTACCAAGGTGGGCGGCAACTCTGTCATCCTCACGGTGGTCGACCGATTCTCCAAGTACGCACACTTCATCCCGCTCGGCCATCCGTACACTGCCGCATCTGTGGCCAGGGCCTTCTTCGACGGCATCGTCCGCCTCCATGGGTTTCCTGCGTCGATTGTCAGCGACCGAGACCCGGTCTTCACGGGACATTTGTGGCGCGATCTCTTTCGCATGGCGAGCGTGCAGCTCCGCCTGAGCACCGCCTTCCATCCTCAGACGGCCGGCCAGTACAAGGTGGTTAATAAGGTGATTGCTATGTATCTGCGTTGTGTCACAGGTGATCGTCCTCGCGCTTGGGTGGACTGGCTCGCATGGGCGGGGTACTGCTACAACACCTCTTACCACTCCGCCCTGCGCGCCACCCCGTTCGAGGTGGTTTACGGCCGGCCAACCCCGGCGATCCTGCCGGTCGACCCGGCGTTGGCTCGGACGGAGGCGGCTGGAGATCTTCTTCGCAGCCGCGATGAGATGCTTGCCGAGGTGCGGCAGCGTCTCCTTCAGGCCCAGCAGCTAGCCAAGCACTATTCGGACGGCCATCACCGCGAGGAGGAATTCGCGGTGGGCAATTGGGTCTGGCTACGCCTTCTTCACCGCTCGACTCAGTCTCTTGACCCGCGCGCGAAGCGCAAGCTGGGTCCGCGCTATGCGAGACCATTTTCCGTGGTGGAGCGCATTGGACAAGTGGCTTACCGCCTTCAGTTCTGGTGGGTGCCCGCATCCACGACGTCTTCCATGTAGGGCTGCTCAAGCCTTACCAGGGAGAGCCACCAACGACCACGCCGACGCTTCCTCCGACGGCCGACGGGCGCTTGCTTCCTGGACCATCAAAGGCGTTGAAGGCCCAGCTGCGTCGCGGGTACGTCCTGATCCAGTGGGACGGTCTTCCAGAGGAGGAGGCGACATGGGAGCAGCGCGACGAGTTTCACAGTCACTATCCAGACTTCCAGCTCTAGGATGAGCTGTTTGCGCAGGCGGGGAGAGATGTTATGACCGGGGTCTCCTATACCCGGAAGAGGCCCACTGGGCGCGTTGTTTTATTTTCCTAGCTTTGAGATTATATAAATAGATGTAAGGGCACCTTTTGAGATTAAGCAATAAGTCATAACTATTGCCCGGCTCCCAGAGGAGCCGGAACCCTAAAACCCTAGTCGCCGCCCTCAACCGCGCGGGACCGCGCCCAGCCGCCAGCCATCGCGGCCTCGCCCTCGCCCTTCCTCCTCCTTCCCCTATAATCTACGCCCCCGTCCCGGTAGAGCCCTAGTTCCTACCACCTCCAGTGACCAGCATACCGCGAGTGTCGAAACCGGGCTGGCAGTGGCTGTGGTGCCGGGGTTCCCCTTCTTGGAGGGTGAGGCGAATGTGTAGCCATCATCTGATATCTTGATCTTGCTCCAGGGGTCAACCAGAGGGGATTTTGGCTTCTCGCCATTCTTCAGCCAGTTGTGATCAGCAGGGGGCGCCTGGTAAAGATCGCCAGCCAACTTGAGAAGGCCTCCAGCCTCAAACCACTCTGTTCGGGGACATCACTGCCCAGGTTTTGAGTGTTTTTATGATCAGCCTCAGCACCTGTTTAACAGAGATCCATTCTGTGTTACTGAAAATGATAGAGTTCCTGTATTTCCAAAGACATCAGATCACAGCAGAACTGATAGTGTTATTTATTTATTTATTAGAAAAGGAGGATGACCCCCGGCCTCTACTTCTGGGTGATGCATAGGGTCACTTTATTAATTATTCTCACAAGACCTTACAAAGTCATATAACAGTAAGACTAAAGCCACCGTCTAAACAACAAACTGTCGTTACACCTATCCAGTTTATGAAGGGGCGCAGATAGCCGGGGCCTAATACCAAACAGACATCGCAGCCAAGCCTAACATCTAAGACCTAAGACCCCAACCTAGCCACTTGCCGGGTCTGGGGCACACACTGGTCCGGCGTGCTCTTAGAGGCCGCCCCCGCTGACTGCCACCGCTCCATCTTCAGAACTGACAATGTTGAGAGCAGAATTTTTACTATTGGAGACCCAGAATCTAGCTAATGATTCGAGGTCATCCCCCAATTTCACACCAAACTGTTCCTCTACGAGAGGCCAAATTTGTCAAGCTACCTCGCATTTATAGAAAAACAGAAGACTGATCAGAGGGTCCCTACAAAATGTTCCATTCCCACTCTGCTCATTCCACCTCTCGGCCTGAATCAGTTGTTAATATTTCACGAAATAAGCCATGCTTCCTTGCTCCTCTTAATAGAAAACCCTCCCCTTTATGTATTTGCAAGGTAACTGTCTTTGGAGCAGCTAACATGCAGGCCTTGCTTAAACAAGCGTGCATCGGCAGCGAAATCAAGTCTTTGTCAGTTCCCGAGCTTAACCACTCTGACCATTTCACCAATCATTGTTGGTCATCTTGCCTGTGATGCATCAGGTCTAAATTTCTAGCAGCAATACTCTCCCACCCGGTTTTCAGATGAAAAATCTCAGCCGAGCCATTACATTGGCAAGAAAACTATTGACCTACTCTCATCTTATGAATCATGATGATTCTACACTGGCAGAATTTACACATTCAGTCAGCAAAAGTGCTGCCCAAACTTTTTCACTCTCATCGGTCAATAAAAAATTATGTCTGCGAATAAGGCCGCGTTCGGCTCCTCTCCACTCCCTCCACTCCGCTCCGGAGCGGACGAGCCTCTAGCTCATTTTTACGGAGCGGCCTAAACTGAGCTCCACAAATCCGCGGAGTCGGACTCGATGGGATGGATTCCGAACATGGCCTAGGTGTTGCTCAACAGTTTCAGTTCTTTTTTTTAGAACATAGACATCAGGGACGTCTGGCTTTAAATTAATAAAGCCCACAACAAGGCAGCATGCACAACGATACAGACATAACCACGACCACAAAAGTCTACAAGGGGCGATCGTACTTCAGCAAAAGGGCACAACGAAGGCATAAAGTGCATTACACAGCTAGCCAGCCAAGTCAGGAGTGCGCAGGCTCGGCGGAAACACTGCCAAAAGAGGCCATCCATCCCTATGGAGCATCAGAGGCGGGCGACGGGGCTCGGGACGGCGCGTAGACAGCACGCAGGCGAGCGAGAGCTTGTTGGTGTAGATCAGAGTCCTAGTGTCTTCCCAGCGGGGCCCACAGCTGCAAGAACACGATGCATTTGAAGAGTACGTCAGCCGGATGGGAGGGAAATACACCCTCAATAGAAAACTTGTTGCGAATATGCCACAAAGCCCACATCAAAGCCACCGTGCATGTCCACATTACACGACGCGCAGAACCCTGGACCGAAGATAGCAAGGACACAAGCGCGAAGCGAGAACGTGGATCCCAATCCACTCCCTCTGCCTCGCGAGCCGCGCTCCAGGCAAAACGCGCCAAAGGGCACCGGAAAAAAGTGTGGTCGGCGTCTTCTAGAGCACCACACAGTGCACACGGCCCGGAGGCCGGGCCATTACGCTTGGCAATATTAATCGAAGCGGGGAGGTGATCTTGGCAGAGCTGCGTGAGGAAAACTTTAATTTTAAGAGGGATTCGCGCCTTACAAAGGCCCAAGGCAGCCGAGGGCCCAGTCCCACGCGTAAGTTCATGATAAAGCGACTGGACAGTGAACTTGCCAGAGCCTGAAAATCTCCAAGACAGCGTGTCCGTGGCAGGTGTCAAATTGACATCCACTATCATTGCCCGGAGATGCTCCCAGTCCTCCAATTTCGGGCCTAATAATTGCCTTCTAAAGTGAATTGGGGGGGGGAGGTGCTTAGGGCGGAAGAAACCAATTTGTTAGGTTCAACCGCGATGGCGTAGAGTTGGCTAAACTCCGACCAAAGGGGGTGGTGGCCTATCCAAACATCATACCAAAAGCGAGTAGAGCGGCCATTGTTAACCGAGAACTTCGCGCCCCTGGCAAAGAATGGATTTAGGGATTGGATGGAGTTCCAGAAAGGAGACCCACGAGGTACTGCCACAAAGAAATTCCCATTTGGGAAGTATTTGGCTCGAAGAAGTTGCATCCAGAGGCCATTCTCACCCTGGGACAGCTTCCAAATCCACTTACACATGAGTGCAATGTTCATCAACTTCGAGTTGATGATCCCGAGGCCCCCCTGAGCCTTAGGTCTACAAACCGCCTGCCATTTTACCATATGATATTTACGTTTCGGACCCGCTCCCTCCCAAAAGAAGCAGGCCCACGGAGTGTCCATTTTGGTGTGGACCCCATCCGCCAGCAGGAAAAGGCCCATGGCAAACATAGGTAAAGACGTGAGGCTGGAATTGGTTAAGATGAGTCTTGCCCCTGAATACATAAAACGGCCTCTCCACGGGCACACCATACCCGCCACCTTTGTGCACAAAGGTTCCCAATCAGAGATCGAGCATTTCTTCTCTACTATTGGGAGACCTAGGTAGGTGAAAGGTAGTTTTCCAAGTTTGCAGTTAAGCAAGTTGGCTACCCTAAGGCTTTCGGCCGCATCCATCCCTATGGATACAACTTCACATTTGTGAAAATTAATCTTGAGCCCTGACATTAGTTCAAAGCATAAAAGAATAGCCTTGACCATTGCAATACTATGATGGTCCGGCTCGAAAAGGAGTAGCGTGTCATCTGCATTCTGTAAATGTGACACGCCACCTGGGATAAAATGCTCAACCACTCCCCTGATGTGGCCAGCATTGTGAGCATTGTCCAGCATGGCTCCAGGAGCGTCCGCCACAAAGTTAAATAACAGCGGCGAGGCCGGGTCCCCTTGACGCATACCACATTTGTTGCGGAAGAAGTTCCCTACTTCTCCGTTCACTGCAATCGCCGTTTGGCCCCCTGAGACCAGTTGCATCATGTGGTGAACCCAGACCGCCGAGAAGCCTCGATCCCGAAGGATTTGACGGAGGAACTCTGAGTTCACTCAATCGTAAGACTTCTCGAAATCCAATTTCAGAAGAATGACCGGCTATTGAGACCTTTTGAGCGAGTGCACAATCTCCTGGAGGACCAAAGGTCCTTCCAAAATGTTATGGCCTCGGATAAAAGCCGTATAGTTCCTACAGATAATACGATGTGCTATCAGAGACAAGCGAGTAGAACAAGCCTTAGAGCAAATTTTAAACGGAACATTAATGAGCGCAATGGGGCGAAAGAGACGAATGCAGTCGGCACCCTATACTTTGGGAATCCGAGAGAGAACCCCAAACTTCAGGCGGGAAATGTCTACACTACCACGCATGAACCCATTGCAAACGTCAAAGATTGGCCCTTTAAAGACTTGCCACAAGCGTTTAAACATTGCCACCTGCCACCCATCCGGACCCGGCGCGGTGTCCGATTTCATCCCCAGGGCCGCCGCATCGATTTCCTGGGGAAGGAAGGCCAGCCCCAAGCCCTCATTCTCCTCATCCGTGACCCGTAGCATAGGATCCCACACATCTACCCGCAGCCGACCACGAGAATCCTCCCTGGAGCCCATCAGCTGGATGTATACCTCATAAATATGACGGACGATGTCCTATTGGCATAGAAGGAGCCCCTGCTCGGATTGCAGCCTTAGGATGGCACAATTCCGCCAACGGCCATTAGCGAATGCCTGGAAATACTTAGTGTTCGCATCACCCTTGAGCGTCCACTTAAGTCCACCGCATCTACGCTAGTACTCCTCCTCTGCCCTGAGGAAAGACTCAATTTAGGCTTCCACTGTGTAACGCCGTGCCTAGTCTTGTTCCGAGAATCCATGCGCGTCCGCGACCGCATCCATACGGGCCAGCTCCGCGGTCAGCCGCACACGGAGAAACTTATCTTCACGGCCCTAGTTGGCCCCCCAGCCTTTGAGAGCCGCACGCATTGCTGCTCTGGCCGCGATCCAAAACTACATTGGCCCACGCGTGCGACCGATCCGGACACACATGCCTCGCATTTGGATAGGAAGATTTGCACAAAATCCGGGCATTCGAGCCATGCGGTTTCGAAGAAGAAACGTGGGCTATGCTTTAGCCTATCCTCCCCTGAGGAAAGGATTAAGGGGATGTGGTCTGACCCAATCCTTGTTTCGGTGTGTAAAGAGCACAAGGGGAAGAGCAATTGCCATTCAGCGGACATAAAGACCCTGTCCAGCATAGACCGCACCGGCGTTAGGTGCTTGTTGGTCCAGGTGTAGCGTGCGCCTACACGAGCGACTTCCCTAAGTGCCATAGAAGCTATCGCATTATGAAACAAAGACACCCTTGTCCAGTTGATGATCCCATTATTCTTATCCGCTCCCGAGCGAATTAAGTTAAAATCACCTCCCACAAGCGCAGGAAGGTTTCGCACACGCAAAGTTGCAACCTTTTCCTGAAGTTATACCAGAAACTGTTGTGAGAGTGAGTGATCGGACGACCCATAAACCACTATAAACTCCCACTCGTGGACAGTCGCACGGTGGTGCACGTGAGCCGACAAGAAGAACCTGCCGGCGTCCCACGAAACCACTTCGCAGCAAACATGGTTGATGCCAAGCAGTAAGCCCCCTGAGTGTCCCACCGCAGGCACCCATTGCCACGCAAAGCGTTCAAGCGGATCGATAGCTAGCAGATCCCTATGTGCAAAGTCAGCCTTGATGGTTTCCTGCAAGCCAACCACGTCAATTGCTTCTGCACGCATGAACTCTTTCAACTGGGTCCGCCTCCCAGCGTGGCCGAAGCCTCGGATGTTCCAAAAGATGAAACACATTAGATAATGCGGTTGCGGAGGCGGATACCGCGAGCAGTAACCGCTTTGGCCACACGCCGGGTCTTGACAGGACCACGGGCTGGGGGAGACAGCGCAGCCCCTGCTGTTGTGTCTTCCTAATCGGGCCGCGCCACGGCTAGCTGAGAAGCCCCTTCTTCATCAGCAGCGGCACAACGCGGGCCGCCGCTGCCTGGGCGAGCGCGGCCTATGCGATTTCCTTCGAACGGATGAGGGAAAGAACCTCGCGTGCTTCACCTACCTCGGACATATCGACGCCACTATCCTCTAGAATGCCCCCTAAGCGCTCATCAGAATAATCATCGAAAATCACAAAACGAGGCAAAGGGTTACCTTCGATCTCCATGTTCTTCTGGGCCACCAGGAGTTGAGCGCGTTGCAGTGCTGGAAGGTTCCCCTTGGCGCCTTTTGGGCGCGAACTTGCCCTCTCTTGCGACACCGACGCCGACACCATCGCCTTCGAGCGCTTGGCCATGGCAATGGGCACCGCCTTGTTCACCTCCGCCCGAAGCGTATCAGATGGAGGGGGGTGGGCGGCCAGCGCAGGTCCACCAGCCGGACCACCTGGGGAGGCCAGCGCCATCACCACCGGGCGATGCGAGGCCGGCGTACCCGCACGGACCGATGGGGGGATCGGCATAGCAGCCGGCGGAGGCTTGCGGCCCGCCGTCTTCTGGATGCTCCGTTTCCCGCCGCCACCTGGGCCCAGCACAGGTGGAGGAGAGCACACCGCCACCGCGCGCACCCCGCCCGCCTCCGCTGCCGCCGGGGAGACAAGCATCGAGCGCCCCTCCGAGTCACAAGAGGCAGAGACGCCCTTGTCAATGTCGAGGTCGAGGGAGAGGTTGGAGCCGTACTGGTTGAAACCTGTGTCATTGCTGCCCACCACCACTTGCTGCTCCTCCTGGTCCTTAGTAGCCCCACCTGCCGGAGCCGCCGCCTCAGAGTCCTTGTCCTTGAGACCCAGCTTGTTCCACGTCGCCGTATCAATAGAGTCATCCCCCATGTTCATGTCGTGGTCCTTGCCCGTGCCGTCCGGGCCCTTGTCAAGGCTAGTAGAGGGCGGGGGGGGGGGGAGGCGCAACACCCTGCACACCTCCCGCCTTGGTCTCCATCCGAATAGTGAACCCTTCACTGTTGAATCACAATTGGACATAGCCACGGAGCTTGGCCGGGGAGCAGCAAGCGAAACACATGCGCACCGGGCCCAGACCACCCAGCGACTCCTTATCCACCTCCATGGGGTGGCCAATCATCACAGTCCCAGCCATGAGACGATCTACACGGCGGTGCTTTGACGGCACACCCAATAGCTTGACCCACACATCCGACATGATCTCCGCCTTGGGCTCCTCCTGAAGAGACTCCTTGATTTCCGCCATGATGTTGTTGAGGGAGAGGAAAAGTTTGCCGCCGCGGGTCGCCATGCGCAGCATAGCCTTGTTGCGGAAGACGATGGAGAAAGCATTGTCACCCAGCGCCCTCACCTGCCAGTCCCACTCCCCCTCGAAGAGGTGGGGGAGTATCACCTCCAAGATGGGGACCGACAGCGCGCCAGGGGCCACCGAGATGACCGCGGCATCAGACACCAGCGGAGCGCGCACCTCCGCCCCCTCCGTCTCGACGTAAAGCAGGAAGAAGAAACCATCGACGGGGATGGCGTTGCCCATAACCTGTATCATCAGAGGCCGTTCGCGCGTGGGGCAGTGCGCCGACGCATACCCCTCCTCATGGCATACGACGCAGAGGGGCTTGAAGTGACACGTGTTCTGGTACTGGCCCACCCTGCCGCACTTGAAGCACTTCGGCCCGTCGGATTCCTCCACGGTCATTGGAGCGTCCGCCGAGCCCTTCGACGCTAGCGGCCGGACCGTCCCAGCCGTCGGCGCCAAGCTCCCCCCTTTCTGCTTCTGCTTCTTGGCGAGAGGATCCCCGATCCGCTCACCGCTAGGGGGGAGCTGAGACTCCTTCTGCTTGAGCTCCTTCTTCTGCTCCAAACGGCGCCGCCGGTACTCCTCCTTCTTCTTCCTCTTGCGCTCGCGCTCCTCTTGCTTCTTCCCGTCCTGCTCCTCGAGCCACCATGGAGGCGGCGGCCCCCAGCCCCCCTCCTCCGCGTGGGGCGCCGCCATCATGGACAGCGCATTCGCCCGCAAATCTTGCTCCCGCGTGCGCTCCGCCGCGGAGAGCGGAGGTGACATAGGGGGCTTCTCCAACCGACGGGATCCCATTCGCACCGCGGTCGCAAACGAGCAGGTGAGGGGGGGAGGGAGAAGCAGATCGGATTAGACAACGGCCGCGTTGCCCTAATCGTCGCACTTGAGAGTGGGAAGCAGGAAACCCTAGCGCGAGATCTAGGGCACCCTTTTGCAACCACATCCATTTATATAGGATAGGGGCCGGCTGCGCCTCCACCGCAGCGCTGGGGCCGGGCCAAACCACAGACGGGCTGATGGCTCGCAACCCAGGGGAGCCAGGCCCACACACTAGAGGACGCCCCTACGGCCCCACTGGCATCGAAGCTGGTTTAACACTCACTGGGCCCCCAAGCCTAGGAGCAGGTAGGCTGGGCCAATCCGCGGTGCGAATGGGCCCGGTGGGCGCCGACGGTGGAACCCTAGCGGGGCTCAGCGTCTCCCGACCCAGGTCGTCCCTGCCGCCGCCGTCAACCCCTGTCGCCGACGGCGAGCTCGCCACGACCAGCGGCGGCACATCCCGCACCAGATCCCGACGTCCCGACACCTGCGGGGTACGAGAACGACCCTCAGGACCCGCATCCACTCCCTTAGGTGGACGCCAGATCTGAGATGCCAGGCGGCGCCCGCCATGCCCACCGGGGACGAAGGCACGCCAGCGACCAGCCGCGTAGGAGCCCCCGAGCTCCACCGCACGGGCGACAAAGTCACCCACCGAGCATGCCGCGTGCTCCCTCGGCGCACCATCAACACTTACCTCGCTAGTCTCTTCTTCCTCGTCTTCGTCGGAGTCGACCTCCGCCAGTGCCCAGAACCTGCTGCCGGAGGGAGACGGGCCGGGGAGCAGCCACCAGGCGGAGCACACCGCCGCGGACGCCCGTCGCCGGCCTGGACCGCCACCCAACCATCCTCCGTCACTGGGGAACTCCCTCCCCAATGCCTGCGGAGTCGCCTCCCGAGTCGCCACTCTCTCTCTCACCCATCTCCTCAAAAGGGTCTTGACTACTCGTTGGTCAGTTTCAGTTCTTCTACCTTTGTGTTATCTTAACGCCTTCTTCCAATACGAAACAACACGCATTTCGGTGCATGTTCAAGAAGAACAGAAAAAAGTGTCGCTCAATAGGAGTAAATCATTACTGCTACTGAAGTGTCAAACTGACTTCGGAGGTAACAATCCCGGAAAATGTACATCACACAGGTTATCACGCAATTCACATCACACAGAAACGTCCTCCTTGGTGGCTCAAATCGGTGATACGGTCGACGGATGCACAAAGCCACGGTTCAAATGATGGATATGAAAGAATTGAGATTGTCTGATGGAATAGAAAGGTTTCTTGTGAACCATCGGCCGTGGGAGCGTAAGCATTTGCTTTTTTCCAGGGAGCGTGGGAACGTATGTGTCTCGCCCATAGCGAGAGATAGATTTATTTTTCGTTTTTTTGTTGTTGAGAAAAGTAGCGAGGGATAGATGTACAACTCTCGCCTCAAGCAGCCTCATAGTGGGCCGCCGCAGTAGCGGTTGTGCTATTCGATTTGTCTTCTATAATTCGTTTTGTTCCTTTTTCTGATTTGTTCGTTCATTTTTATACCTTCTTATTTTTTTCATAATATTCTAAATATATATGTTGTAAAAATTAGCTTATTTAAATTTTAGAAGTGTTCATCGCACATTTAAAAACATGTTATGCAGTCTCTAATATGTGTGTGCGCAACTTTTAGAAAATGCTCATACAATTCAAAAAAACTGTTCATAACATTTAAAAAACATGCATTTAAAAAATTCTGAAATTCTAAAAATTGATCGCAAAATTTTAAATTTTATTGAACGAGTTTGTAAATGATGTTCATATCATTAAAAAGATCAACACATTTATAAAATATTCACATGTTTAAAAAATATAGTTGTGCACGTAAAACAATTTTATACAATATAAAAGTTGTTTTAGTACTTTTTTACAAATATGAAAATTTAAAAGATGTTTGGATGCTTTAAAGCATTGTTCATGAGATTTATGAGAAATATTCAATATGTGTTAAAAAATCTTCACCGTGTATTTTAAAAATGTTCAATGAGCATTTGAAAATTGTTCAATACATATTAAAAAATGTTCAACATGTATCTGGAAAATGTTCTCCTATATATGAAAAAATCAATGTGCATTTGACAAATGTTCAATATGTATTCGGATAAGCAGGGTCAACATGTATTTAAAAAATGTTCAACATATATCTAAAAAAATTCAACATGTACACAACAAATGTTCAACTTCTATTAAAAAAAGTCGGCATGTATTCTAAAAAGGTAAAAAAAAAAGAAAAAAAAGAAAAAAAAAGAAAAAAAAGGAGAAAAAGGAAAAGGGAAAGAAAACCGATACAGAAAACACACAAAAAATGAAAAGGAAAAAAGTCTGCATGGAGGCTTCTAAAACCGGTCGGGATCAATACATAGCCCAAATCTGCTCCTGAACCTCGCACACCTTATTAGGTTGGCCGGTTAGCTGAAACACCACAGATGAGACAGTGTCTGATGTCACAAAGAGCGAGATATAGCTCTCTGGTCGGCTGTGGCGATCCAAGGAAGCGTCGGCCACAGTGGCGGGGTTTGTTGTCGAAGAGTTGGTGTGGGTCGTAGGGCCGACCAATCGGGCGAGTGTACATACAAGGTCAGCCCAAGGATAACCTAGTCCTGGGTCACATATAATAATTAAGTTTTTTAGTCTAACCACACTCTTTATTACTGATCATAAACAAGGTTCATAGGGATTCATTTTAGGTATGAGTATTAAGGAGATACATATGGCATCCCAACGTCATCTACTGATGGTGTCCTGCATAGGTGGTAATTGTCTGGAAACGTAGTAGAGAACAAAAAAACCACCCTACGATCTCCGAGGAACAATACGAAGATGCATATAGGGTTTGGATCAATGATCATTACCAACTCCGGAGTGCAGCGAAAGTAGACGAGTCAGTGTAGATTATACTTGGAGTCCCTCGAACCGTTGATGAGGATCCCGCGAACCACACTGGAACGATCCTTCGAGTGGAAGACCGAAAGCACGTCCCCTCTACTTGGTTGCAAGTGTACAGTCTTCATGATCCGTCAGCGCTTTGTCATTCAAAGCTAATCGTCGTTGGAGAAATATAGGGAGAAGATCAGAACCACACTAGGCTTCTAATTATTTGGATTAGAGGAACTAGGTCTAGATTTAATTAGATCAACTTGGATCAACAAGAACTAGAACTAGATGAACTAAAGGAGGCTCTAAAACTTGTGTGTTCAAAAGGGCCAATACCACACATATATATGGGTTAGAGGGGAAGGGCAGCAACCAAGGAGGGAAATACCCTCCTTGGGTGCCGGCCAAGGGGGAGGAGTTGGACTCCTCCCCTAGTCCAATTCGGCCTCCCCCTTATGAAAGGCGGGGCGCCGCCTCCACTTAGGACATGGTGGCCCAATACTCCTTCCACCACTAGGCCTTTTAAGGCCCGTTGATATTAAATTAAATATAAAACCCTCCTATCAATTACTAGAGCCTTTTATTATTAATTTAACACCTCCAGAAACATTTACCACCTATATATTATTTATCGGTAATACCCGGTATTGCCCGATAAAATCCGAAACCCTTCTGATGACATGAAACGTTTCCGGTTCCTCTCGAAACTATTTCTAATATTAATGAAGAAATTCCCCAAATAAATTCTTGATACTATCGTCCTACTAACAGTCAGCACATTGTTATTACCATAAGCTTGTGAGCCCGTAGGTTCAGTAAATCATAGACATAAACAAAACTCCTTCGTTCAATGACCGATAGCGGAACCGTAGACATCCATGTCGATCCCTATCAGTACACAAATGAAATTCGAGTGAAACTTTGGTTATCATGTGATGTTCCGTTTGCTTCACAATACTTTACAAAACCCAAGGTGTGTCAGTATCCTCATGAGTCATGCACATGCTCACTATACCGTTGCCCTCGTTACCAGTATTGTTCTTCTTTCTCGTTGAAGTGTCTTGGCATCCCTGTGACCTAGCTAGTCACATATGTCTGGCCAGACAATGATTGATGATTTCACACCTGGAGGGCCCTAAGAATATCTCTCCACCGTCGAAGGATCAAATCCCACTCTCGAGCTATCGAGTCCCTTGTCAAACTTTTTGACGAACCTGTAAGTTGTCGTTATGATCACTGTCGGTGCTAAATCTGGCAGATCTAATGGTAGGTGTCCTAAGCAAGGCGCCTTGGAGCAATGGTTAGGATCAAAAGTATGTCTAGAAGGGGTGATTAGGGTACCTGACCAAATAAAAATCTATCATTTTCCTAATGTTAGTTGTGGGCAGATTTTAGCAGTTAGCACAAGTCAAGCAATCTACCTACACATGCAATTCTAAGAGTATAGCAGTGGAAAGTAGAACATTGCATATGAACGTAAAGGGAAGGGTTTGGAGAAGGCAAACATAAGGGATACACGAAGTTTCTGGCGTGGTTCCGGTAGGTAGTGCCATCGTACGTGCACGTTGATGGAGACTTCAACCCATGAACGGTAAGGGCTGCGCGAGTCCATTGAGGGCTCCACCCATGAAGGGTCCACGAAGAAGCAACCTTGTCTATCCCAACATGTACATTGCCCATGAAGTACTTGCCTCACTCGGGTAAATCTTCACGAAGTAGGTGAAATCCTTGCCCTTACAAAAATCTTGGTTCAAATCCACATCACAAAGGAGGCTCCCAAGCGACACTTAACCAATATAGGAGACACCACTCTCCAAAAGGTAATAGATGGTGTGTTGATGATGAACTCCTTGATCTTGTGCTTCAAACGATACTCTCCCCAACACTCAACTCTTTCTAACAGATTTGGATATGGTGGAAGAAGAATTGGAGTTGAAAGCAACTTGGGGAATGCTAGAAATCACGGTTCAAATGGTAGGAATGGAATCTCTTTATCAACACATGAGTAGGTGGTTCTCTCTCAAAAAATGAATGGTGGAAGTGTAGGCACGTTCTGATGGCTCTCTCGATAATGGAGAAGCGGGTGGAGGGGTATATATAGCCTCCACATAAAATCCAATTGTTACACACATTTGACCAATCTCCGTGGGAACGAATAGTTAAAATCGGTGGCACCATTATATTAAAATATATGCAGGTTAGGAATCTCCGTGGGACCTTCTAGAACAACTCGGTGGGACTGATGTGCTAGGGCTTAGGGAAAACATCATCTCGGTGGCGCCGATTGAATCAACTCGGTGGGACCGAAGTGAAGCAATAAGCAACAAAGAATTTCTCAAGCTAACTCGGTGGGACCGATTGCATAAACTCGACGGGACCGAAGTGGATACAATTAATCACAGAGCACTGGCAAGGCCATCTCGGTGAGACCGACATCTGTATCGGTCGGACCGATTTTTTGGGGTTTCTAGCAGTGGTTATGTCAAATGATCTCGGTGGCGTCGGGTAGAAAGAATCTATGGGGCCATGTTTGGAAACTAGGGTTTGGACATATTTGGATGGAGAAAGTGGGTGAGGGTTTTTGGAGAAATATCACTAAGCACTTGAGCAACCAGATCTTTAAGCAACACCTCATCCCCTTTTAATAGAATTGGCTTTCCTATGGCCTCAATGTGATCTTGGATCACAAAAACAGAAAATGAAGAGTCTGGAGTTTTTGCCAATCTTTGTCCTTAGAATTTTGAGGGATCCACTTCTCTAGTCCATGCCATGCCAATCATTGAACAGCCTGGATTATTTATCTTCAGTGGATATTAGTTCAATGAGCTATCACTAGTACAGCGAGGTGCTAAACAAACGGTTATTAACCCTTTTCCGCGACGACATTTGGAACCGTCGCCTAGTGAGTGACTGCGATAGGGGAGGGGGGTCCTTCCCACACGACCCAAAAACCGTCGGAGATATGCCCTCTCGGCACACACGATTGGCAAAATGAGGTCATGTGCGACCGACGAGCGATCAAATACGGTTATATGTACAATAGTGCTAAAAATAAATTCAGCTATACAAGCGAAATCATTTCCGGTCGTAAGTTCATCCCACATAGTCAGTCCCCGCTAAACGTTTCCGTTCATATATACGCCCCACACAGTCGCTCCAAGGAAAACGTTTCGGTTCGCGGGTACATCACACACAATTTTACAGGTTAAATCGTTTGTGATAGCGTTTCCATTGCACACGTGATACGTCCAAAACGTATCTATAATTTCTGCTTGCTCCATGCCTCTTTTGGGTGATATTGCTATGATATTTATACACTTCCATACACTTTTGATCATATTTGGACTAACCTATTAACTCAGTGCACCCCAGTGCCAGTTTCTGTTTTCGGCTGTTTTTGTATTTCAGGTTTTCACATTACGAGAACTGCCAGGAAAAATCCAGAAAATTATATAAAAATCAGCGTTCCAGAAACTACCATGCGCCCGAAGGATAGCCGGGGGGGGGGGGG